>NW_004624757.1:2653025-2787603 GCF_000247695.1 Heterocephalus glaber
CTCCTCCTCCTCTTCTTCTTCTTCTTCTTCTTCTTCTTCTTCTTCTTCTTCTTCTTCTTCTTCTTCTTCTTCTTTTCCTTCTTCTTTCTTCTTCTTCTCCCCTTCTGCCCCTTCTTCTTCCTTCCCCTTCCTCTTCCCCTTCCCATTCTCCTTCTCCTCCCACTCCTCTTTCTCTTCCTCCTCCTCCTCCTTCTTTTCTTTTGTTCTTTCTCTGTGTGTGCAGTGCAGGAGATTGGACTCAGGGGTTTGCACTGACCTATTTTTCTAATCCTTTTTGTTTTTTAAATTTGGGGACAGAGTCTTGCTAAGTTTTTCAGGCTGGGCTCTATTTAACTTGCAATCCTCCTGCTTGTCTCCCACAGTACTGGGATTATAGGTGTGCTCTGCCATGTTCAGGTCCTTATTACCTTCTTTCCCTCAGCCTCTTCATCCATTGTCCCAAGGCTGACTGTCTCTGCCATCAGACTTCACCTTCAGCCCTGTTTCTCCATCCCCTGCCACTGTTTGCCCCAGTAGATCTCCGGGCCACTCCCAGAGACCATCCCCGGTTTGCTCTTCTCCACTCCTCGGTGGGACTGCTTTTCAAATTGTAAAAATCAGATGCTGCCACTTCCATGCTTAAGCCCTCTTCTCAGGCTTTCCCGGGGCTTTGTAAGCAAACCCACCTCCTCGGCCTGCACAGCTCCCAGTGACCGAGTCCTTCACACGGCTCCTCTATACCTCGTGTGCCCTCCATCAGTCCCACCAGCACCCACCTGGACACTCCTCCTCCTAGCATGCCAGCTCTTGTGCCACACCCACATCTCTGCCTAGAACATTCTCTCAGATCTGACCCCTCCCTCAGGATCAGGACAAAAGTCACCCTGCAGAGAGGTCTTCCCAACCACCCTGGATCCCCACAACTCTATTTCAGTGTGGTGTGGCTCCTATATCCACGTATATGCATCTCGCTTGTTGGATTACTTGCTTTCTATCTGCCCTCTATGCCTCAGACTTGAGTGCAACCACTGAGCAAAGGGACAAAGGTCTTTCCTCTCATGTGACCCCCAGTGACTAGCACATGGGTACTTGATAAATATTTGTTGAATAAAAGGCTAAATGGGTGGACTTTAGTCAATCTTCTCATTTTATGGATGAAGGAAGTGATTTCCAAAGGGTTTGTGCCTGGCCAGGCCCCCAAGGTAGCTAGTGACCAAGCTTGGAGGGGAACACAGGCCTCCTGGTGCCACCTAAGGCTCACAGCCCTCACAGAGCAGCTTAAATTCCTATGAACTCAGTGGTTCATTGACATATTAAAATCTGACCATGATTTCACTCCTTGCCTATAATCAAGTGGTGATGATAACAGCCAGCATTTGTTGACTCCTTGCAAGTATTAACTCATTTCACCTCCCTAGCAACCTCTGAAGTAGGTACTGATATCATCTTCATTTTATAGATGATTAATTGGAGGTACAGAATGGTTAGCTCGCTTGCACAAGGGCACATAGTTTGTTGGGTAATAAAGCTGGGATTTGACCCCAGCCAGCCTGGCTGGGTATCCTGGGCAGTACTATGTTATCCTAACTAGGTCAGTGGCTCAGTGCACACATAACTGGAAATAACACCAACAGTCAAGGAAATTTATACATTTGCAAAATCCAAGCACACTGCTTCCTTCCTGCTCAGGGACCTGTGATATCATGAAAAGAATATGGTCTGGAGCCAGCCAGGCCTACGTGTGCCCCTCAGCTGTCATTATTAAGCACTGACTGTACCAGGCACAGGGCCAATGGCAGAACACACGTTGTCTCACTTGACAGATAAGGAAACCAAGGCCTGGGAAAGTTAAGTCTGTCCCATAAGCTCGCAAACAGAGGCAACATTCCAGCCTGGACAGTTTGACTGTAGGGCTTTGGACAAGATACTTAATCCTCCTTCGTCTCAGCTGACTCTTACAGAATGATACAAAGTAATGGCACAAACTCACTAAGCTTCCCATGTAGTGTCTGGCACCTAGTAGGCTGTCGGATGGCAGCTACAGAGAGGAAGGCGGCTCCCTAACCATTGGGCACAACTTTATTAGAAATAACTGCCCAGGCTCAACTATTAAAGCAGCCAGGGATTTCAGGGACTCCTGAGAAAAGTATTGATCCACTAACGACCTGCCTAAATCACTAGAAAGCCATCTGCAAACAAAAACGCCCTTGAGAAATCATCAGTTGTCACCGCTCCTTAACCTTCCTGGCCAGTGATGTCAGACAGCAGACTTCATTCCCTAATGTTGTGGTGTCCCCCTCCCCATTTCCTCTGCCTCCCCGCATGCTGGTTAACAGCTTTGGGAACAGGATGCTAACCTTTCCAGAGCTGCCACCTCCCAGCTAAAAAGGAATCCTGCTCAGTGCTGACCCCAGAGAGCTCCAAATCCAATTCATTTTCTCTAAGTCCTAATAAATGAGAAGGAGGCAGGGTGTCTCAGCTCTCGAGTTTCAATTGCACAATCCATCCCGGGGATGTGGCCGTGAGGCTGGGAGCATGACAGATCCATCTCATTAGGCAGTGAATTCATCACATCTTCCATTTCCATTCCCTGCGCTTCCTTGACCAACCCCTGCCTTGCTTCCCTCTCACTAAGCGCTACTCAATGGCCCGTCCACTGGCCAAGCCACAAGACAGTGGACTTAAAGGCTTCACTTGAAAAATACCAGAGCTTTCCTCTTTGAAGGTCTGACTTCATTTATTTCCATGACAAATCTGCAACTCTGGCTGTGCCTGGGCTGCTGGCTGGAAACTGGCAGAGGAAAGAAAACCTGGTGGGGAGAGAAAAGAAAGAAGAGATGAATGAGAGCAATAATCTTACTCTAAACCCACACATCAGACTTCAAGGATCTTAGTCAAATGGGAAAGCAAGATGGCCCCCTTGAGCAGGCTGTGGAAGGAAATCCCCCAAATTTCAGACTGCCAGGACCTACCCACACTCTGTCAGGTCCTGCCTCCCTATGACAGAACAGATCCCCAGCGGGAAGACCTTGTGCCCACCCCAGGCCTGCTGTCTGTGGAGAAGCAAACAGCCCCCTTGGTCCAACCATGGCCACAAGCCAAGGGACCAACAGAAGATTTGGAAAACCCCACAGGGGAAAGCTCAAATTCTGTTTCTGCCTACGTAGCTTTTAAGGAGCTTTAAAGCAAATATGAACTACTAGCTACTCCCAAGTGAGGTAAATGAGAGCTGTAATTGTACATCACACTAGGCCACAATGCATTTCTTGAACACCTTCCCACATTCCCTTTGGAAGCAGTTGCCCAGCTGAGCACCCCTGGGTCTTCCATGAAGACCACTGTGGGAATCCCAGGTGGCTCAAACAAATAAGATCACTCCTTCAGCAGAGGTGTGAAGGTGCCATCTGAATGCCACTCATTATTGTTTTGGGCAATTAAAAAGGACTCCTGAAAGCCCTTGGAGATATAACACCAAAGGTACAAGGAACCAAAAAAAATATAAGTTGGACTTCATCAAAATTTAGAATTTTAGTATTTAAAAGAACACTGTCAAGAAGGTAAAAGAAAGATCCAGAGAATGTGGGATAATATTTAAAAATCATATAGTTGATAAGGGACTAATACACAGAATATATAAAGTTCACTTACAACTGTACAATAAAACATAAATAACTCAATTAAAAGACAGGCAAAGGAATTGATTAGACTTTTTCCAAAGACAATGTATAAATAATTAATAAGTATATGAAAATATGCTCAACAATATTAGTCATTAAAGAAATGCAAATCAAAACTATGAGACACTATTTCACACCCACTAGGATAGTTATAATGAAAAAGATGGAAAATAAAAAAATATCGGAGAGGATGTGGAGAAATTGGAACCCTTATATACTTCTGGAGGAAATACAAAATGGTGTAGTTGTTTGGCAAGCAGTTTAGAAGTTCTTCAAAAAGCTGAGTAGAATTACTAATGACCCAGCAATTTCACTCGTAGGCATATATCCAAGCAAACTTAAAACATGTATCCACATAAAAAATTGTACCTGAATGTTCACAGTAACATTATTCATAATAGACAAAAATTAGAAACAACCAAAACATCTACCATTGATGGCAAATTTTCAAATATGTGGTCTGACCATATAATGGAATATCATTCAGCCATAAAAAGTAATGGGGTACTAAAATGTGCTACAACATGGATGAAACTAAAAAAATGTTATGCTAAGTTTTTTAAAAAGGCACACAAACTCCACATAACATAATGACTCCATTTTATGTGACATGTCCAGTATAGGCAGATCCATGGAGTCAGTGGACAGTGGGTGCCAGAGAGCCGGACAGAAAGAACCTGGGGAGTGGCTTCTAATGGTATGAGGTTTCTTTCTGGAGTGATAAAAATATTCTTAATATAGAGAGGTAATGGTTGCCCATCTTCATGAATATACTAAAAATCACTGAAAGGAACACTTTAAGAGGTTGAATTTTATGGTGCATGAATTATATCTCAATTTTTACAAAGCAAACTCTGGCAGGGATGAAAAGATAATGGAAGACTTAACCTGGAGAAGAGTATATCCACTAACTTTTGGAGATCTCAAGAGAGTAATGGGAGCCAATACATAAATGTGAGTAAGGGGCTGGCACTGACCTGAACAGGGATGAGGAAGACTGCTGTGAACAGAAGCAGGAAAATCAGTCAGATGCCCTGGGTTCCTAGGCGAGTGATCCAGTCACCAAAAAATCAGACTTGGGACTTCAGAGCCAGAAGAGGAGCCTTCTACTTCCAGCCACTGTAAGCCTTAGTGAGCCCAAGGAAGAGGAATCCTTCTGTGTCCTTTAAAGGACCATGTGCCATGAGTAAGGAAAACAAAGCAATAGGCCCAGTTTAGACTTCACTAGCAGGAGGACAAAAGCAACTCATAGGAATGTTCGGGATCCCAACCTCCTTCAAAAACAATAAAATGGAAAGAGTTGATTTTCAAGAACTTCATAGCTTGAGAATCCCAAGTCCCCATTATAAATTTCCAGAGTAAATGTGTTCTAAGATATCGTTCGATGACACTTTTCTTGTTAATTGAAGTTTCATTTTTCTCAATGAGTCTTTGATGGTGAATCACACTGTGTTATTTCATTGAATTTCTTCTTCCTATCAGACTGTGCTGGAGGCTTGTCAGGGTCAGAGTGTCAAATTCTCCATGGGACTTAGCAGGAGGTGAAGCCCTGGGTGGGTGTTTAATACATGCTGGCTGGATGGAGGATTGAAAGGCTCTTAAGGATGCGATATGGTGCTCTGGCTGCTGTCCCCATGCAGCTATGGGGAGACAGACCACTCTGTGGGTTGAGGAATGGACCTATCTTTAGGGCAGTCTGAGACAAGACTAATATTTCTGAATTCCTGGGAGTTGTAAGAATGGACGCTGAGTTTATCTTTGATGCAACTTCCACTTTTGGAGGGACCATTTGATGGGTGGATTTATCTAGCCTGAAATTAGAATAAGATCCTCCCTGCTATGCTGGAGGAAAGGAATCACCCAGAGACACACGTTTCAGATAGATGTTGAGGCATCTGCTTTGTCATGTCAAAGGCTGACCTCACAGGCCAGTGACAGGAAAACTATTATGTTGACTGATTTTTTAAAACTTCCTCTTATAAAGGGTAAACAATGAGGCCTTTGGACCAAGGGTGAGGAAAGAGGGGACCTTTAGGAAGAGACTTCCTGTGTGGGAAGAAAATCTAGCTCCTGAAACAGACAGATAGGGGAAGAGAGAGGTGGCAGGGGTCTCTCTTGTGAAGTGGAGGCCCTGCTGGTTTCTGGGTGTAGGGAATCTGAGTCTCAAGGTTACATTTTTCTTTTTGGCATTGTAGCTCCCTGTTGTTATTATCAAATCTTTGCTCAGCCCTTAGCCATCATGGCTACATGGTCTCAGCATCATGAAGAACTATGGGATGGGCTCTCATCTTCTCTTTTAGGTAGGAACCTAAAAGAAAGTGTCTTTCTCCATGGTGGTTCTTTTTTAAGGCAGGAGATGTAGCCCTGGAGTCTCAGAAGGTGGTGGTGGGCGGGGGGCTCCCAGGAGCAAAATGAGGAGCATTTGAGGTGGAGTGAAGTAGGAGGCAGCAACAGTGGGGCTAATGCCCACATGGCTCTTGCCCACAAACCCCACTGCTCCCCATGCCAGCTCCACTCCTCAGACCATGGCTCTAGCAGTCACTCCTGTGAGGAGCCATCAGAGCTGCTTCAGGTCAAGCAACTGACTGGAGCTGGGGAGGCTCATCTCCTGGTCTCCCCAGTTTCACTGGCCAGAGTCCCACATCCTGGACCTCCCCACGGGGACAGGAAACAGCTCCTTGCAGTGTCTATGTCCAAAGGTGTGCTGCTAAGGAGCCATGGTGCCACCTGGAGCACCTCCAGAGCCAATGGATGCCATACTTGAAGATGGAATGTGGAGGGGTTAAGTGACCAGACTCGCCCTGTGCCCACATCATGAAGCCTCAGCCCCAAGGTGCTCAGATCAGCTCCAGAGATTCTGCTCAGAACCATCACCTGCCAGAGCCCCAAGAACATCCCAGAATATTAGGACTCAGGCTCAGTCATATTAAAGGCATATGTAGTTCCAATAAAGATGCTAAATTATATAGCTGGACTTTGTGGGCGGTGCTGGAAATGTCTTGGAAAAGTCATACTGTCATTTAAATAGCATGTCCAGGAGAGCCTAATTCCAAATACAGTAAAGCAAACAGCAGGACAATGAATGGATGTAGTCATGGTTCAGGATATGGCCTGTGGGAATGGGGCATCATTTCTGTGAGGTGTTATAGTGTGTGATTCAACTTCAGTGGTGCCCCACCCCAAAACATTTTCTGCACTGAACCTAGGACTTGTGCCATTGGCAGTGTTTCTTTTGATGAAGCCCCTCCCCCGCATTTAAATAGCAAGTACTCCCGAGAGGTCTCACTCTTGCTCAAGTACCTGAGTACTTGAGTGGGAAGAGGGGTGGTCAGAAAGGGGCATTTGGAATGAGGCATAAGATATGGGAAAAATAGATAGAAGAGCCTAAATCCATCCATGTCATAATTTTGTCATTTTGGCTCTCTCATACCTACAGCCAAACTGAGAAGTATTTTTCTAACCTGTGGGGACAGTGATAACTATGACTTTGTTCTTACTTGGAAAAGGGTAAAAAAGAAATTGGGACCATATTGAGATTTCACTTCACACCCACTAATTTGAATATTAAAACGAAAATCATACCCAGAAAACAAAAAGATGGCAAGCATACTGAGAAAATGGGACCCTTGCACACGGCTGGTGGGAATGCAAAATGGTGCAGGTGTGGTGGAAAATAGGCTGGTGGATACTCAACAAGACAAACATAGAGTCACCATAGGATCCAGCAATTCTATTTCTGGTTATAGACACAAAAGAATTGAAAACAGAGACTCAAACAAATACTTGTACACATTTATAGCAGCCTTGCTCACAGTAGTAAAAGGGTGGAAATAACCTCAATGTCTATGTATGGATGAATTTATGAACAAAATATGGTATGTGGCTAAAATGGAATATTATTCAGCTTGGAAAAGAATGAAAGTCTGATACATACTATAAAGTGGATAAACCTCAAAGATGTGTTAAAAGAAATACATCAGACACAAAAAATGAGCACCATATGATTACTCTTATACAAGGTTCTTGGAATAGTCAGATTCTTAAGACAGAAAGCAGAACAGTAGTAAGCAAGAGCTTGAAGGAGGGAAGGGTTGGGAAGTTATTGTTTGATGGGCAAAAGTTTTCTGTATGAGAAGGTAAGAGAGTTCTGGAGGAGAATACTGATGATGGTCATATAACAATGTGCAACTACTGGAACTTGCTGGCCAGTGAGCTCAGCAGGCTTGGCATCTATATCTTTCTCATCAACCTCTCATCTCCATACTCCTCCTTTTTCCTTCTTTCTACTGTGTCCTCTGCAGTGTTTGTTCCATTGCAAAAAAATCTTCCAGCATTCATTCATTTACTCAGTAAACACTTAAAGGACATTTTCTTATTGCCAGGTGCTATTCTATTTGCCAGGGATACAGCAGTGAACAAGATGGCAGCTGTCCCTGCCCATGTAGAACTCCTGCAGTAACCCAGGTATAAGGACGTAGTAGGGCATATAGCAGTGGAGGTGATGAGATGTACTCAGATGACAGTACATGTGACAAAACCCACCATCATTCCAGACACTCGCACTCTGCCTTAACTGAAACCTTCATGTGGAATTACTTCCCATAAATCTCCTACCCAATTGCTGTTCCCAGCAAATGGTGGTCCACTCTTTCGCAGAGAAAATGGAGGCTTTCAGATGCACCCACCAACTCCCTCTTCTCACCTCCATGTTGTCATTTGGACACCCGTGCTCACCTTGTCTCCAGCCTCCACTAAAGATGAATCCCTTCTCCAACTCGACTCCCTCCCATCTTCCAAAGTCAAATCTCTCCCAGTATTTTTTGAGCTCTCTTGAATTCTTAAACCTCATCCCATACACACTTGATCCTTTCATTAAACATGCTCACTATGATTCTCCTTTAAAAACTAGAATTTAGAATATGGAAAAGATAGAGTTTTGAATCTATCTGAGAACCACTGATGACGCTAAGGCAATTGGATTCATGGCCACGTGTGGGGGGGGGCATGTGTGTGTGTGAAGAACCTTCTCTCTGAGCTGGGCATGGTGGCACACACTGTAATCCCAGCACTATGGGAGGCCTGAAGCACAAAGATCACAGATTCAAGCCCAGCCTGCACTACTTAGCCAGACATCTTTTCAAAAGAAAATAATTCAAAATAGGCTGGAGCTAAAGCTCATCACAAAGGTCCTGAGTTCAATCCCCAGTACTAAAAAAACCAAAAACCTCTTACTTCATTCATCAAAATAAATGTGTAATGATAGAGATTGGAAAGTAAAAACATTCAGCAACAACCACAAATACCAGAAGAAGACAAAAACAAGGAGTAATTTGTTATGGAAGAGCTTGTAAGACAGAAACAAGAGACGATAATGAAAAATATTAACAGATTTGACTACTGGAAATCAAATGTTTATGCACTGTAAAAGATACCATAAATAGCATTTAAACATATGATAGATTAGAAGACAATATTTGTAACACATACAAGAGAGAAAGGGATAATATTTTACAAGCCTATACAAAAGGCTTCTACAAATCAATAAAAAAAGACAGAATTTTTTTAAACAAAAAAAGGCTCTGAATAGACAAAAGAAGAAATTGACACAGCCAGTATGCCATACAATATGCACAGATATCCTTTCTTAACTCTCTCTCTTCTTTTTTTCCCAACACAGATCATTTGAAGCAGCAAGATGGTCTACCTGTGTGTCCGCTTGGTCCTTGTAACCAAGTCTGACCCTGATCCTGCCACTCAAGCCGCTAGAGCAAAGACATCAGTTTAACTCCCCGGAGGGACCAGGTGCATTTGTGGAACCAGAAGAGGCTTGGTGGGCCTGGGGTGGAGCAGAACACAGAGATGGAGACAAGGTTAGGGGGTGCTCTGGGGTCTGGCAGAGCTGGGGAGGGGGCAATGCATTTGTTCTTTTTTGAGAGGGGTAATTTTGGTCACTGCTGTGGGTAGTAGAGTGGAACAGCCAAGACTAGAGGCAGAAAGACCCATGTGACTGTTGACATTGTCTCCGTGGAAATAATGGGGAGCAAAAATAAGGAGCTCGCTAAGGAAGGAAAGGCAGGGTTGTGAGGCAGTGATGAGGACTGATAGCCTAGGAGGGGTGCCTACACGGGGAGCAGACAGACCTGGGTCAACCCTTTTCAGCTCAGGAGAACCTGTACTGTCACAGGGCGAGAGGGCAACCAGAAGGGAGGGTAATTCATTCCCAAGACTTTCGTATCACCACTCAGCTGGTTTCTAGGTTTTGAATAAAGAGCAAGTAAAGGAAGCCATCATTCATTGAGTAGTATGGTTTTCCCATGGGTCTGTCTGCTTATGATACGCTACAATAAATGGAAATCTAGATGCTTGTAAAGTATTATTTGGAAAGATACTGAACCAAAAAGTAAATCCAAAATGAATGATTCGATGCCCTACAAAACCAGTCTTTAAATATTTTATAGGTTCCTTTCCCCCAAACAAAATCTTTATAACCTGGCAGACAATCTCTGACCTGGTGCCCTGTAGGAAGCAGTTGCTGGGGTGGGATGAACTTCATGGGACTGATTGGGTAATCGTGGCCCCAATACAACTTGGTCTTCTTCGCCCTGGCATTGATTCCTCTCTCCACCCCTACCCAGCTGGATTTATAATATGAACAAAACAAAGGAGTCAGGAAGGAACAACTCTTGGAAATAAGTAGGTCAAGACACAATCAATTTCCAAATTTAAAATTAGGTTTGAAAAATGTACCTTTAATACAGGAGGCTGCATGGCCCTGTGGGGTAAAACATGTAGAGTTTAAAGTTCCTGAGCAGAGGCTTTCTCAGGTAGCCTGAAGTTTACCCTGGAGGTTAAGCAATAAAATGGAAACAAAAATAATTTAACAGTTTTGCAGTTAGTTGAACTCAGCAACAGCTCCCTAAATAGCTTTCACCTTCCTGGAGCTTGCCGTCCTCATAAAGCTACAAGATGCATTTCAAAGCTATGAATTTGCTAAATAGTACTTCATTTCCTCTTCTTATTAGAGGTAATTAAATTTATTAGACGTCAGTAAAAGCGTTGTAAACAGAAAATATGAATGCTTATAAAAGTCTGCCCTTTCTTTTCAAGCTAATAATTAAGATGCAACAAGAAAGCAGCTAGTAACGGCTCATAATTTATGAGGTGCCATTCAACCCTGAATCTGGGACATATTGTGGAGGTATTAAACACTGAAATGAAAATAATACCCTCTGAAACACATTATTTATTGAATACATAACCACTCAGAGAAATAAACACATTGCATAAAGAGCTTGATATTTCTGATGGAAACAGTATATACATCATCTCCTGCTTTGGATATATTACCCATCGAGTCAAATTCTTAAATCAAAGTCACAACTTGTTTAAATGCAAACTGCCCATGGCAGCCTGGCAAGCCCCAAATTTCCACTAGACATTCACCTTGATATCAGTTTTCAAAGACAGAGTCACTGTGAAGGTTTTTCATTATTATTGTTTTTAGCAGCCTCAAAAGAAAAGAACCCCCTTCCAGCAAGCATTAGAAAAGCAAACAGCAGAGAAGAAAAGGAAGAGATTCTGAAGAGAATAGTAAGAATTAAAAATTCATGAAAAAGTTTCTCACCCTCCAATACACACAAATTTAGAAGCAACTGCAGATTCAGTGCCCCACCCTCATCCCACTCCAATGATGCTACTTACCCTGAAATGGAAATTAAGAATATATTTTACATCTTTATCAGCAGTCCAGCTGAAATTTGTACGTGAAATATTTAGAATACATGATTAACGAAATGTTAGATATCTTATTCCATCAATTCAAAGATTTCTTTGATTTTAAGGGATGCCATTATTTGTGCACCAAATAAAATAGCGCCAATTAACTGATAATATACTAAATATTATTATATTATATTATTAAATATATAAATATAATAATAATATATAGCATTTTAAGACTCATCCTGATGTCAGAGGTGTTAGAGCTGAAAAAAATTGTTCATTAACATCTGCAAAATACAATCCATAAAGCTACATGAAGTAAGTAGATGTCACTCTTAAAACTATTCTCTTGGTGATAGTATGTGAATAATATCCAAATAAAGTTGTTAAAAATATTATTTTGAACTGTATGTTGAAAATCCCCAAAATTCAATTTTGTAGACAGTGATCAAGAAAGGGCTCGTCTTGAAGGTGACATGTGTGGAAGGGTCAAATGGAGATGAGAGAGTGAGCCAGCTGCACAGATGTCTACAAAAAGAGAGTTTGGAGACAGTGCAAAGGCCCTGGGGTGTGTGAGTACTTGGTGCGGGAATCCAGACTGAACAGTGCAGAGAGATAGAGGAGGATTGGGATGGGTCAAGAGGGTCATAGAAAATGAAATCCAAGAGGTGACAGCAAAGTAAAGTTTTCTATGAAGTTGAACAAAATGTTTTTGAATGTTCTTTTTAATTTGGGGAAAGTGGGGTAATCTATCCATTTTACCGCAAAACCCTGCTTTGGTAGCTTCTAGCGTGGTTTAAGGATCAGCTTGCCTGCCATCTCTGCCACCCTCTCAGTGTCCTCCCCTGGCAACCCTCCTCACAGACAGAGGCAGTGCTTGGAAGCAGCCCTTGCTTCCATCCCATCATTCCCTTTGTTTTCAATGTGACATGTGACTGCTATTACCTCTGAGGTGTGAGGTGCTTGGGCTACTTTCAGAGTCATGGACTCCTGAGATGCTGCCTTTGCTTTTCATCAGGGATCAGAAATCATCCCTTTTATACCATAATGCTAAGCCAGAGGCAGTTCCTTCCCCTCTCTCCACCCAGCCCCAAAGAACAAACAGCACCGAGCCTCGGAATGCCAGTTGTGGGCTGGGGTGTGGCTCGGTGGCAGGGTACCTCCCTAGCAGGCATGAGATGCACAAGGTCCTGGGTTCAAGACCCAGCACTCCAAGAATAAATGAATAAATAAATAAATAAAAGCCAGGTTTCTCATTCAACAATAGGTAACATTTCTGAACAATCACGGTGAGTCTTGTACTATCTTGAGTTTTGTATGATTTATGTTTTTTACCTTCAAGCAAACTTATGTTATAGGTGTTATTAGTAGCTCTGTTTTATCAAAGGTAAATTGAGGCACAGAGAGATTCATCAGCTTGCCTGTGGTCATATGTACTCTGTGCATGTGTGCGTACGTGCACGCATGTGTGTAGGAGCAGCCTGGAATCTGGGTAGGACGGTCCCCAAAGCTCAGGTACCTAACCACTGTGCACTGCTCTCCAATAGTGGTATCAGACAGGTGTGAGATCTTCTATATTTGGTGGAACTAGAAACTTGGATGGGATTGAACACATCACTAAGGTTAAGTTGGGAGACACAGGTTATATGCTCAGGCTCTGGATGGAGCCAGATTGCCAGTGTTTGAATCTCATCTTTGCCAGATACGAGTTGTGTGACCTGAGCCTAAATGTCCTCACCTGAGAAATGATGATAAAGATAGCAACAAGCAGATGGGGCTGTTGTGAAAATTCTTCAAGACAGCAATGTGCAGCACTTAGAACTTGGCCAGGCATGTGGAGGACTCTCAGCATGGGGCAGTTTATTGTTTCCATCATGGGTTTCAGAAGACCAAGGGTCCCTGTAACTGAACACCCTACCCCATCCAGTCTCATCCCAGCAGCAGGGGGATGGCTCTTCTGGAAGCCACATCCAAGGGAAGTCATGTCACTAGTCCAAAGACACAGCACGTTTGAGCTGCTGTGTTTCAGTAGTGAGCCTGACCTATGAGAAGGCTGCACATGAAACCATGTGTGGTGGAAATGACTCATGAGAATCCCCCAGGAAGGTGCCATGTTGGAAGTGGGCATCCTGTCTTTTGACCTAGTTTTCATTTGGTATTTATCTCGGAATAATAGGTTCATACGAAGTTGCAAAAAAAAAAAAATGGACAAGGAGGTCCCGTGTATTCTCCATGCCAGCTTCCCTTAACAATAGTAGGGTCCTGCCTAAATATAACACGGTATCAAAACCAAGAAAGTGACATTAGTACATGGACTCCAATTTGCCAAGTTTTGCATTGACTTGTGTAGGTGTGCACAGTTGTGCATAATTTTATCATCTGTGTAGACTTATGCAAACACCAATATAATCCAGGTGCATGCGGGGCTGTTCCATCCTTACAGGGGTCCCTTGTGCTGCCGACCTCCGTGTAGCTACTTGCACCCTCCTTGTCCCTACATCTGCTCTCCAGCTCCATACTTCGGTTGTTTAAGGTTACAGAAATGGAATCATATAGTATATAACCAATTGAGATTAGGGGGTTGGCTCAGCTCAGTTCTCTTGAAATCCATACAATAGTTTAGTCCTTATTTATTGCTGAGTAGCATTCCATGGCACGGCTGTACCAGTTTGTTGAACTAATTCTCCTGTTGGCAGTTTGAGGCTATGAATGATGCTGCTATGAATACTCATGTATAGGTTTTTCATGCATATAGGTTTCACGTCTCCAGGACAAACACCCATGAGTGCAGTTGCTGGGTTATGAGGTTTGCACATGTTTAGCCTTATAAGAAATCACCAGCCTAATTTTTCCCAGAGGCTGAACCATTTTACTTTCTTACTAGGGATATATGAGGGACCCAGCGTCTTCACGTCGTCCTCCTAGTACATGCTGTTGTCGCTGGGTTTAACGTCCCACCCATTCTTACGGGTGTAGGCGTATCTCTCTGTAGGTTTTAGTTTGCATTTCCATGGTGGTTAGTGATGCTGCACAGCTGTTCACCTGCTTGCCCCCTTTGGTGAAAAGTCTGGTCAGTTTTTTACCCAGTGCCCAACAGTCAAGCTCCAGGTGCGGTGCTTGGCTTGTACGTAGAAACCACATGTTAACATCTCAAATGATGTCCCCATCTCCTCGCGCTTTGGGCTGTGCTCTACCCAAGCGCAGCATGGGGCTGGAATCCATATGCTAGTTTGCCCTTTGGTGTATGTTTGCTGAGCACTCACACCTAATCCTCACGTTACATGTTTGTTATTTGACCCCACTGTCCTAGCAGCTGATGAGCCCAGGCCAGTGGGATCTGAAATGGTCTCACCAGTCCAAGGCCAGTGCCCCCAGTCTGTGACTGCTGGGCATTGCCAGTCTCCCACCAGCCTCTTTTAGCCAAGACAGTCTATGTCTGGTGATTTTCCTCTCTGGGAGTTTGCTGAGGCTGGATCTATATACTGTACTGAATATCGTGTGACTTGGGTGCACCCTCAACCCACTTGGAGCCTCTGCTTTTCCTTTTGTTGGGGTGCTTCCTCAGCCTCCTTTCAATGTTGGACAAAATCGAGACCTTCAGTAGTTCCTGCAGCCATGACTTGACCACTGGCTCAGATGCCCAGGCTCTTGTACCAGTGCCTCCTTGACCAAGTGCTCTTTTGGGCACTGACTTTGCTGACCAAATTCTCCCCGGCCCCACCCACTTTCAGCTGTATCCTCTACCTGCTGCTAAGGATCCACCACGACCATGGCCAACTCAACCAGACATGGCACCACAGCCATGGGAAAATTCGGAACACGTGGGCAAGCAGATGGGGCTGGAACAAAGTCAACAATGAAGCATGTTTTGGGAGGGGAAGCTGGAGGAAGGTTGGGGTGGATTTCAACAGCCTTGTAAGCTTTGGGCAGAAAATCCAAGGGAAAAGCAGAGTTGGGGGAGCTTTTAAATCAGAGGATGGGAATGGCCAGATTAATTTTGCTCCAGCAAATAATCAGCCACCAAATACCTACTGAGCACCGGTTATGTATGAGATAAGAGTTAGCTGGAGAAGGATAATACATATTGAATGATTTGAGGGATATGAATTGTTAGTACTGTGGAATATAATAAAATGAAAATAAAGATTTGATCCTGTAGCCTTGCCATCTAGTCTAATGTGGAAACCAAATTTGACATGCAAAATTATATGCATAAACACTTTGGTAACTGAGAAAATGAAAATGGTCCACATGAAGTGGCTTCCAAGAGACTTGAGGATTCCAGGGGAAGAGGCAGCATGGATGCCAGGATCAGGACACCTTGGAGAGTGGGCAGCAGGGCAGAATGCAGATCTGGGGGCTAGAAGGACTCAACAGTGTGCCGTGGGATGGAGAATAAATCAGCAGACAGCAAGGATCACTTTGCATACCCTGGGAGTCTTCGATGCAATTGCAATGGCAAAATATAAAGGAGTGTTGGAATTTGTGAATAGAAACTAAGAGCCAGGGCCTTCTGGGTGGTAAGTCCAGCCCAGGGTAAGATGCAGCTATGCATCACTGACTCTTTCATAATGACGTATTAGTCATCCCTGTAAGTTAGAGAGCATGGACATGTCCTTCTCTCTCTAAAAAAATCCCAGAACCATAGACCAGATGACCTCCTCTCCTGATGAGGCACTAAAATAATCTTAGCAGTGTTGGAGGACTGGAAGGGCTCGAAGAGTATCTGCTGGTTAGTTTAGCAGATGCACATGGAATATGGACTGCAGCCTGCTTGCCTGTGAATCTGCCCTGTGTGAGACAATGCCGGGAGCTGAAAAGTCATGGCTGGCTGTGCCCCCTTCAGGATGACTTCTCCTGCTCCCTTCATTGCCTAACTCAGGCTTTTTAATTCAGGTCCAGTCTTAGGCTTTGGTTCTGAGTCTATTTTGCTCCCTTAAAGCTCTTGATTGCCTTCCCCTCATGTTTCTTGGCATGAGTATTTTGGTTGAGATAACATGAAGATATTTATCATCACATTTATATATGCATTGAGTGATAAATGAAGTTAGTTATTTAATGCATGATCACAAGTAATTGAACAATACTTTGAGTTAGGTTGTGAGCCAGGAAAACTTTCTGTAAAAGGCATGATAGTGAATGGTTGAGGCCTGTGGGCCCTACAACCCATTACAACCACTTAGCTCTGCTGTAACAGTGAGAAAGCAGGCACAGATAGTATGTTGGGCATGGCTGTGTCCCAATAAAACTTTATTTTGTAAAAATAGGCTGTGAGCTCCATTTGGCAGTGGGGTGTACTCTGCTGAATCCTGCTCTAGGTTTTACTTTTGTGACTTTTTCTTGACCTACCAGGATTTTAAATGATGAATCTTGGCCTCTTTGATTTTTATATCCTGCCTCATGCATTCTGATAGCTTCTTTGGGTAAAGTCACCAAAAGCTTGTGGGTCTTTGGGAACTTAGGAAAACATACTGGCATACAAACTGTTTTGTAGACAAAGTTTCACCTTCCCGTGCAGAAATTTAGGGCTCTTTCTTTCTTTTCTCCTCTTCTTCCTCCTTCTTCTCTTCCTCTTCCTCCCCTCCCCCACCTGTAGTGGGATTGAACTCAGGGCCTTTGTACATCCCCAACCCCATTTAAAAACCTTATATTTTGAGCTGGGCTCAAACCTATGATCTTCCTGCCTCAGCTTCCCAGAGTACTAAGATTATTGGAGGGTGTCACTACATTCAGCTAGCGATTCCTGTTCTTATAAGTGACCAGGATCAACTTCCTTAACATGCTTTAAGCTTATCTGGGAGATCAAGAAATTCACATCCTTATCAAATTTCAGTATATGCCCAAAACTTGAAACCCAACTTGTATGATTCAACTTAACTCCTCCCAACATCGTCTCAGTTGCCCCCACCTGTAAAATGGGTGTGATGTATACAAACTTCTCTTTGGGATACATGCCCTTGCAAATGGAGTGATTGTTGCTTCTCTGGCCAATGTTCTCCCATTCTCAGGCTCTATATTAAAACAAGCAAAGGACAGGACCTAGAAATGCAAGTCAAGAGCAGGATTTAAAGGACAGGGCCCTGGTATTTCTAGCACAGATCTAATATTGAGGAACAAGCCAGCAAGTATTTGTTGGATGAAACCCTTTTGGCTGAGGCTGAAAAGAGTCAATACCATCAAGAGCTGGCAATATGGCTGCCAACTCCACTGCCTTGGCCTGCTTCTGTACCTGGTAGCTTCACAGAACCTTCAGCTCAACAGGCTGTGCCCAGCAAGGATGTGCTCCTGCTGCATCACGCTTGGCCCAGGCTTCTGCTGGCCCAAGGCTGTCAAACTCAGTTCAGCATTGGCCTCAGCTGGGCTTCATGCTTTCAGAAAAATTTCCCCCACTGCCTTTCACTTGAGGTCCTTGGCAGAGATGCCTGTCCCATTCTGCACGCCCAGCTCACTTAATGGGCACAAAGAAATGGGAGAAAGTGCAGGGAAAAAAACCCAACAACTCGACCCAGTCTAAACCTTGGGAAATCCAACAAGGTCTGCATCCCTTTGAAAACTAGACTCAGACGTTTCTGCTCAAAGTGAAACCATGCTTCTCACCGAGGGCTGGAGACAGCAAATGGAGCCTTAGTCATACACAGTTAGTTTCAAACTTATGTTGCTTCTCACAGAGCGAAATCAATGTACAGTATATTAAAAACAATCACTGCAGCCCTTAAATGATCCAATAGTTTAGCTTTGAATGCATTCAAGCTAATGGGGGCTTTAATGGCTTCTGACAGATCATTCCATTGATCAAGGGGCATGTATGAAATACGCTGCCTACTAAACTCTGTTTTGATTTTAAGAAAAGAAAACTAAACTTCCATGGTAAACAGGGCTTGATTGTTCACGTTCACCGGGATCCCCTCTCAGCCTGACCCTGGTTGGGAGCAGAGGCAGAGGACAATGGGAATCCTATATACCTGGCTTGCCTCTGTCCCGACTCTAATCAAGGCGTAATCAAGTGGAAATTTCTGTCTGAAGAGTTGGGGGAGAGGGGGAAGGAGGGTGACCAGAGGTCCAGTTTTCTGTGTTGGATGAGTTACCAGCAGTAGCTTTGGCTGCTCTGAGAAATCGATTCATCCCTTGTGGGGCTCCGGGGTTGGTAGGTTAACTATGCTTGCTCCAAAGTGAAGAACTGAATCCCTCATTTGAAAGGAAAGCAGGCTTGTTCAGTGGGAGGCAGTAGTTTTGGAAAAAAGCAAAGGAGAACATGGTCCCTCCACCTGTGTGAGGCTCCAGATCATTTTATGAAGTGCTGGACATAACTCGGCTCGGGTGTGGTATTTTTGACAGGACTTATGGAATCTGAAAAAAATGAAAGAGGAGTCTTTAACGTAATTCACTGTGACTATTCTTGTACAAGAGGTGCTCTGGCTGCTTGTTGTGGCTTCAGGAGTGAGCTATATGCTGCTCCTGGATCAGACCTGCCTTTGCCTCATCAGAAGTGATAAGCATGCAGAAATTCTTCCATTATCCATGGAGGTCAAACCACTTCCCTTGGACCTATGTAGGATGTGGGTGTCTATACCGCTGTTGGGTAAAGGCGCAGAGTGCACAGTGCTGGCAAGTTTTCCCTGTGGAGCTTCCCCAGCTTATAGACCCTTCTTTCCCCACGTCTCAGCAGTGGGGAAAGGCAAGCAGGGTACCTTCAAAACTGGCACTGTGAAGGCAGTGATTGTTGTGGTCTTCATTTGAGCTTTAACACCAAGCAAGACCATGTAGAGGAGCTTTGTGCCACAGTCACTAACCAAGAGGGTCAGAATTACTCTGAACCCAGGGGGTCCTGAATAGCCTTGACCGTTTGTCCCCATCCTTGGGGCATGGTGCTCTCCCAGGCCAACACTTCCCATCTCTCAGTAGGAAGTTACTGCATTTACAGATCAGAAACAAAGGGAAAACCCGAGTGCTCCAAGCACTTCATTTGTATTGGTTACATGTTTGGTAGGTGGCTTTTGTAAAATTGATGAATTTTGTCTAAAGGCAAGTGCAGACAGGCAAACAGATCTGTATCTGCTGTGATTCATTTAGCCCGACACACATGTGCAGAAGAACTATTTTACCTTGATTCTTTCAGGACTGATGAAAAGTAAATGCGAACAAAGTCATGAACTGCATCATTGGAAAAGAATCACTGGATCTAATGCTGGAAGTTAATTAATGCTTCCCTCCCCTTGAAATAGACCGACCCTAGTACTTAGACGTTTGGAGTCAATAAACAATTGTTGTACACAGATCATCCATTAGAAGGTGATGGCAAGAATTTTTTAAGCAAATCTAAAATAGCAAAGGGTGACCTATTCCTGCTGTACTAATGGGAGTACTAAGGAACCATTTTTCATAGTATCTTATTTATAAAAAGTTCCAGGCCATTTGCCTAGAAAAAAACCAGAAGCTGTGAAGACCAAGTGGAATAATATGTGCTGGTAACATGCTATTCTTCTTAAACCACAGCTACCTGCAGCCTCTTTTTTGGTGACTATCCAATATTTCAGCTGAGACATCACTGATCATAATAATAATTTATATGTATTGAGTGATTACTAAGTACTGGATGAGGGGACTCGACATCATGATCATGAGGGAGAGAGCAGTCTGATGAGCTGGGAAGGTGTTATTATCTTCTCCATTATATCAACAATGGCTTAGAGCACAGAGAGGTTAAGCCTTTGCCCAAGTCACACAGCTCCAACTCTGATCACAGGAGACTGGGTTAATACTAATAGCTACTGCTTCACTGAAGACCTGTGTATGCCAGGCATGGCTAGAGGTATCTATATCCACGTTAATTTATTGAATCTCCACAGTCACCTTAGGTAAGAGCTATACAACTCTCTAAGAAGAAATAGTGGTTTTCTTATGTGAGTTACATTACTCGGATTTTGTAGACAGTTTTCTACAGAGGCAGGAAGATTCCAAGTTTGAGCCTAGCTTGGGCAACTTAGCGAAAGCCTGCTTCAAAATTTTTAAAAAAGGAGGGGGACTGGGGATGTAGCTCAGCATGAAGCCCCTGGGTTCCATGTTCCACTACACACACACACACACACACACACACACACAAACACACATGAAAGAAAACAGAGGTTTGATAGCTTTAGGGTCATATAGAGCACCAGGACAAACCCAGAAAATCTGCAGCCAGAAGCCTCTGTTGTCACTCAGGAATCAGAAGATTTGAGAAATCCAATGACTGTTACCAAAACAGACTGGGGCAGGTGCAAAGGGGACTCGTCTTTGTTACAGAATGATGTAGGCCAGACACCAGGAAGAACATGCTTCTGTTCAGTGAGTGGGAATCAGAACTGTAGGAATGGGGGGCCGACACCCAGTCTCCCTCCTGGCTGCAGTGGTCTAGTGGGGGGTGTGGGGTGGGACAGACCCTCAGGCTCTCTCCTGGAGGTCCGGAATATTTAAGGGTATTTCAGGCAAGTAAGAGAGCCAGTGTGTCTTCCTTTCCCTGACAACCACTGACACCTGCTTCCCCAGTGCAGCCCTGCCCTGGGCGCCCGTGTGGCCTCACAGGAAGTCATTACTGGCCGGCTCTGCTCCTGCCTTTCCCACCCTGTCCCCTAAAAGCTGCTGGCTTCCTCACTGCCACAGTCATTATAGCATGCCTGTGCCTTTATGGTTGTCAAATTGATTTCACCACCGTGATACCTATGGCTCCCAATGAAACTTAATTAAAAATACCATTTAATCACAAAGTAACAAAGGCAAACTGGATAAATGGCATTACCACTTCGGCGCATTTTAATCCGCACTGCTTTGCTCCAACTGGATCTGTCTGAATGAGAATTGCCTTTTCAAATCAGAATCCCCCTGTCTTCCATGTGCTTGCCTCTGACAGACCTCCGAAACAAACAGTATTTAGCATGGCACAGATCCAAATGTATGCAATTTGCCCAGTGGTAAAATCAGCCTTAACTAGAGCAAAAAAAAAAAAAGTTGCGTTTGAAAATACCTGCCCTGGAAACACACACTCTTCTACTTAGCACGGGGCCTCCATTAAGTAGAGCCTATGGAATCTCATTTCCAGCATCCCTCGATTGAGTTAAGTGATGGATTTAGAAGCTTATTACTAAAATGTGTCACAAATGATGCTATGACCCTGCTCTTTTCTGTCTAGAAAACTCTCCTGGGCTGGAAGGTGCTGGTGAGGGTGCATGTGGCAGTGTGAACTCTCCAAACAGGAGGTTCCCACAGGCCCTTGCAGGCCCCGGAGGTGGGGAATACCCAACTGGAAAGGAGCTCCTTTGGACTGAGTCCTCTGCTCCCTCAGAAACCCTTGGAATCCAGGGAGTAGGCAGAGCAATGGTCCAAAGCTTAAAAATGTGCTTCAAGTTACCCCTTGCCCTCCCTTCATAAACCTCTTTCTTAGGGTCAGTGAAAGAAAACCCAAGCACTGCTCCTGGCTTTTCTCCAGCTCCATCTCCAGGGCTCCTCCTTACTTTCTCTGCCTGGGCCATCAGAGCCTTTTGCCTTCCTTGAGCACTTCCCTGCCTCAGGGCCTTTGTGCTAGCTGTTCCTTCTGGAAAGCTTTTCTCTACCACCCCATCCCCAATTGGCTGGCCTACAGCTCTTCCTCGGTCATTGGTCACAAGCTGATTCCTCTCTCCTCCAGTGAGGCAGTATCCTGCCTAGCACTTGGGACCACCTGGAATGATCTCACCCTTTATTTGCTGGCTTACAGCCTGTCTCCCCCTGACAGCATTAAGTTCCTACTGCCATCACTACATATTCCTGGCCCTCTAGGAGTCTCGAAGCCTCTGGAAGGCAGAGATTTGTCCCTGGATTCCAGGAGTTGCCATAGTGCTAAGATGTCCAGAAAGAGGAAGGTCAGTGTACCTAGGTACAAAGGGATTTCTCAGATCACTTTTCTCAAGATAGCAGGGACCCGATGACCAGGGCAGTCTGGCAGGAAAGCAGGCAGGGCTGGGGCTGATGCAAGGTAGTCCAGGGCCGGGCTTTCCCCTCTTCTACACTCATTCCTATAGCTGTTGGGGACTCTGGGCCCATGTTCCCAGGAGAGTCCTGCCCAGCTCACTGGGGGAACCAGGCCTTCCTGTGGCCTGCAGCCCACGAGCTGGCACTCACTGCCCTGCCAACTGCCTTTCTGTTGTCTCTTGCCTTCTGTCCTTCTAGCCACATGAACCCCCCTGGGGAGCATGTAACTCTCAGGCACGCTGAACTCATGCTAACCAAAGCCCACCATTTCTTCTGAAAAATGTGACCTTGTCTTTCGGATTCATTTAAGGGAAAGGCTCCTCCAATTCCACTGTATATAACCTGGCTGCACCTGAGAATTCCATCCATCCACCTGGGCCCCATCCATACCAGCAAAGCAAGGAGAAAAGTGCAAAATCTTACTTGGTTTCTTATCCTTTTAATATCTTTATTGTATACGAATGTTTAATGACGCACATGGCATTAGTACAAGCAGTTCACAGGAACAGTTCAGCAAGTGTACACATGGATTGGGGTGAGCACAAACATCTCTCATTTCTCCTACAGGGGTACAAACAAAGTCTGGAAAGCTTTGGCATGGAAGTGTAGGTCAGGTCCGCAATAAGTGGTAATAGGGAGCCATGGGGTCTACTGCAAACCACCGAGGGCCACAGCCTGCTTCTGAACCGGAAGACGATGCTTGGTGTGCTGCCATGCTAGGATGGAGGTCAGGGACTGCTGGATGTTCTGAGTTCTAAAGCGAATAGAGACATTTGAATCTGATGTGAAATCTCCTGATTTTAAAATATAATGAAGAACAAATGTTGTGGGAGCTAAATAGAACACTGGGCTGGATGGCCCAGGGTAGGAGGCCCAGCCTGACTTCTGTATGCCATGTACTCCTTACCTACATTATTCCATATAATTGGTCAATACCCTAGGAGGTAGCACTTCACCTCTCCTTCACTGTTGAGGAAACTGAGGCTCGGAAACATCAAGGAAGGAATCTAAGGCCTGAGAAATTCGAGTCTCAACATGATAAAAACCTGAGTGCTTTGTGAACACAACTTTTTTGCAGCCAGTGAGATTCTGTTGGAAGGAAAGAGCATTGTGCGTGACAGTTCCCCAGCTTCTCAACAGAGACAAGGGAAGGCAGTGGGTTGAGAAGAGGGGCTGATGATTCTCACAGATTCCGGGGACACCAAGGTAGAAAGTGAGAGTTGCATTAATGGTGGCATGAGACAAAACCAGCCTAGGGTGGAGGAAGAGAAAAGTGTCCCCTTCTAGCTCACCTTACTGGCATATAACAGTGCCAGATTCATTGGGTATTTAATGCTATGCCAGGAAGTGTCCTAGGTATGGAGCTAGATTACTTAATCTTCATCTAAGGAGGTGGTGTCTTCGGCGCACTGCAAAGGAAACTGAGGCACAATAACTTGCTAAGGTCACACAGTTTCCTGGAGTCTCAGTCCCAGCACTCTGAAACCAGAGCCCGGGTTTAACCTCCACTCTGCACAGTCCTTCTGGCTCCAATGTCACTGGGATGGGCACTGGGGTAGCTCAAACCTCACTGCCACCTATCATTATCTAGAAAGGGGGAATTATAGAAAAAACTGTCCCATGCTGGTTAAATCCACAAAGCAGTATAGGACTAGATCTCTGTCCCTATCACTAGATCAGGTACACTCCCTGAAGACAGGCTGTCAGCTTTGTTTTATTTGTTGGCACCTCCCCATTCCCGGGTTCAGGGCTCCAAGGGTGGGCTTCTACTGAGCTCTGTCTCAGAGATGGGAAAGAGGCTCATCGTCAGAGAGACACTGCTCTCTCATCTCTTTTATGGGAATAGCAGCTACAGGGAACTGGAAAAGAGAATGCTGCTCTTGGACTTTTTACAGACATCTCATCCAAGAGGACTTCCTAAAGTGATGCACATGCCCCACAGCTGCATTGTCCACAGGAGCAGCCACTAGTCACAAGTGGCCTTTAAACACTTGAATGTGGCCAGGGCATGTGGGGAAACGAATTTTTAATTAAAATTAAAAGTAGATTTAAATTAGAGTAGCCACAGCTAGCTTGGGACACTATATTGGGTGGCACAGGTACAACAGGGGATGGTGAGAGGCTGAGATGGATGTCTCCAAGCTCTGTCTTTCCCCTGATACTGGGTCTGCTCTGAAGGGGAAGAAGGTGAGGCTTTGTCACAGGCTTGGCCTGTGAAGGGCTCCCATGAATGAATCTGAGTGGCAACAGTTATTTTGGGGGAAAGTTCCTAAATCAGACTATAACGCTGTGTCATTTTTCAACATTTTAATGCTCATGGGTGCTATCCCCTAGCTGTTTTGAACTGGGACCCAGGTACAACCTAAGGGCTAAGAGAAGTCTGCCCCCGATCAAGCCCATGGTAAGGTTGGAGAAAAAAAAGCCAGACATCTTTCCCTCTCCACCCATGTCTTGTGCCCCTTCTAGGATTCTGTTTCCTGAAGCTGACCTCTGAGTTCTGAAACAATGTCTGCGAGATCGAAGGGCAGAGGCATTGAGGGATCATCCTTCTCCCAGTACGGCCGACATTCTGGTTTCTGATCCCCTGGTAAAGTTCGAGCAACTCGGGACTGGCACCTGGAAGCATAAGAAGAGGTAATTAATCCATTGGGGAAAATATCTGAATGAGTCAAGCTCATGGCACATTTAGAGGCCAATATTTAAAAATGCTCCCAAAACAGCCTTCTCTGTTGAAGGTCATGGTGATGATCAGGAAGAGTGAGCTGCAAGGCAGAAAGCAGTGTTTATAAGAATGAAGAATTGTTCCTTATCAAGCTGGGCTTTTTTTTTTTCCCAATCCCAGGTTTGTATTATCTCAAGTGACTTCGAAAAAGCCAATCATCAGGGAAATTCAGTTACTCTGCCTTTAAAATGGTGAATTATTTTTTCATTATCTCCACTGTTATTTAAAGTGTGTGATTAAGCCATTATCAGATTTAAATGTTTGTGGGATTTCGATGTATTACTAGATTACTGGGAAAGATTAAATTGAATTTACTGCATTAAAACATCCAAGAATAGATTAAACAATATTACAGACTGGGATTGACTTTGGAGATCCTGGAGATTTACAAGTGTCCCAGCTTGCTGTGCTCAGGAAAAGGCACTCCAAGGAGAGACTGGTTTATAAGGATATATGCAAATAGAGGTTAATAATCATTTCCACTGATGAATGGGTGGGGGAAACTTCCACAAAATTAAATTAAGAGGCTAGCAAGAGTTAGTCCCCAAGGAAAACACTTAAATCATGGTTTTTATTAAATGGATTATTCATCAATAGTGGAGAAATTAATTATCATATGCAGCTAAATGATAGCCTCATAGGAAAAAAGTTGGGAAAACATCATCATACCTTGGCAGGGATCTACCTCTCAGAGTCTAGTTTATTTAATATTGGACTGGGAGAGCTCAGTGGTGTTAGCTTTATTTATCTGAAAAATGAAAATCGGAGAAAAGGAAACAAATTGCACTAAGGAATGAACAATTTCGTTACTCTCTTGGAGAATGCATGGCACGTGTACCTAAATCAAATGCTATGAACACATTTTGAGGGAGTCACAAAGCTGCCCCTACCTTGCCCTTTTCTGAACTCTGCTCTAGGATCAATTAAAAAGTGGTCATACCCACCCTTCATCCTCTGACTGTACAGGGAATGACTGTGAAGAGATCAAAGACTGGGAGAGCCTAGCCCCACTCTAAGCCCAATGGTAGAGAAGGTTCCTAACTAAAAGACATCGCCTTCTCTGGGGAATTATTAATGGTGAGGGGAACCCCAGGGGAAAACATACTTCAACTTTACACCTATTTTCGCATGTGGTTAATTGCTATACCGGCATCCTCTGCACTCAATCCATCGTACATTACACATAACATTCCAATATATCTTCAGCTCTCCGCATCAGGCCCTGATAATAGTGCCTGTTAACATGCACTAAGTACTATTATGTAGCACATCACTTCATAAATAATAAGATTAGCTGACCTCAGGGCCTCAAGAAGAGTAATGTGTTTAAATGTTCTCATTATTTATTTAAAACAAGAATTAAAGCAACAGAAGCTGCTTCTGACAATCCTCTTAGCATAAATATTAAACTGTTTGCGCTGATAAGCATGCATACATGGAGGGACAGAGGGTGCATTCTGTAGACTACTTCACAATAGGTGCTGGGGACCACGCCGCGTGTTGGCCTTGCTCAAGATGCATCGCCATAGTTCCAGTGACAGTCTCTAAATCACTTGAAAGAGATGAGGGGGAAATTAATATTCAAGGAAAGCTGCGACTAATTACAAAAGAACTATGCAAAGCTTTTTAAATTGTGCTTTCTCTCTGCCTCAGAATTGTTGAGTGATGCTCAATTTACTGGCTAGGGAAAGTTATTCCAAATTGAGCATTTCAATCTCACAGTGGATAAATTATCCGTGCACACATTATCCTGCTTGGCAGATTAAAGGGCTATGATAAGTGTCGATCCACCTAGAATATCATAAGGTGTGCAAAAAGTCAATAGAGATGCTTTTTCACCTGTCAAATGGTTTTGCCTTCACACTTTGAGAAAGTATTAAAAATATTAAAATCCGCAGCAGAGATCTGCTTATGCTTTGTTGTACAAGCTTCCCAATGCCACTGGCTTTGCTTTTGGGAAAGCTGTTTCCCAGTTGTTTGCCATATTCTTTGCATCAAAGGATGGCTGGGGTGGGAGCTACTTCCACCCATGCAGACCCTAGTTGCATGTGTTTGTTGCCTCCATCTGGGCTTGGATGAGAACACTTTGTTGGATTTCTTCAGGGCAAATTCAAGATTGTTTTAAAGTTCTTCCTTTAATGCCTAGTGTGCCCTGCCAATTTCCAAATACAGTGTAAGGGTCCAGCAGAGGGCTCATTGTGTGAAGTGATGTATTTTTTTATTTACGGGAAAGGCCAGACACCCTCAACTCAGATTATGCTGTTTGATTCAGAATCATGGTAGACCATGGAACTGGAGAAGAAAGGGTTGAAGAATGACTTGAAGGAATGACCCTTTTTAGGTTTTGATTTCTCTTGCTCCAATCACTTGTTCTGCCTTCTTGGATCTCAATGTCCTGACATGAGAAAGTAGGTCCATTATAGACCGTTTATTCTCTGGGATCCTGGTAGGACATGACATCTGGGGCAAGTTTCTTTACCTCACCGAGCCTTGGCTTCTTGTCTGTAAGTGGGTATGATAATAATAATGATAATGATGACAATACAGCAGACCCCCCTCATTTTGTGGTTTTGCTTTCTGTGGTTTCAGTTATCCACAACAAAACATGGTTTGAAAATATTAAAAGGAAATTTTTAGGAATAAACACTTCGTAAGTTTTAAATTGTGTGCTGTTCTGAGTAGCATGATGAAATCTTGTGCCATCCAGCTCGGTCCTGCACAGGATGTGAGTCACTCCTTTGTCCAGTATAATTGTGTTGAATATGCTACTCACCCAGAATCATAGTTTCATGATCTAAAGTCACTTGAAGATGATCCTCCTTCTGATGCTATGTCAGAAGGTCAACAGCAGCCTAAGGCTGACTGTGGTAGGTATTTTTTGTCCTGTCCAACAGGATTCTAGCTTTCTTGTAGGGAATCTATCCCTTCCCCATGCTTAGCCATGTGGACTGGGGTCCACATCTAAGGCCAGGGAGAACCTTGACTGGCATAAGCTAAGCATATCCCCCTCTTCAAGACATAGTCATTTTTTTCTAGCTTGCACCAAGGAGCAGGGGTCTGGATGATACTGCTGGAGTAGCTATGTCAGACCTTATTGCCCGAGTTAGGCTTTTCTGTTACTTGCAACCCTAAGAATCCTAGCTGACATCCTGGCCATGCTTCCTACCTTTCCATTATTTCCACCTTTTACAACACCCACGGCCATGGCCCTGCCATGAATCTGGTGTGCTGCCAACACAGTGTAATGTGTGCAGAGATTACTTGAGTCTGACAGCATAAAAACACTGGCCTTTATCTTTAGTTGAAATCACATTTCGATTTGGTTCAAAAGTGAGGGAATGCCAGTGCCATCCTCCATTGGTCTTTGCAGGAAATAAACCAATTTTCATGACCAGCTGGATGCTCTTTCTAAAAAATGTTGAAAAGAGACCCCAACTTAGTATCATTCTCCAGCTACTGAGCCTACTAAGAAAGTTATAGCTTCTCCTTTCCACCTTGTCCTCACTACTCTTCTAAAGAGAAACCTGTTATTTTTGATGATTGTAAGGTCAGCCAATAAATTTGGATCTATTTGGAAAATGCTGTCCCTTTCATGAAATACTCCCTTTCCAAATTCTATTATTTCAATTCAAAGGACTCCATAAGCCACGCTCAAAACTGTGTGCTACTTAGGAACGGTTCTCCCTGAATAACCTTATTGACAGAACCAGAAGTGACCAAGAGGTGTCACACTGGCTGATCTGTTAGCAGATTGTTCAGAGGTCCCCCCAGTCTCCACCCCAAGGTGTAACTCATACAGGGCCTTGCTGCCTACTGATTTCCCCCAGGGCTGCACTTACATTTGGATGATCAAGATTGCAGCTACATTAGTGGACATTGGTCGCCATGCTAAAATTAACCACTTTAGCTAAAGTGTGTGTTAATTATGGGTATGCAAGCAGTCAATAAAAGGTTAATGCAAAAGTCAAAGGATAAATTTCTTCCCTTATTGCATCACTTCACAGACTAAATGACTAACATTATACTTTGTGTTTTTAATCAATAGGTTTTACAGTAATGTGCTGGTCATTGATTTTAAGAAAACATATACGGTCTTCTTCCTTGTCTCTAAATTTTGCAACAAATAAAGGACAGGTAACATTTCCATCACTCTTGAGGCAATGATAATGATTTCAGGAGAAATGGTTTGTGCTAATAGATTCATCGGGATAAACAATCTTAACACACACACACACACACACACACAAACACACACTCTCATACAAGTTAGAACTCTGTGGAGAAATATCACCAAACACAGGTCAAGAAAATGCACAGGCTAAGAAAAAAGAACCCTAAAGAGAGAATTCCTTACTAGTGAAGAAAAGAACAACTGATAAAAACAACAATTACATTTTGTATATTGTTCAAATGTCCCAAAGAATTTCAATACACAACACTGTTCTGTTTGACTTTCACAATGACCTGGGAAAGATGGCTGAGGTGGGTGTTTGGATCCCCTTCATGTGTGAGGACGGCCTTACCCAAGGTTCATCCATTGGTCAGGGGAACCTAGGGTGGGGCCAGGCCCTGGACAGCTGGCTGGCCGCCTTTCTACTTCATTCCATCTTTTTCATGGATTTCCATTTGGATTAAAATAGATCTTATCCATTGACATTTAAGCTGCTTATGCCAAATTTAGATATTTAAGAGATTCTATACAATTTTAGGGGGAGGAACAAAATGGTTTTATTTCTAGAAGAACTACTATTATGCCAAATGACTGAAAAAACTTATTTTTCTTCTTTTCATTCTAATGATTTTGAGGTCTCATAAGTGCTTAAGGGCTTCTCTGTCTGACCTTGAGAAAATATCTCAATTTTTCAGTTTCCTTAGTTGTTACATGAAGTTCATGCTCCTCTGTTTCCCTGGGTTATGTGAAGATCAAATAATGTATATGAAAGGCTTGCAAAATATGTAAAGTACACGAACACATGATTGCATGTATGACTTTTCCTACTTTTAGAAACACAGCTGATCATGCAGTGTTAGCCAGGGGGGCTTATAAGTAAAAATGAAACATCACATTTCTAACAGTGTGAGCAGTTTAAACCAACAGCTTCATCAGAAAATATCCAGTGACCAAAAAAGTATATTCTTTAAGTCACGTTTTTTTCCTGGCATTTTCATCTACAACGAGGAGTTCATAGTCACTCGGGGGTCTGTGTGTTTCAGGATATCAGCCATAGCAGAACACATTCTTTCAAAAGCAACACAATGCCAGTCTCAAGGCTTAAGAGGCCTCAGGTAGAAAACACCGGTGTAACATCACATCTGCATTAACCTGTAAAACCCAAGTCCTAGGATCAGTATGGAAAAACAGGTGGGAAATAATGATGTAAAAAGGGCACCAACTCCCTCAAGACCTTGCGCTTTGGAGGGAGCATAAGACCAATATGGCACCCAAATGCTCTCTGCTCAACTCAGCTGCTCTGGGCCCCCAGAGTCAGAGCATCTGCCACACACTGTGATTCCAGCATTTAAAGATGTATTTTTCATATATCATAGTTATCTAAATCCCAATAGTACAATCTTAGGGATTTTCACGTGTAATTTTGACTCTCCAAGTTGTCTGCCTTACAGACACTACATCTAAAAATCTAACCTCAAAGAGCTGCTCTATTATATGGCTTTTCAAAGTCCCTACTATGCTTTGCCTTAAATCATCTGTTTTAGTCACTGATGAGAAGAGTATGAGTTCAGTTTATAATAATCTTACCTGCATCTTCTGAAAAGAAAAGAATGAGTTAATATATAATGTATCTTCTTTGATTTTTAATACTGTTATTATGATGATATGGAAACTTTATAGTCACTCTACGTCATTGTACTTGGTTTTGTGTGTGTGTGCTTCTTTTTTTTTTAAAGGCAGAGTCTTGTTACATAGTCCAGGTTGGCCTTGAACTTGTAATGTAGCCCATGCTAGCCTCAGACTCATGATCTTTCCTTATCCTCAGCCTCCCAAGTGCTGGGATTACAGGCATATGCTACCACACCCAGCAGACAACCACCCTACTTGTATCTGCCATAATGGTCTGCTTTGACAAAGGTGGTTTTATAAAACCAGCTTAACAAATTTGTATAACTCAGTTTACCTAATTCAGAACAACTTAGCAAAACCAATTTCTAAGTGAGTTTCAACAAAGGTATGTTCACTCTCTCTTTGAAAAGCTTTTAACCTCTTATCTCTGTCCCACATGTTAATGTTTTCAGATCAGTAAAGTCAACACACATCAGAGAGTAAGGGAAAACGTGTTCACAAGTCAGCCCTTTTTTTGGGTGGAGGGATCGATACACCTTTTTCCAAGTAGTACTTTTCAACCATGACCCCTTGAGAAGCTGGGCTTAACTTCTAGTCATACACAAATTTACTTCTGATCCTCATACTTCAGTGAGAAGTCCAATACGACAAAGTGAGAAGTCCAATATAAGGTAGCTATTTAATAGCTGTACAAATGACTACCAAATACACTGAAAATGCTTTTGAACACCAAGATGAAGCCACTGAGCCACATGGATAACTGGACACTTTCCAGGAAATTGTTATGCCATTCAGCATGGATAACCCTGCTGCCTGGACCATGGGCAGATAATCAGCATATGAACGGAGGACCTACTGCCCTGTCCAGCTCATGATGAGAAGGAAATCCTAAGGGTGAAGGCAAGCTACTGTATTTAGCGTGTATTCTCCACATCTGTTGAAACTCAAAAGGCATTTCCTAAATAAACAATGGTTGTCATACTTCCTAATCTTGTCCTTAGCAACTGTATGACCTATAATAATTTCTCTGAACTATATCAAGGCTTTTTGTTGTTGCTGTTGTTGTTTTCGATGAGAAAGAATATTTAGAGGTCAAACTTCGGATTGTAAGAAGAGATTTCCTGTGATGAAGACTTCCTATCCTCCTAGCTTATGGAACCAGAGCTCCTTCCCACTCTGAATCATTGCTAAGATTTCCTTTGACCTATGGCAAAGGCTCTACCAAGAAGAAAGGATGCTGAGGTGTGAGTAATGGTGCTCACATAGTATTTCCAGGAGTCAGGAGATGAAGAGACAAGGGGTGTAAGAGCATCTTGCTGGTATAAAAGTCAGGGACACTTTTAGATCACGGGGTGGCTCAGACATCTCCACTGTTTCTTTCAGAGTCCAGAGGAGGCCAGGCCCTTGCCCTTTCCCTTTCTACCCCCTGCACATTTTGCTCCCTCGGCCAAGGCTCCTCCCTACTTATATGATTATACTGTGTTGTCCTCTCACCATCTCCTCACTCCTGTCCCTCTGCACTTGCCTTTAGAGGTTTATCAGAGCTTTTGTTGCCCTGGAAAATACTATAAAATTATTCTATCTCATGTCAGTGCTCCTCCAATGCCATCTCTGAGACCAAAGGAATACCAGTAATGATAATAATAATAAACAGTTAAAGATAATCAATAGAAATATTGAGTGCCCTGGGAGTATTTTTTATTTAAATGTTTATTCTCAAAGTGGAAAGGGGGCCAGGAGATTAACTAGCCTGTCCAAGTAAGTTTTCGTAGCCAAACAAGAGATTGGTGCCTAAATCACTGGATTCCAAATCTCAAGTTCTTTGTACTATTTCAAAATACGTACATCAGGAGAATCATTTAGCTCCTGTTAAAAACATGTTCCCAAAGGCACTTGGCCCCCAAGGCACTCAGACTCCAGCAGAGGGTCCTGAGAATTTTAGTTTTCCTAAGTGACTCCTAGGATCAGGCCAGTTGGTAAAAACACTGTGCCGTATTAACCTGTTCCAAAGGGCCACAAAAATGCCAAAGGCAAGATGTGGTGGTGGGGACATATTGATTGGTATCTTTGGATCTATAAAGAATTAACACTTGACTCATCTGCCTTTCAGAGGAAACCAGAACAGCAGCATCTTTTGTAGATCTGCAACTTGGCCCCACAAGCAGGCGACTGGTGACCTCCCAGGGTCCAGTGCACACAACAGGTCTCCTGAAGTCTTTCCCCCTACTTAAGGGACTCAGGCAGGCCCCTGGAACCACTTAATATGTGAGACTGCTTGGCCCACCACTGGGTGTAAATCCAGGAGGTTGAGAATCATTTTATCCCAGGTTCATTTGTCGGCTTGTCAGTTACATAATGATAGTGATGAATGGGCTACCTTGACAGCTGAACATTTAGGAGCTGCTGACCTTTGATCTCTGGTCACATGATAGGGTCACCTGAAACTTGCTTGACTTCTACCTGCCCAAGGGTAACAATATAAAGGTCAAATGGGCTGGCTGATGATATGTATCACGTCTGAGGTAGCTTGGTTGGAAGCTTTAAGAGCAGCCGGGTTGGGTTCCCCAGCATACAAAGCTAGGGAACCATTGCAGAAATGTGCTCAACAAAAGATATACAATTTCAAAGCAGTCTAGAGTAACTTTCCTTGCAAGGGAATAGAATGAACTCATTATTTTTAAAGGGCAACAATGAAAACAAACACTTTGGAAGAAAATAGATTCTGCCAGTGACTCAGCCACTGGGAGGGAAAGCATACAGGCGTATGACTTAATGAGTGATATTAATGCTATACCTGCAACACGGCAGAAGGTCCAATTGGATGCAATTACTGGAACAAAATCCCCACTGGGTAGTATCAAGCCCTCCTTTCAGTCACAGAATACGGTCTCTCTGCTGTCCTCTGTCAGCACAGTACCCCACAAAGGAGCATGACTGACAAAAGATAACCCTTTCCAAATTTCATGACTTCCCTGTTGCTTGAAATTTAAGTAAAGTTTGCATGGGATAGTCTCAAACTTCAGAAAGATTCCAGAAAAACTTATGACTAGAAATTCAAGGTTGCTGTTGTTTTTAGATGCACTATAACATCTTTTTAAAAACATTTCTTCTTGCAAAGCTGAAGATTGTTTTGCCTTTTGACTATCCGGTTAATTCCATTTATTCAGAATCAGATAATGATAGTCATATGGATAACAACAAATACAGTTATGAAAATAAACGCTAAAAAGCCATTGATTTTAAGAACCTAGAAACTTCAAGACCAGGGGTAGAGCAGACATTATAGAAAAGTCTGATTTACACAAACAGCCTGTTTTTCTACAAAGGATTTTTCTCTGCAAAGTCAAAGACTGACAGACACACTGCCATTGGAGCATAATCCACTCGTACTCCTGACAGATGAGCAAAGCAAAGGACAATGGCTTACAGAATAAAAGGCCAGCTGTTCTGACTTTGGGATGCTCATTTGAGTTGTAAGCTGTGAAATAAATTTGAGTTGATGGTTTCCCCATCTGCTCACCTGTCAGTCTATTTCCACTGCACTGCTGTTTTTAGAAATGCTTTTGTGTAACCTGCTTAATTGGTGTTTGGATGATGAGAAACCTCTCCCCGGTTTATTTTGACCTTATTTGAAACTTGAGGCTACCTGGGGCCTCACTTCTCTCCTCTTTCTTAAGGACATTCATTAACAGGTCAACAGCACTTATGAGAGAAAACTCAATGGCATCCACTATCAAATATTATGAGGCAGTTCAAATTTAGTGCTGGAGAGAAAATGGTGGGCTAAAATAAAAATGGCAGTGTTATCAAGGGCATGACAATCTTCTGATGGATTTATGCTTTGCCCTGATTCAACAGGTGAATGAGTACAAGTCAAAATTCTTACACAGTGCCCTACAGGATCTACCCTTTCCCCATCCTGGGTTCTCACATTGGTCCCTTGTGCATTAGCTCCATTCATACTGGCTGACTGCCGTTCCGTGAACAGGCCAAGAACACTCTCAGTGTATTAGTACCTGTTGTTTATTCTACCTGGAGCTCTTGCTCCAAGATATCCATGTGGCTCACTCCCCTACTCCCTCAGGTCAGTGTGTAAACAAAATCAAGTCAGGGAGCCCCGCAGCCACTCCAATTTAAGGTGATAGCATTTCCCCTTCCCCTATTTTTCTCTGTAACATTTAGTGCCATCTGCTCTGTGTATGTCTATGTGTGTGGGGGTCTGTGTGTGTATGTGTCAGCTAGGCTCCCTCGAGGCAGGAATTTCTGTCTGTTTTTCTCATTGCTAGGTCCTCCAAGCTTACAGCAGAGTTTGGCACGTGGATAAATACTGCGGAATGCACTAATGATTGAAAGCAATTTGCCTCTGAACTGTACTCCTTCAAATGGAATAACAGCAATCAGATCATTACCCACTGAAAAGTAGGATGGCACGGTAGGGGGAATACTGTTCTGAGAATTCAAGATCTAGCTCTGCCACTATTTTACCCTGTAACTTTGGGCAAACCCTTGACTTTCTGGCTGTCTTTACTTGGATCTTTATAATGAGGGGTTGGATTAGACAGCACCTAACTTTCTTCCCATATCTAAACAAATAGGGACATCTAAATATAAATATCAGGTTTATCTCTATATACCTTATCTCACATGATCCCCTCTAGTGGGGTAGGAAAGACAGGTGTTAAATCAGCTTTGGAGACAAGGAAGTGCAAGCCTTGCTCCAGGTCACACAGCTAGTATGTCACATGGCTGGGTCTAGAACTTAGGGCATTCTTTAGTCAGGATTATTCTGCTATACTGAGCTTCCTCTTTCAGCAGAAGTGAAAGTACTAGCAGTCATTATCATTCTTGATTCAAAAACTATTTTTGCAGGCAAGTTCTAATTCCCTCAGAGGTAACACATGCATATCGTAGGCTCCACAAATTCCTGGGCACTATTTCTTCCAGCCGAAGAGTCCATGGACTCTGTAAGCTGCTGCTTCATCCCAAGGTTGGAGACAATAAACTACTCCATTCGCTGTGAACTATCCATTTTAGGATAGAAACAGCATTAGATTTTGGTGCAGCTCTTCTGCAGAAGAAGTCCAAACTATAGGATCAAGGCTGTAATGTTAAGCCCCTTGAACTCCAAAAGCACCCTAAACACTCCATAGTCTTAAACCCAAGCAAATCTTCATTCCATACCCCTAGGAACTGCATGACAGTTCCCATAGCTAATATTTAGAAATTAACATTGCTTCTGCCCATATAAATACTTAGGCCACTGGGCCCAGTGACCAAGAGTAATACCAACTCCATGTTGCTTACTAAGTGATCACTGACATTTGCACTGATAAAGCCAGAATTTGGGAACAAGGATTTCTGTTACTGCTTTCAGTCTTCACTCAACAAATACTTACTAAGCATCAGGATATGGAGATACAACAGTGAAGTGAACCAGGCTCCAGGTTTTGTGGGACTTGTTTGGTGCAGGCAGACAGACAGGTAATGTTTCAGTTATAATCTGCTAGCAAGAGGGACTAGAAATAATAGTGGTTAAAGAAGATGAACATTTTATCTTTATTTCACATTCAAGAAGTCTGAGGTGGTCACATGAAAGCAGTCCTTGGATGCCTGGGACCCAGGCTGCTCCATCTACCTTTCTGCTCCTGCCATCTTTGGCAGATAGCTGCCATTCATGAGGTTACCTGTGGTTCCAAGATACTCAGGCCACCATATCTGAGACCCAGGCAGAGAACAGAAGAAAGTGGAAGGGGAAAAGATGAACTTACCTCCTCTTTTTAAAGAGGACAGTCAGCCACTAGAACTTAGTCACTAGGCTGCAAAGTAGGCTGGGAGGTATAGATTTTCAGCTGGATATGCTGCCACTTTATTCCTGTCAAAATTGACATTCTATCCTAAGGAAAAGGGGAAGAATTGGGATAGGATAGAAAAATCAGTATTTTTGCCACAAGATGTAAGCAAATAAACGTTAAGATAAGTTTAGCTAGAGATAACTGCTCTAAAGCAAATCAAATGGGGACAGGAATAAGAGTGAATGGGGAGGCAGGTGGAAGGCCTTGGGCAGTGAGGGTGGTAGCATAAGAGTTTATTTGGTGAAAGAATGCTGTGGGTGAGAAAGGGGTAAGTGTCCACAAAGGACAGCAAGGAAGCCACTGTGGCTGGCCAAGGGCACTAAGGAGACAAGAAGGAGAAGACAGAGTAAGTTAATTCCAGAGTCTCAGAAGCCACTGTGAAGAGTGGATTTTTTTTTTTTTCTAATCTAGACAGGAAATTACTGGAGGGTTTAAGTAGGAGAGTGATAAGATCTTTGACTCACTATTGTGCCGAAAGCCTCTAGATTCCTTTAGGAATTGGGTCATTTCATGAGAGAAAGCCTCTATACTTGAACCACACACAGAATTGGTCTTATGAAGCAAAATATCTTTCTTAAGTCTCTTCTGGGCCCTCAGTGGCTCTGTCTGCTCTGGGGCTGAAAGGGAGGGATGGCTGTGAACCTTATTGTCCTGATGGCTTTGATGTACTGTCCCCTCTGTGCTAGAACAGAAGAGAAGAAACAACACCAAAGCCTCTTGTGTTCCCAAGCCTACCTGATGTATATCATCAGAACGGAATTCACATCCAATTTATGCTGTTCTTTTTCTTTTTGGTGCTGTGGATTCAGGCTGAGGAAGAAGGTAACCCTATATGCTGAGAGTCATGGAAGACTGAACAGGCCTTCTGAGTCAGCACTGGGTTTGATTCTAAAATGACTTGGCTTGAAAGGAGTTTTTAAAAATAGAGAGCAGACCAAATTCTAAAATCGCATGACTGAAGTTTAGTGTTTGTGTGTGTCTGTGTGTGTGTGTGTGTGTGTACATGTGCACATGTGTGCATACACATGCTTCTAGTGATGCCACCACTGAAGACAGCCCACTGCAGCCTTGGAAAGGAAGGATGGGTTGCCAAAGAGACTCCCTTAGGGTTGCAGTATGGCCTCCAAACTTCAGGGTGACAAGGAGGATTAATTAATTAATCATCATAACCCTAAGTTTCCCACCTGGGCACCTCTGAGGCAAGGGCAAGCTGAGACAGGTTTGATCTATTTTTCACTGTTGTGTGCTCCCTGGGCAATGGTGGGTACACAGTTTCACACTCAGCTTGGGGCTGTAGTTGCTTCACTGTCTGGGGATGATCTCATCTTCCTAGCACCAGTGTATGCTTGTGGAATGACCTTGGGAAGGGCACTGAAGCAGCATTTTCTCATCTGTCAAGCTAAGACAGCCACAGAGACCCAGAGTCATGTCTGGTAAATACTGAAGTACAGGGCCTTGGCTCCAGGAAGAAGACTTTTTCCTACACAACAAATGAGTGAGGCCATGTCCTTGCCACATTGTCTGGTGGAGGTGGGGATGAAGTGGGGTGGGGAGGAAGATGAGAGTAGCTCTTTATAGGAAAGACACCCTTAGACCCTCACTGGGGATCCCTGGTGCTTTCTCATTTGCCAAAATCCAGAAAGTCATAAGGAATCAAAGGATGACATCTGCTTGTGCAGAATGTCACTATAGAGGAGGCCGGGAACAAGAGGCCTGTTACAAGTCACCTTTCCAGCTCCTGAAAACAGGCCAATGAGTGGAGAAGAGTGGCTTCTTACTGAGCATCACAGGAGTGGGGTCAGCTGGGAAATGGTCAGGGCTCAGCAGTGAGTCAGGGCAGCACAGTGAGGACTTGATTAGCTGCCGTGACCTCCTGCCCCCATGCCTGGGCTGCCAGGCAGCCAGGCTTCTCTGCAGACTGCTAAGTTAGAATTTGTACTTTTTGGAAGAACACTTTTGCAGGGGAGATCACCTGGGAGTTGGCACAGAATACCTTACTGAGGGCTCCATTATGCTTCTTCTGCTGTGAGGGCTGATAGCTCAGGTGAGGCAAGACTGCAGGACCTGGGAAAGCATGCTTCTTCTTAACTTAAATTGTTCTTTCTAGCTAGAGATTGCCTCAGAAAGGTCCTAAGGCCCAAAGGTACCTGCCAGTAAGTCCCAAAGCTAGCATGTACAAGAGCCATTAGCAAGTGGCCTACTTGTGTGGTGTGAACACCAGGATGGTGTTCCTTCCCAAAATAGCTCTTGCTCTGGCCTTCAATCAATGCGAGAAAGTCTATCAGTAATTCATTTTTTTCAGGACTATGGAGGAAAATTAGAGAAAGGTATTCTGAAATGCAACTGCTTCTATGGGGATAATATTTTAAACTGCCTCTCAGATAGATCATGCTGCTTGCTGGGGTGATGGGGAGACACATGACCTTTGCATTCCCTGGGGAGGAAAGAGGAGGTAAAAGTCTGTATGGTTTCATACAGGGTTGAACACATTCATGGCCTTCTGGGAGATTCATTCAGAAGCCAGCATATACAGACCAGGAGCAATTTAATCGGTTCCAAGTTAATGTCCTTTTCCAGTTGGCCTCATGTAAGTGCATGGAAGTTATGGTCACTACCACTTTAAAAATGATTTATAAAGTTCTTTCCCGGGAGAAAGGTCTCTGGGTAGGCAGTGAGTGAGTCTTTGAATGATTTCCCCATAGCAGGAATAGCATGGAGATGAAGGAACAGGTTTTACTGTAAAGAATCTGAAGATCTCTTCTAAAAGGAGAGAATTCTCATTTTTCAGCAAGGACAGCCATGAGACTGCCCTTAGGAGCTAATCTTACTTCCTACCCTTTCAGTTCTAAGGTGACATTAATAGACTTGCTCCACACACTGTGACAAAGTCAGGGGACTAGAATCCAAGTCTTGAGATCCTGAGTCCACTGTGGGTTTGCTTACTTTTTCTTTTTTAATGTTGTTAGTTGTTAATAACTAATGCTTTTTGAGCATTTACTATGTTCTAGATGGCACTGTGAGTGTTTGCTTGTGTAATCCTAATCACACTATTAAGTTTGTGTGCTCTTGACTGAGGCACTGAAGGGTTATGCAACAAGCCCAGATTACTGCGGCTTCTGAATGATGTGGCTGAAATGACCCTAGGCACTCATACTCTAAACTACTACCCTATAATGTTATGGAAACATGGTGCATATCATTTCAATTCTATAATATAGAAATGTTCGTAACAACGAAAAGCAAGAGTGTCCCATGCTAGTCCATCAAACCCCCCAGATCTAAATCTTATGGTAACCTTCTGTACCTCTAATTAATATGCAGACTTCTATTTTCATGGTTTATCAACTTAGATATTATCAGTTGGCTTCCTTATTCCGTGTGCACACTGAAGGTATTTGTGATGCTGAGCCTCCAAACACCATCCCAAGCAGACCACACCACCAGTGTCCTCTCACATGCTGAGTCTGAGTTGGTCTTTTCTGTGGCTTATTTTCAACGACCAAATACAGTAGGAGGCAATGCTGGGCTAATTTCTTTAAAAAGCCTGGCAATGTCTGTTTTTGTATTCTTGGGAGTCTTGAGTCCTAAAAGACTGGTTACCCCACTGGAGAGACCACAGAGAAAGGGCCTGAAACCACATGGGGAAAGAGAAGCACAGCAATCCCAGGGCCACAGCTGAACCAGGCTTTGTTCCTCCACTGAGACCTCACAAGTCACAGAAAAGACCGGCCCTGAGCCCTGCAGAAGAACCTGCCTGAGCCCTACTCAGCCCACAGAAGGACAGAGTTCTATGTAGAAATGATACACTGTTGTACTTGTTTTAAGTCACTGGTTTTGGAGTGATTTGTTATGTTGCAATAAGTGTTTTTGGTATTTTTAGTTTCTTCACTGGTTTTCTTTGTAACTTTAGACGATAAGCTAAAATTCTATTTCTAGTTCTGTTAGCTTTTTTTACTGTGATAAAATATGAACAATATGCCATTTTAATCATTTAAAATATAAATTTGGTGCATTGATTGCATTCACAATGTTGTGTAATCATCACCATTATTTCTAAAATATTTCCATTACACCGACCAGAAGCTGTCCCTACTAAGTAATTACTCCCTGTTCCCACTCTGCAAGTCCCTAGTAACCTGTAATCTACTGTTTCCATGAATGTGTCTATTCTGGATATTTCATATAAGTAAAATCATGCAATATTTGTTCTTCTATGCTTGGCTTATTTCACCTAGTATAATATTTTCAACATTTATTCATACTGTAGTATATATCAGAATTTCATTTCTTTAATGGCTGAGTAATATTTCATTACATGCATAAAATATATTTTACTTATACATTCATCTGTGGGTGAACACTTGAGTCATTTCCACCTGTGAATATAATGGCTTCAATGGACACCAGTGTACATATAGCTGTTTGGGTCACTTCTTTCAATTCTTTTGTGTATATACCTAGCAGTGGAATTGCTGGGTCATATATAATTCTATATTTACTTTTTTGATGAATCACCAAATTGTTTTCCAGAGGTGCTGTACCATTTTACATTCCCACCAGTAATCTACAAAGGCTCCAATTTCTTCACATCCTTGTCAACACTTGTTATATTTTGGCTTTAAAAAAATTACAGCAAGGCTAGTAAGTGTGAAGTAATCTCTCATTATGGTTCTGATTTGAATTTTCTAATAACATACCAAACATTTTCATACACTTGTCATTTGTATATCTCCTTTGGAAAAATATCAAATCCAGTCTTTCGTCCATTTTTAAATTGGGCTGTTTGTCTTTTTGTTATTGGTTTTTTTTTTTTTTTGGAGTTCTTTACATGGTGGAGATATTAAACTTTTATCAGATATATAATTTGCAGTATTTTCTCCCACTCTGCCAGTTGTCTTTTCACTTTCTTTGATAATGTTCTTTGATGCACAAAGTTTACAATTTTTGATGAAGCCCAGTTTATCATTTATTTTTTTCCTTGGATTCCATTAACTTTTTGTTTTGTTTTATTTTGAGACAGGATCTCATTATATAGTTCAGGCTGGCCTTGAACTCCCTGCAATTGTCCTGCTTCAGCCTGGGAAGTACTGGGATTACAGATGTGCAGCACTATGCCCGGCCAGATTCCATTAACTTGTGATAGTATCTCTCAGCTCCTCTTTTATAAGATGTAGATAAGCATGCTCAACATAAAAGACAGAGGCAATTAACAGCAATGAATCTGAATGAAAGGAACATGAGATAACCAGTATCTCATACACTCTGGGAGAACTATTTCCATATCTATCTGTGCCATTTTCAAGTCAGTTACTGGTTTTCAGTAAAGCAAAACCTCTACCTGACATCACTATTGTATTAGTCAGCTTTCCCAATGCTGGGACCAAATATCTGACACTTACAACTTAAAGGAGGAAATGGTTTATTTGGTTCAGTTTCAGTCCATGATTGCTGGTTCCAAAGCAAGAATATCACAGCGGAAGAGCATGGTGGAGCAAAGCTGCTAACTTCATGGAGGCCAGGAAGCAAAGCAGAGGAACAGCACCAGAGAGGAAGAAACCAGGGACCAGATACAGACTCCAAGGTCACGCCTCCATGACCCACAGACACACACAGAAGTGTGCTTTACTAACCTCATAAGCTCCCAAACCAATCAGGTTGACAATTAAACTTAACCCTCACAACCATTAACCCAATTTTGAGTTATGTCCTAACCCTAAATGTAATTAGTGTGAACTATTTTTAAAATATCCAGAATGTTTGATATCAACTGAAGTTTCCATTCTCCACTTCTATAAATTTTGTATCAGACTATGTGCCTTATTTCTTTCACTAACCCAGAGGAAACTGGTAGGCCTGATCTTTGCACTTTTTCTAGTCCAAAGGATTGATAGTATATGAGATCCCTAATGGAAAACTTCTCATGAGATTGAGAACTTAAACACTCTGGCAAAATCTCATCCTTTAAAAGATGCCATCTATTAGGTTTGTGGGGAGTGGTTATCAAGGCCATGTATGGATATACTAATTGGCAAGCCATTCTTTACATAAGTCACTGATGCCACTCTAAAACACAGATGTTGGAAAACAAGGCAAATGGAGAACTCAGTTCTGTATTATGTAGGAGAATACTGTGTATCATAAAGGCTATTCCAGTACACAGCTCGGGGGACATGGTCTGACCTGTATAACCGAATCTGTGTAACTAGAAACCTTAATGGGTATCTTAATGATATTTTCCTTTTTATAATAACCTTTACTTGGCCATTTCTGACAGCAGATTATCATTTTTTCCATAGTGAAGACATTTAATTCATTGCCATGTTTGGAATGCCTATTTATTTGTGGGGCCCTCAGGACAATAATATCTCATGACTGTTTTGTCCTTGCAATCAGAAAGTAAGTGTGGCTTGGTAAAAGAAATTCAAAAAAGTATTCTGAGCTGTCAGATCAGTATACACATTTTCAAAATTGTATCTGCAATAGCCAGCAAGCTGTTAAGACAATTATATTGAACAATCTTACTTTCAAATAGACACTGATGTTTTGCAAAAGTGCTTGTAATCTGGAAACCTGGAAACATCTTAAATGTCCATCATTGAGGGAATGATACTAAATTACAGTATATCCATAGTATGGAGTTCTCTGCAACAATTAAAAAGCATAGATTTATATGTTTTAACATGGAAAGATTTCCAAATACAAGACATATTATTGAGTGAAAAAAGAAATTTAGATATTGATTTGAATAGCATAATAACCATTTGCCTGTAGATACATCTATGTGTATAAAGGCATAGAATATTTGGAAAGACAAGAAAGTCTGAGATTGGGAGTAGCAGTGAATGAAAAGTTTAAATTTTTATAAAGAGAATATATTTGCATATTACTTGTGCAGTTAAAAACATGAATAAGGTTGGGTGAAATACAACCAGACCATAATTTACACTCCTGGTCATGAAATTTAACCTTACTCATGCCGGTTAAAAACAGATAAAGATACAAACGGTGGTGGTGAATAAAATTAAATACCTTAGCTAGGGAAGTGCATCAGTTGTTAAAGATTATAACTGCCTTCAGTTCTAATTTCCTTTCTAACTAATCAAAATCCTGTGAATTCAGCAAGAAGTAAATTCTTGGCTTGGTCAATTTGGAGCTTTGAAGTCAAATAGGTAAAACAATTCCTCTGAATCTTAAAGAGAAAATTTATCTACAACATTCTTCACTATTTTAATAAAGGCAGGGTCATTTGAGGATTGGAGTAGAAAAAGGGAGTTCTATTGATTGTCCATCTCATTTTCCCCAAACTTCTGCCACTGCAGTGAAACTGAGGTCTTGCAAGTGGAAAAGTGAAAATCAAGGAACAGTTACTATACTTACTTTAAACACCTAAGCTTTAAGGCTTTCGTTTCTTCTTGTCTACATGCCTGCTAAGAAAACTTGTCAAACCAACAAAGATGCAAAGTGGAAACATATATTTTTCTACCAAAAATGCTCTCAGGAATGGTTTCAGATATTCACATTTGTTTTCTAAGTAACTGTACTAACCAACTTTTCTCATCCACTGTGCAGCCCCTGGCATGTTTCTTGGGCCCCTCAAGGCACACATGCTCAAACAGGGCCTGGTCAGAGCCGCCCAAGTTCCCAGCAAGCACTGAAGACCCGGGAAGGCCTGGGGCTCTCCATCTTCAGAACACCCACACAACAGGCCTGAGCACATTCTTAGCAAGGCCCCCAAAAAAGGCAACAGCATTTCATCCTGTGGCTGATGTTGTTTTTCCCTTCTGGGGAAAGGCAGCCTAGCAGAGTCCTTGGGGATGTGGAGGGGCTTGGGAAAACACACTTCCCCCCTTCAGTTCACGACCCCTCCCCTGACTCTCTGCTTTTAGGCACCTTTGTTGCTAAAGGCATTTAACTTTAATTCCATTTGACTTCAATTGTGTCCAAATTACTGTAAAAAGGAAGAAGACAACAAGCTGTAAATATGAAGAGAGACAGAAAATCATTGAGAATCCTGCCTTTATGAATATTTGATGAAGAAAGGTTAGATCCATAGCTGGTAAATTATAAGAAATTATGTCCATCATGTGACTCTGTCAGCAAAGGTTAATACAAATGGGTTGGGACTTAGTTGGGATGACAACGCAGATTAAAAAAGATTTGTCCTGTCCTCACTGCAATTAGTTTTTCTCCTATTATTAGTGTAATAGAGTTGATCATTAGGATTATGGCAACAGAACGACTGCTCAGTGAAATCATTTTGTTTTTCAGACTATCATTGCATTTTCACAATAAATTTTTCATCTCTGCTAATCTTGCCCTTAATTGTGTGGCTGCTGTGGGCAGGATCCAATTATTAACTCTTTTGATCCTACAATGCCCCTGCTATCAAGTACGCTGATTATATGCAGACTGAATGGGCAATACTACATTTTTCTGCAGCTGGATACATGCATCTTGTGGTTCATTTAGTGCAAGCAGAAAAATGGTTATTTTGCTCAAATAACAGCTCCAGTCAAGTGTGAAATTGTATATAATTGTGTTATAGGATTTTGCCCAGGTTAAAGGGCTTCTTGGGGCTTCCATTATGAACCTCATTTCTCAGGTATTTATGATTTGTTTTCCACCTTTTAAAAATTTGAATTAGGTTTAACATGCTTTGCCTGCAGGCTTTATTGTTATTATTTTATTATTATTATTTTGCAAAGGGGATTAAGGTAGTCACCTTGCATTCTTTGTACCAAGGTGGAGAATGTAATTGGTGTCAAGCACAGTAAGCTGGAATGTAGAACAAATGGCAGTATAGACCCCAGTGGCTGAAGGCATAATTTGTCCAAGTGGTAGTCTGGATGTGCAAGGGTGTCTCTTTCTCCTTTCAACAAGGCCAAAGAGCTTGGAGACTGAAGCCAGAGAGAGGTGGGGTGAAAAAGCAACAACTAAAGATAGACAATACAAGGGTTTTTAAGCTTTTAGATATTCCAGAGCAAGCTCTATACCGACAACTTGCAAACAAACTTCAATGCTTTTTTCTCAGGACTAGGTTTATTTATCATCTCTATGCTCCTTCTGGAAAATTCCAGTGCCTTGTCCTAAGGCCGCCCTTTCTTCAATACCTATACTCCATGAATTATATGCCTTGCATGAAGGTGCTGTATACTTTTCAAATAAAAGATATGGCTGAGGGGATGTTTGAAGATTGGTATAGCACAAGGAGAAAGTCAAATATGATCACTGCCATGGAGGGCATGTAAAGGAGGGAAAGATTTAGAGATTAGAGCAGTGATGGCTTTGACCTTTCAATGATACAAATAGTCCACTGCAGCATGCATGCAGTAGGTTCACCACCACTGGACTAGAGTATACTCACAGTAGAAAGGTAAATTAAACAAAAATCTAAACATATAAACATGAAACATGCCAATAAATCAAGAGACCTTAGAGGCCCCAAACAAGAAGGCAAAAGAGTTTTCTTCCAAATCTAAATAAGGCTAGAAAAATGGCTAAGTAGGGGGAAAGTGTCTTGGGAAGGGTTAAATGTGACATTCAAAACAATAATTGGAATTGTCATGCCTGTAGCAATCTCACCATAGAAGCAGTGTCTTAGCAAGGCCCACTGAGAGTTCCTCCCAACAGAAGTATTACTCTGTTCACAATTGCAGTCATCCAAAAGTAGGTAATTTAACACATCAGGGAGCCTGCTGGATTATCAGATCAACTAATCAATAGCATTGACCATATTTCTGCCTAAAAGCATGGGGAAACAGTGAGTAAGGCACCAAAGCAGACAGGATCTTTGCCAATACATTACCTTGGACCTTTGACTTCTGGCAAGGGCCCAAGAGGCACATGACTTTTCTTCCCAAGACCTGGGATTTTCTGCCTAAGTGATTCTGACCTGCTTGAGTTGAGTCAATTGCATCCTTCATCAGGAATCAGTACAGGGGACATATGCAAATAGCAAAGACCCAGTCTCCCAGGCATCTGAAGCAGCATGCTGGGTCATTCCATTACCCCTCTCAGCAGCCCTCTCTTTCAGAACCTGTAAATCTCAGCTGTGTGTGCCCAATATCACTGGACTCAGTGGGATACAAATGGCTTCTCCATGTATCTGCATTGCTCCTGAGACCTGAGTCACCTGAAGAGTTCTGTCCCCTCTGTGTGACCTACACCTGGTGGCTCTGAAAAGACATTTTGGCCACTCTCAAATCAGTGAATTTAATGCTCCAGAAAGCAACAAGATTTCATCACTGAGAATGAAGCTAACTCAGAGAGACAAAGAGTATACAATGTTCATGCCCCTACATCTATAAAAGAGCCTTTGGGGTGATATGGAACCTAAGTCATCAAATCCACACCAAATATGCTTTGTGGAATCTGGCATCTACCCAAATGTGTTCTTCTTGGCAAAGTAATCTGTATGCAGGGTATCCCCAAATATCAGGATGAACTCTATCTTTACAAACCCTGAACTACAAAAGGACTGTCAAAGGAAGGGGATGGCCATGTATTAAATACCGGCTATGAATCAGTTACTCCATTTTTTTTCACTGAATTCTGTTTATATAATTCAAAGTTTATTGATAAGGAAACTAAGGCTCAAAGAAATTAAATAATATCCCAAGAACACAGAGGCAGTGCAAGAAAAGACTGAGATTCAAACAGGGCCTGCCAGCCCTACCCCAAACTCTTTGTACCACCCAGTATGGTCTTGTTTGCAGAAGGGAACAAAATACAGCTTACCAAATGGTGTAAAGGCAAACAGAATACCAACCCATGAACCTCCTAAAATCCTGGAGAATACTATGGCTGGGTAGTGGCATATTTGAGAAAACACCAGTGTTGGTGTTTCATTCTCAAATAGGACATAGAGCGGTGGCAGTGGATATGTATAAAACTGGGACCGAAAGAGGTAAAATGCTGCACTTATTTGGAAATGGATCCTTCATAGTCCACATCGGTACTAGCCATTGGGCTCAGTAACCATGACAAAGCCAAGGTTTTCTTGAACTGGCATATTATTGTAGTCTGCCTGGCTGTGCTGTAACTATTTCAAGGACTATTAAATTAAACCCTGGAGACAGTTTCCCTTAAGATAAAGAGCATGCTTTTTATTGTGTCATCAAAGGAGACCAGAAAACCTGAAGCTTTCAGCTTTAAAGACAACATAATGAGATCAGAGATTTTGCTTGCAAAGAAATTAACTTTCGGTTAATTAATGAAAGTAACCTTAAACAGCGGGCGTGTTGCCAACAACCAGGACACTATAATAAAAAGGGGGAGAGGGGAGATAATGGGCTGCTTTCAAGGGGCCAGGGCTCAGCAGCCCAGAAAAGAAATTTGATGAGGATGCTTCTTGTAAATTTGATCTCAAATTCTTAAGATGAACAAATAATAGCCTTATCTGTAATAAAGTCTGCTACAAATGCTTTCTTTTCCCCCATAATTTTCTGTTCAATTTAGATAGAAGATTTAATTAGATGTTGGTGAAACACCAGTTATTTAATAAAATCCTTAATAAAAATCTAATCTATGTTACATAGAAAAACCACTGTAACATAATCACAATTTTAAAAATACATTTTAGAGTACTTACTTTTTACAATTAAGAAAATATATGTATGTGACATGTTTTATTTTCCATACAAGGTGAAGGGTAAGAAGGCAAAAGTAGCAATAAAAACAAAGCCCTCAAATCACAATCCTTTTTCTTTTCTAATAAAGTTTGTTTTAAAAGGTTTTCTTTTGTTAATTGCAACCCAAAGGGGTACTTGAACCTGAATGAAAAAAATGAAGAAGGGTCGTGCCTATCTTATAAAGTTTTAAAATTAAAATTTGGTGACCATAAGAAATGGACTTTAAAGTTTTAAGGATTTATAAAACTGTAAGAGATAAGCTACTTCTGATCAACTGAATTGCAATTTTATCACTTAGATTATCAGCCAACCCTGAAGTGGAGATAAAGGCTCTCCTCTAACTAAGTTTCTGGAAGTATGTAACTTCTAAAAGAGTGTTACACGGTAATGGAACACGAGTGACCCATAACATGTATTAAAGCAAAGTCAGGGACATTTTGGGGATGTCCTTCATTTTCTCGAAAAGGGAGAATTCTGGACTGGACAGCCAGGGCCTCAGATTTCACTAACATGGCAATTCTTGGAGGTCATGCTTCCAACATAAAACTTCAGGAAGGGAGGGGATGATGGTGGTTTCCACCTGGGGTTGCTCTTAAGTTCCCAGGGTCTAGAACAAATTCAAGAGGGACTGAGTCCACACTATTTGAGGCATCAAGTGTTCTGCTCCTGACAGATTTACTGGGAGGGTAGATACTTTGGAAAGAGTGATACCAACCTTGATTCAGATTGAATTTAAATTGAATTTCAAAAAAAAGCCATGTCCTTTTTTTTACTTGATGATGCAGTTCCCAGGCCTCTGCATAATTATTTAGATAGAAGAATCTGATTGAATTTCTCTAGTGATAAGCAGGGTGGTAGGTGGAGTCTCACTAGGGTGGAAGAGCTAAATTTCCCTGTCTGAAGCAGGATATAGATGCTGGTGAAACTTAGTCTGTTTCTCTGCTATGTCCCCACTGACCTGGCACTAGAATTAACAGGGCTATTGAACAAACTCTATGTCCTTGGCCAGGATCATGTGGCATCTCTGCTCATATCTGATTTGGAAAGGTCATTATTTAATGCATCTCGACGTTGTGATCATCCAGATTTAATCACCAGGATGGGGTTCTGGTGGCTTCTACTGTATATAAATTTAAATAATGGCCCCTCCTCCACGAAGGAAGGAAAGTCCATAGACTTTGCCCATCTGTTCCATGAGGCTGTTCATTTTGAGTTTCTGATTAGATGCCTCCTGCTATTCCTATACATAACATAATCTCCAAACAAAGCCATAGTGTTTGGGAGCATTTAATGATTTATAGTGCTTGTTATTTTTGCTTCAAAGCTGATTCTTCTTTGGCTATGAGACAGAGCCTGGCGTGCACTGAACACAGCCAGTGCTGATTTAGATACACTGTGCATAAGAGGCAGTCTCCTGGGCACTCTGGGGCCACACAACCACTCAAGAATGTGTCCTGATTCAGTATCAGATTGCATTTCCTTTCTGTGTCTGCTACACCAATATCCACACAGCCAGCTCGGTCACCCATAGGAGCCCAAACCCAGACTCGGCTGGAGGACAAGAAAAGTTGGAGATCTGTCATGGGATTCATGGGAAAAGCAATGGGGATACACTTAGAAAACTGCAAATAATATCTAATTGCCTCCTTTGCGGAGGGGTGAGACTGTTCCATGAGCTCCTATTCTTGAATCTCTTTCCAGTCTGTGCTGATTTCTGTCAGTCACCTCTTCTCTCTCCCTTCTATAAGTTGACTTCTTTGTATCTTTGCCATACAGGGGGACAAGGGACACATTCTTTTGTTTAAAAAAATGTTGATGCACTTCCAAGTCTGAAAAGCAAAAGGAGGAAAAACAAAACAAAATACCCTCAACTCTTCATGGTATGAAGCACACAGGCAGTCTCTGAAGCTTTCTTAAATATTAACATTATAATTAGGAGACATGGGGCTTTGCTCCACTTCTGATTTTCACACAACATCCTGCCTCACCAGGATCTTTTGGAGCTTGTGATGTCTCCAAGCACGAGCTGTTCTTCCAGAGGATGTTGACTTTTGTGGTCTATTAAGCAAGCAATGCATAACTCAAAGTCTACCCTTCCAGGCGTAGAGCATTGACACAAATGCTGCAGGCCAAACGGTACACAACTCAGTCCCTTTTCCCATGAGCTTTGGTGAAGAGAATTCTCAGTAACAGGACAAGAGTAACAGGCTCTACTGTTGAAATAATTACTAATCAGGTAGCAAAAATTAAGGAGACTGATGCTCTTTGTGCTGCTGGGGAAGTCACCAAGGCTCTTGGGTTGCCAGGTCCTTCTGACTGATACTCAAGGTGACCCACCTTATGGCTCCCTGGTGTTGCTAACAGAGTTCCCTACCCATTGGCAGATTCATCGCAGTTGTTGAGACTCTGAACTTTGAAGTCCAAGAGAGGCTTGGGTTGGAGTTTTGGCAAAACTTCACTTTTTCCTCAATTGTAAGGGAGGACACAAATGTTTATTTCACTGAGTCCATAATGAGATCATGAAAGTCAAGCATACAGCACAATGTCTGCCACTTAGTAACTAGCTCAATCAATGACAACTATTATAACTAGCATGGTATCCTCCCCAGAGCCTGGTGACTGAAAGCTGTGACTACTTTTGTGACAGTCTATTACTGTCTTTTAATATTCTGGAAATTATTAGCCCTCTTTGATATTCCAAAGCATGAAAACCATCCTGTGGTTGGCATTGAGAGCCATCAACAGTTAAAATGGGAATGGTTTAAGGCTCTGGAGCAGAGGTGACAAAATGGCACCTCAAGGGCCACATTTTGCTATAGACATTTATTGTGACCCTAACAATATTGACTCGTGCAAATTTTTAAAATATGAATTGGTTAAAAAGAAGGAGGAGGAGGAGGGGGAGAATGAGAAAGAGAAGGAGAAGAAGGAATCCAGAGGGTTCATTTAAAAATCTAGCTTTTTGGCTTCACTGAAAAAATGGAAAGACCTGCTTATCTGGAGCACTCTTCCTCCATGATAATAACTGGCCAGAGCTGGGCAGTGGCGGACTCCTTCCCACAGAACACATACACTCCCATGTGAAATAAGTCTCACCTTTCTCAGCTTGGCCTGCCTGCTCACTTTACTAGGCTGTAAAGCACCAGGCCATTTAGTCTTGGCCTTAGCAATCTGTAGATGGTTATCTGCCTTCTTCCACAATTCTGCCATTTTGCTTTAGCATAATGTCAGGAGTTCCCTCTATCCCACAATAGTTACTTGACTGGCATCTACATGTTTTTCTCATATTGATCACTAATAGTCTGTCTATGATTTGTGGTCATTCTCTAACTCTAGTAAAGTTTATCAAAATATTTCCTTCTGTGGCTTCTGCCCTGGCTTCACTTGGAGGCCTGTTTAGGCACAGAGTATATGGAAAAATACCAGCTCATAAAGCTCAGAATCAAGCTTCATTCTTGGTTTGGCCATCCTGTGCCTGTATTACCTTACTACCATTGGTTATCTCATCAGTACTGTATTTACTAGGTATTCATAAATGCTACCCCACCACCAAAACAGACCCAGCATATCTGACAGCTAAGTAGAGGATTTTTTATATTCCCCTTCTTCTTCACAAAACTATTTTCCATACCAATAATATAACATTAGTAATTTTAAAATGTATTCTATACTCTTAAAACAACTGCTTTACAGTTAAATAATTTGAAACCAAAAACATTTTTAAAATTCAACAAAATATTATATGAATGGAACTAAATTTTTCATTTAGCAAATGAAAATGTAATACTTGGTAGTTTGTAATAGTTCTTCTGTTTTAAATTGTAAACAAAAATAAAAACTTTAAGTAGTCACACGGTATGATGTCTTCATTTTAATCACCATCACTGTTTATTTTGAGTGTAGGAGTCATCATAATGGTTGGAGAAACAAACTACACAAACCTGAAGTGAGTACAAATAATTCCAAATGGTAATAAAGATATACTTCAAACAAATGCCATGAAGCCAGGTCTACATGTGACAGCAGCTGACTGTGTAACTGAGAATTCTCTGAATACATCTATGTAGAATACTATGTTTATTAAAAGATATGTCACTAAAATGTGTTAATTTGAAGCACATATTATATACACTAAGCTTTATGTACAGCTTTATATGTACATGAAGCATATATATACATACATATATATGTATTAGTAAACTTTAGGAATAATTTTAGAAATTGTTCAGCACTAAGATCAAGGAGTCATCAATCACTGATATTATTCTGAACTGCTGAATAATGATAATTTTTAAAAAGACCAATTCAAGTTTTATTATTGTTTTTAAAATTTCCAATAGACAGTGCACTCCCTGTACTGCCAACATGGAAAGCAAAGAAAAGCGGGAGTTGAGATGGACTACTCCCACTGCCCTGTCCTTGGTATCTCACCCTCGCTATCTGCTTCATTCAGCTCCCCATCTCTCCCTCTCTGCACTAGATGATTTCTGCAAGCATGAGCACTTGCCTGACTGGCTGAATGGACCCGATAAACTGTCTTTCCTGTCTAGCTCAACTCTTGGCACAAACTCTATACTATCCTACTGCTGCCTACATTTCAAAATGGCAATCATATGGTAAGCATCATTTTGGTTAGAGCTTGGTAGGGGAATACTTAGCCTTCCATGTGCTTAAGAGGTGAAACTAGAGGGAAACTGCTCAAGGCAGTGGATGCATTACAAAGGACAACCAAGTCTTACTAATACCAGCTACAAAAGATAACTCTGCAGGTGTTGGGCTTGGTCTGCATCTATTCAGCTCCCAAAGGCAGCTTCAGGATTCAAGATGTCCATTTCTTAGGATAGTATATTGCCCAATAGCAAAATGTATGCTCTTTAGTTCTGAGCTGTCAATAAAATCATATGGCCATGTGAGGGCTTTCTCCAGTGCAGTCTAATATAGAATGCTTATCTTATTCAGGCACAACATCAGCTTTTAATATCTCACTAAATCTGCAAATCAATCCATGATTTTTAAGATTTCTCTGACAGCAATTTTAGGCTGCAGTTTCTTTATATGTGACAATAATGGTGATTATTTAACTTGATCAGTTAATCACATATATCAAATAATCACATGGGCCAGTTAGCCAATATTATTTTCCTCTGCTTATCCTTAAAATCTTGGCCCACTATTATAAGATACAAGAGCAGTGGTGATTATGCTGCATCATTCAGGAAAATCAAGCCAGAGGTTCAATATTTAATTCTAAATCCTAACCATTTATTAACAAAGGTGGCTCAATTTATTCATGTTCAGTAAGGAATAATAATCCTAACCTTTTACTCCTTTTCAAATGATATAATAGTAGGGAAGTATTTTAAAGTGTGGCTTTGATGGGCCAAGATAATCATTGTATCTTTTTTTTTTGTCACTATAATCTAACAAAACATCAGTATCCATCCATACATGTTGCTTAATTCCACATGTAATTTATATGTACATAATATATACACATGAAGTATGTATATACACATACATGCATAAACACATATGCATAACAAACACACATAAGTATATAAAATATGAAGAACAAGCTGTCATAGACAGTTTCAATAGTGGATACTTAACTCTATGTTAGAAGAACAGTATTCAAATGATTTCCTGTTATTCTTTTCCATCCTTTGTGGAATTCAAATGCTGCCCTTTTCTGTAGAGCTACTGTTTCTAGGATGTTGCTCTGAAAAAATCTGGGCCACCTGGAAAGATTTTCTAAAGTGACTCCTTTATTCTCATGAAGAGGAGAAAGGCAGGTTAATCATCTATTGACTCCTCTGTCTTATTACTAGCATAAAGCTCTGGCTTTGCTAAATTTCCTCTTTGGAGTTACCTAACAAACATACATCACCAGGAGGTGCAGATAAAGATCGAAAGATTAAGCTTTGTCACTCAAATGATAATTAAAAAGAGTATTTTAAACACACTGTAAATATACACAAGCCATCATAAAATCATCAAAACCCTGCCAGTACTCACCACCTCTAGAATATATAGATTATCAGGGAGAGGGATATTGATGTTAAGTCCTGCTTGTATTGGAAGATTGTCATTAACTGTCCCAAGCCTGCACTCAGTCAGCCACCTGAGCTAGAGGAAGATGAGGAATCTGGCCTCCCATATTCTGGTGGAAGATTAGTGGGATTTGGAACCAGCACTTTAATATGCATTTAATTGTGATTCTTTTCTATTCAACTCCAAGGTTCCTTGATATTTATTATTCCAAGAACTGTAAATAAAAACAGAATAGAATTCTGTTGTCTTCTCTGTAAAAAATAATTTCATATAAAGCAAAGATTCAGTAGAGCAGATTAATTTCTTCTAGAAATTTCATTTATAACATGTCACAAAAAGATACATGAATCCATGTATATTAGAAGCATACAGTAACATCACCTTTCATAAAAAGAAAAGCTTGTCATCACAATCTTATTAGGATGTCATGCATTGCTAAACTGGTAAAATATTTCTGTATATTCCAATTAGTGCAACCATTTCCTGGCACAGAAATTACAGTGAAAACTATTTTCTTCTTTAAAAAGTCCTTTCTACTGGGAACTAATCCTTTGTTTGACAATTCAGAGAATGTTATTTAGAGATTTTAATTGCTCAGTTGATCTGTGGCTAGATCTCAATAATCAAAACAATAAAATTGTTGGCTTTTTTTTCCTTGACAACTGTAATAAAATGCTGGTAGTGTCCTGGGATAGTTAACCCGAGCTGGATTGACACTGTCAGATTCTTTTTCATATATCTTTTTTATCAGAGCAAAACAGCAATTTTTTAAAAGTAAAAAGCACATTAATACATTGCCTTTATCAATAGATATTCCAAATATTACTAATGTCTACATGAAAATTTCAATCTGATTGTCTGTAACAATCTGATTATCTATAAAAGGGCTACAATTCTTAATTAAAAAGAAACATTTCTTTAAATCAATTGGGAGAAGCCTAACAGTCCAATAAAAATGGCCAAAAGACATAGGCAAACACTTCACAAAAGAAGAAATATAAACAGTCATTAAATATAAGGAAATAGTTCTACCTCATTAGTAATCAAAACAATACAGATAAAATCAATGGCAGACCAGCTTTTTAAAATCTATCAGACTGAGTTTATACAAACACACTTTGCAGTGCTGGTAAAGGTACAGGAAAACAGTATGCTCATAGGCTGTTGGGGGATCCTATACTGATTCCACTTTTTGGAAGAATATTTTGGTAATATGTGCTAAAAACCTTAAATATTCTTTGACGCAGTCATTCAATTTCTAGGAGTTCAACCTAAGGTAATAAAGATTCACACAAAGTTTTTAGACAAGGATATTCATCCCAGTATTTTATATGACAGGAAAAAAATAAAAAACAATTTAAATGTCTAATAATAGAATAAAAGTTAAATAAATTATGGTATATCCTTACAAAGGAATTGTAGTTTCCATAATAATCATCTTCCCAAGGAATATTTAAAGATCAAAAACTAATCGTGCTACAGAAACTAAACAGAAGCAGGTTATAAAATGTGAGGGTCCTAATTGTGCTGTAACAAGTATATATGCACTGAAAAAAAGACTAAGAGATAATACTCATAGTGGGAGAGAAAATATTCATAGTGGTACTTCAGAGTGGGTTACAGGAAACTTTCATATTTTATACTTTTCTGAATGTTCAAAAACTTTTAAATTAGCACAGATTAAATGCTGATCTAAAACATGTTAATTGAAAATGCAAACCCAGAAATACTGAGCTTTAAAAATGTTTCCTACCATATTTTCTAAGTCACTTATTTGGCTAAAGAAAAGTATACTTAGATCTAATTAAGTTTCTTTCTTTTTTTTTTTTTTTTGAGAAGAGTTTGGAGTTTCATCACAATGAAAAATTTCACAGAAATGTGGAAAAGGAATTTCAGAAGTTTAGAGCTGGTGGTTCGTGTGACTGTCTAAGCCTGAGAAACTTCTGGACAAGATGTAGAACTCCCAGGACATGGTGCCAAAGGAAGCTGAACAGACAATTGGTGATTAACAACAGCTGATAGAAGCACAAGTCAGCCCTGAAATTATAGTCGATTTTGATTTTAAAATTCCATAAATGGGGAAATTCTTACTTTAGATACTCATGTTAACAAAGAGCTTTTCCCAGCAGTCATTAGCTTTCCCATCCCCACCTTCTCAAGCCCAAAACACACACATCACGGAGGGATGACTTTCTGGTTTCCTTTCTCAGTGATGACAAAGAAGCCACTGGCATTAACTCAGGGACAAAACATTACTGAACATCTAGGCCTGACCATAAAGATCATCATGACTCTGCTTAGATGGGATGTTTCAGTCTTAGGATTTTTTATTCTGAGAGTGAAATTAACTAATTTTCTTACTAAAGAGTCAGAGCAGAGAGACATCATAGTCTCTAACTTAATCTGCTTCCTGCTCAGCATCCTTGAGTCTACATTGTCTCCTTTCTACTGAATTTCATTTGGGAAGAATGAAAGGATTGTCCTGCTCCTTGTGAAAGTCATCTTTTCTGGTCCACTTGAAGGATGTGGAGGTGGAAAACGCAGGGGAGAAGCATTATGTATGAGAGGAAGATAAATGAGTTTTTGATGGATCAACAATTATTGGTTCATTTGTTAAGCACCTACTGTGTGCTGTGTTTTATCTCATTCGTGCCTTATCTCACTTGATTTCATGTATCCAAGTATACCAAACTATAGCCTTATAAAGTCCTTCTCTGCTCCCACATAAGCTGCAACCCACATAATTCTTTTTGTTAATATTAAAGAAGATTTCAAAACACCAAGTTTAAGAAGTAGTTGAACGATGGGTTCCTTCATTTCTAGTACTAGGGGATGATTCAGACCTGTGTCCAGTGGCAGAAGGCATAAAAAGTGGGCAGCTCTTCCTTTTGGACTAGTCAGAGGGAAGTGCTTCTAAGACAGGAAACCCTTGTAGTCCCTCTTCTGGCACAGGGAGGAGACTGGCAGGGTATGGGAGAAGGGTATGAGGCTACAGCCTACAGAAAGGGTGATGAGCAGTAGGCCTCTGAACCATGCCTAACAACTGGACTTCTGAATGTGCTTTTCTTTCAAAGCTCAAGATTTTCCAATTCTGGGGCTGGGGATTTAGCTCAGTGGTGCCGATGCCTGCCTCAAAAGCACAAGGTCCTGTGTTTGATCCCTAGGACCAAAAAAAAGTTTTCCAATTCTGATGAGGAGCAGAATCCTTCCCCATCTGCTTAAGCCCACCAGTTCCCCCATGACTGCCAGCGAAGTGGCTGCAGTACAAATGACTGCAAGGAAGGCTTTCTGCCTGGTCACCCCTTCAGCAGGAGATGACTGGCTTTCTCTGTAGTGCTCAGTGAGCCACCATGGATGCCTCATTAGAATGTGAGACATTCCTGCCAGCCCTGGGCTCTGGCTGCCGTCTGCCTGTGGTCTGCATGTGCAGTTGTGACAGACGGCTGAGAATGCTGCCTTCCACTGAAGACCAAGTACATGATCCACTGCAGTTAATCAATAGGATAATGGAATGAATCAATAGGAAAGATTTTTAGAAGGTCTTAATTAAAGAAACACTTGCAGATACAAATGATGTCTTCAATCTATTGATAGTGCCAAGGTGAAGGGTTAAACACAAACAAAACCATCAACTTTATTTTGCCGGCATGCCTTCCACAAGAGAACAACCCAGAAGCCTCCTGGCCCCAGGGTCGGCCCATTAATCAGTCCCTTGTCAATTGCATGGCCACACTGTATGGGAAAATTACTCTATGATCAAAAATTTTAATTACTAAACAGCAGCTCAAAATAAAAATGAAAAATAGAAATTGGAACCCCATTTGGCCTTCTTTTGCTCTTGAAGTGGGGGCAGCATCCCACTTAAAAACTGGTTCTGTGGACAAATCCTCCTTCCAGTGAGATGCATAGAATTAGAACAATTAAAGAAAGCCTAAATTGATGGATCCCATCTAGCCAGGGGAATTCTCTGGTGGGCCTTCTGCTCAAACATGTTACATCGATACTTTTTGATTCCCCAGACAGTCCTGCTTGAGGTACTGGTTTAAAGAGACATCAATCTGTGATGTCAGCATTTATCTAATGAACCTTCAAAAATCAATGTCCAGGATGGCCTGTTACATGCAAGCACCCAATTTGTCCACTCTCAGCTTTATGGTTAAACCTACAGCCATAATGACAGTAAAAATGGACTCAAGTGGTCAGGAGGGATGATTAGATAAGAAGAGGCTGTGATTACAAAATTAGTTTCAACTTGAAGAATTCAAATGATACAGGAACAGAACAAGGAAGCCAAGATGCCCTTCTGAACCTTCCAAGGGCCTCCGAACTCCTCCATACATACTCATCCTAAAACAATCTGTTAACACCATTCTCCTTAAAAACTTACCTTTCCTTAGCAATTTCCATTTCTTTACTGTTGTCTGACAGGATTTTGGTCTCACCCCTGTCAGCTATGGCAATTTTCTGCTTTTTGGGATTCCCATTTAGCTCCACTCAACAGGAGGCTTGTGCTTAGTTCTTCTCTTGTTAGTGTTTATGCTCAACTCATCCTCACCCTTCTGTTAACAGAACTCCTTGACATGGATATCTTGACACTCTAACAGGCAGAAGAGAGGGCCTAAGTTTGTTTCACTTCTTTTTGCTTCTTCAAAATAAATTGGACTGTACTGGCTGCCAGGAGGCTGAGCTATTTCAAACACACAACTTGGGGTGACAGCTATGCCATTCACAATGCCAGTATTTGCCCTGCCTTATCAGCTTGGCTTTTGTTTGCTACAGTTCTCTCTCTCTTGACCTAAAGTCAGTCTTGAGAGCAAGTGTGGAGCTTAGTCAGTTGTTTAGGAAGTGTTGTGTGGACTGAATTCGTTGTACGACTCCTGTCTGTCTCCTTGCATGCAGCTTTCAGCAGTCTCTCTTGCTGACTTTGAGTCCAATTAAATTACAATGAAAGGTACCATGATTTCATTTGCTTGGATTGTCACATTTCAGAAGTTCAGTAGCCTGCAAAATGTTCGCTGTCTCTCATTAAGCAGGTTCCAGCAACTGTGTAAAGTCTCTAATTTAGCTGCTCTTTATACTGTGCTCTCAGCCCTGAAGATGGCTGCCTGCAGGGAAGAATTCCAGGCCATCCATGCTCTTAGGAAGTCTTTCTGACTAGCAAAATGACTCTATGACAAAAATTAGGTGCTCCTGTAAGGATTCCTATGAGGTTTCAAGTGATTCTCCGGAATAATGCTTCTTTTAAATACAAGACGTGTGTGTTTGTGCAAGAGGGACAAACTGTATACTAAAGAATCTTTGAGTATGGTGACCATATTTTCAGAACCATGAATAAAGAACTATAATGTGCTTTCCTGATATATTTAAAACCCTTAAAAATATAAAAATAAGTTTCTACCTAGATCTATATTTAAAAATTAAGTGCCTCAAACCAAAAAGTGCTATTTAAAATCAGGTTGTTTTAGAGAATTTGATATGTAATAGACCAGCTAGATCTCAACTGAGTCTCACTTGGGCTTAAAGAGAAAAATGTTCATTTAGTGGACTGTGTTTATGTTAACTTCCACTGTAGCTGTGGTTTGATGAGGAAATTGCTACATGGATATTCAAATGACGAATAACATTTATTGATTGCTCAATAGATGCCAGGCACTATGTTGAAAGCTTTGTATACCATCTTGTTTAATCTTCTCAATAACCCATTTTCCAGATGAACAGACTGAGACCCAAAGTTAAGTAACTTGTTCAAAATCATAGCGGGCAAAAGAAAGAACCAAGAACCAATCCTAGGCTTGTCTGTTTCCAAAGCTCTTCTTCCTGCCCATTTTGTACTTCTGCTTCAGAAGCAAGGCTGGCACAGTCTCCACTGGATTCACAAACGCAAATTGGCAGGTGTATGGTAGTAGGAGGGATGGCCACCCTCATCCCTCTGGGCTGAGATTAGCATGGCCATTGAGTCAATGTGCACCCTGGCTAATGCATTCACTGGTAGACAGGGATCTTCTGGAGTTCAGTCCTTCTACTAATCCACACATTTTTGAAAATAACACTTACAAGGTTTCTTTTTCTAATTACAAAAGAAAATATACAAAATGTAGAAACTCCCAATGAAAAAAATATGCATAAACTGCAATTCTCCCACCCAGACACAGTCATGCTTGGTACAGACTCTCAGTATCACCTTTTTTCTCACAAGAAATTTATAGTTTCTAATATTATTTTCTTTGTGCTTGTTTTTTTTTCTCCTTAATGAATATGCAAACTCACTCAAATTATGTGTCATGTCCTTCCCACGAAAAGATTATAACCACTGGATTAGGTGGCCCATTCCCTAAATGTTAAATGCTTGGTTCTTTAAAACACCCTGCCAGCTCATGTGACTCCATGGAGGCAAAACATGGAACTTTTTTTAGGCTCAGGTGGGGAGAACAGCCCCAGCTGGCTGGAAACTGAAGGTTAAAGAGGTCCTGAGTTTGGCTGTGTATGCTCAACCGTAAACACTAAAACGTAACCAGAGTTCTTCCTACCAGCTCAGGGACCCACAAATTTTCTACCATTCCTTGAATTATTTTCTTTTAACAGAAAAAGCTCAACATAAAACTGAAGAGATCAGTTTAATTATGTATGTGTAAAAATAATTTTTAAAATGCTTTTGTTTTTTTGGGTGATTTCTGAGGAGGAGGGGAACTATATAACTGTTGAAAGATGGCAATGATACTTCAGCCAACAGCAGTGACGGGTTTACAGAACTGGGGCTGCTGCTCTTTGCCTGGCCCCGGGAAGAGTGTGATGAACACAATCTGAAATCAATATCAGGGAACAGTTACTGCATCTCAATATTATTTGCTGAGATGGGCTGCTGGGAGAAAAGTGGGGGAAGAGAGATATATGTCAATAGCTTTAACGAAGCACTCCACAGCCATGCACAAAGGGAGGTCAAATAACTATCAGCCGACCAATCCCCACTGTAAGTAGTAAAAATGATAAAATCAATATTATTAAATAAAAAGTTAGCACTGCTATTGAACTCTCTCATGATCTTGGCAGTGCCTGGCTGAAAACGAAGGAGGCTGTTTTCTAATGTCTTTGGGGGCAAATATTTAGGATCATAAACATTTCCAAAATGTGGGGGCAGACAGGTATTTCACACATAAAGTGAGCCACAGGAACATGTGAACAATGGGGCCTGGTAACTTCTTCTGAAAACAATAATCTTTCTCACTCCTGGATGGACAACTATTCTGAGGGCCACCACAGCTGCATGTTTTAGAACTAGACTGTCCCTCTGTCCTAGATGAGAGAAGCTGGGCGAGCTCAGGGCTTTCAAAGAAAAGAGAAAGGCCCCGTTTGTCATCTTTTCTAATCCAGATATCTGGAAATTCACCAGAAAATATGATAGGAGAGAAGCAAAAGAAAAAGAAAAATAAGAAAATAAAAAAGAGGAACAGGAAAGAAAATAAGAACATTTCTAGGAGAGAACTGACCTGTTCTTGTTAGCTTAGAGGATTAGGGGGAAACATTTCAAAAGCCAAGGATGTGCTCTTCGCTGCCGGAGTTAATTGTTCAAGCTGAAGGTGGCACATAGGCAGGTACTGAGAACGATAAATTTAGGAAAAAAAAAAGATAGTCTAGCCAAAAATGCCTATGAAAGCAGCAAGCTCTAGTTATATCTATGGCAGGAATAAGAAGAAAAAAACTAGAGGAATGTGTAAAACTGAGTGACAGCCTGTCTGCAAGACTGCATTTGCTGCTCTGACCTGCATTTAAACACAGAGCTGCTTAGCCTTTTGAACACCCAAAGTTGGCTCCCTTGTTTGCATTTCATAGAAACTACTATAGAAAGTAAACAAGAACCTTTGGTGAATTATTTAGCATACAAATAAACCAGCAAAGAAGGCTAAGTAGGCCTATATGAACTAACTGGATTGAAATATTCATCTGTAAATAACCCTCCAATCTGGTGCTTTCACGTACAAATACTACATGGAACATTAGACACAACTAGCTTCTAGGGATATTTAGGCTCACTAGAGAGCAATTTTTATGTCTACTGGCATCTGTGGGTAGTGATATGGACTGACTGTTAATATAACCAACATAAAATTTATGTGAACACTCACTGAAATAGCAACACACTGTCAGACAGCTGGTGGCTGATGTGGAGCACATGCGGATTTTATATGCACTGCGTAAACTAACCTTTGCAATAAAGATTTAGCAGGTTTATTAGTTTAGGAAATCGCTATAATTAAGGATAATTCATAATGGCTGCTTATCCACTCTCCAGCAATAGCTAGCTTAATTTAGGCTCCATTTCTTTGAGCCATAAATAAGTGAGCTGCTATCTTCAGCACAGATGTGGCATTCAACCTGTTCATGTTGGCTGGTTTTTGCTTATGTTTTAATCAAAAGCATTAGTAGATAAGACTATAAAAAGCACAAGGTTCAAAATAAATTAACAAGAAATTCGTAAGTTTAAAAAAAAATCTGCTCCAAAAAAAGTAACCTCCTCTCTAGAGGTAAGACAATTCAAAGTAAATAATCCTTTTAAATGTACTGAAGGAACTTTCATTTACAAACCCAAGGAAAGAGAAAGTGACAGAGCAATAACATTAATGAACGCCAAAGAAATATGAGCATGACCTCTCTACAGTATTTCCATTTAACTGTGCATGTAATTAAAGCCTGACCTTTGCAAATGTAGCACACTCGGCTTCGCAGGAACTTCCCCTGTGATCCAACCTCAGGCTGCAGAGACGGGAGGTTTCCGCAGCAGTCTCTTGCCTGCCACGTAGGCTGTAAGGCAACGTCACACTCTTGCTAAGGTCACCACCGATGGGTCACTTTTTGTGCTGTCGCCTAGCTACGCCTGCTGCTCTTCTTCTATACATCTTGTTCATCTTTGCAGTATAGCCCATGTTTTCAGCAGGCACCAGGCATGAGTCAGCAAAAGACAAGCAATGTAAGGACCTGGGGCAGACTGTCAGCATCTTCGATGCTAACTAGTTGGTGAGCACGAACTAGGTGCAGGGCTAAATCCTCCCTGGCCTGGTTGGAATAGTCAGCCAAAGGAGAATTCCCCTCCCAGGATATTCCCCAGGGAACTGCAGCTTGATTGATGTGAGAATTTGGAATCATATTAAAGGTGAAGCTATATGGAGGCTTAAGATTAGCTTTGTTCTTGAGATTTTCATGATTGTGGAGTTAATCCCGGTGTAATGGAAAGGGTGTTGGTCTGAGTTGGAAGGTCTGGGTTACGTTCTCAGCTGTGTCACTCATCAGCTGTCATGTCCCCAAAAGGGCCTTCCCATGTGTAAATTGAGACATTATCATCTGCCCCATCTACTGCATGGACTACTGCTGAGGATCCTGGGAAGCATTGCTCACAAAGGTCTCCAGAGACAGCACAAAGTTCCAACCCAACCACTCACTAGTGGTGACAAACACTCTAGGCCCTAGTTTCCCCATGGTAAGGCAGGGCTGATAATACCTGCGTTGTGTACCTCACTGTGTTATAAGGGTCAAGAGATATATTATGTGCAAAAGTGGTTAGTAAACTGGAGAGAGCTTTAACCGTGTCAGTTATTTGAGCCAGGTGTCCTCCTGATAGCTTCCAGAGGTGCTACTGGAGTCTGGGTTCCAAATATACCAAAGTCCTCAGAGTCACTCACATCAGAGGGGGATGGGGAGAAGACCTGGAGGAGACAGGTGATCCCAAGTGTTGATGGGAACCATGCCATGGCCCCTTAGAATGGGCTGGGCATGTCAACTTAAAAAAACTGTATCTCACCACGAAAATAAATTTCCATTCCTAGAAAGATATAAAAGGTACTCGGTTTTCTCCACGAATAGCTTTACATGATGATGAGTAGGAGAGCCACAGTAAGTTAAGCTCTTCAGAAGTTCTTCTCCCAAGGCACACTCATTCAGAAGTTAGGTTTGGAAGTAAAATGAAAGGAAATTTGCATCATTCAACACTTTTTATTGAAAAATTTGGGTCCTCAGTGTTCTGACTTTGGGCTGGGAATTTAGCTCAGTGGCACTGTGCCTGCCTTGCAAGCGCAAGGTCCTGAGTACAATCCCCTGTACCAGGAAGAATAAAAAAAAAAAAGGATGTGACAGTGCTCTGACTTTTCCTGCCTACCAACTTGGAATGAGCACAGAAGAACAGCAAAGAAGCAGCCAAGGACAATAGAAAGGGTGGTGTCAGCACATGTCAGCCATCCCTCCTGCCAGTGCTCTTGCCTCGGTGCCCTAAGTGGCCAGAACAGGCAGGAAGGGGCTGGACAGCTTCTGGGAGAACCCCTCCAAATGAGTGGAAAGATATGCAGCCAAAGAAAGGCCTCTTACTTGCATTTCATCACAAAGGCCCAGGAAGCAGCATGACCTTAGGTCCCAAGTTAATAAAAGCAGTCACAGAGTTCCCTACAGCCGCTGGGGCTCTGGTTATCTGGTGTGCTTACCTGCCATTCTGTGATGGCAAGTAGCTCACCCTCTTTAAATTCATGTACAGGCCTATTTAATCAGGTGTGCACTGGGAGATTTATATCCCATTACACAAGTGTTCTTGGAAGAATAAAAATCTAATGCTTTGAGTTGTAAAAGAGCGTTGGATCACAGAATGAGGGAGCAAGTGGGGTCAGGCAGCAGTGTAGCCGTTGCCCACTCCAGCATTCAGACTGAACATATTAGGCCAAAATGAGGAACATATTTATCAGGAAAATCTTCTATTCTTTTAAAATAGAGTTTCCTTTAGGAGTCAAAGTTCACAGGAACATTTACCATTCTGGTGCACAAATTGACATCTTTAATAAGGCTTCTTGAAATTCAGAATTTAAATCACAGTTAGAATGATAGGGTCAAAACATGTCAAACTAAGCACCGAAGGTCAAAAAAATAATGTTTTCATTATAGCTGAATTGGTTTAAAATATTTTCAGCCTCTCAAAATGATAAACTAAAAAAATCAAGAAGCTTAAAACCAACAAATAGACTTCAGGGTTTTCTGAATAAATATCTGGTCACAAAGGCTTACCTTGACAGGAGAATAAATGTCTAGATACATAGCACTCAAGTAGAAGTAGTACTAGTAATAGCAGCAACAGTACTAGTGGTAATAGTAATAGTAATTTAAGTTACATGTAATCATTTTTGAGGAATCAGGGTTCCAGAAACACAAGTACCCTATGTTAAATTCCTATAAGTAAAATTAGCCAGATATTGTACAGTTGTGATAGATCATATATACTGGCAAAAGTGATAGTAAAAGAGCAGGGCAAGAGGACTAACCTGGGAAAAAGGCAGTTTATTGTTCCAATTCATTTTTTAAAAGCATTACATTAAAAATAGTCAGAACAAGGACTTGATAGATAAGCCTCACTGCTCAGCATCCACCCATCTTATTAAGGCTAGCAATCTTGATAGCTGATAGAGAAACAGATGCTTGAATATTGCTTTACTCCAATTCCTACCTCTGCTAAACTGAAGAGAAGTCTTAGGGACTATCCTGTCTGAAGTCTCTAGATCTCTGATACAGTTATGCTTATCTCTGAGGTCAAAATAATCGTTCAATACAAAGGAAAGAAAAGGGCTTCAAATGGCTGTACAGAGTCTCTAGCCTTCTGTCCAAATCCCTGATGGAGACTCAAGTAGGTTTTACTTTTACACTTATGTTTACTTTTCACTTCAAATCTATTTCATAACCTTCCAAGAGGATGACAAAATATAGTTAGGCATTTATGATCTTCAGGATAATTTTTAAGAAGATGGTATATTCTGTCTAATGACAATGGATTTTAACTGTAAAACAGTGTTGTTCAGATTTAAAGCCTGAGCAGGTCTGCTGGCATTGAGCCTGTTTTTTCTAATGATTCCCTCCGAATTTCCTCCCCTGAAGCCAAGCAGGTTCCCCACCAGAAACAGCAAACCTTGCCAGCATAAAATATAAATATAAGGCTCCTGCTTCTGTCTGCCCTTTGCCTGGTGCCACTGATATTACCCAGTGTAGTGGCAATATTTTGCTAACTATCATAACTTGGACTCATTTGATTTGCAGATGGGGACCCCTATTGGTCTAAGGAAAATCCCAGGGAAAGTGGAAACTAAGCACAGTTTTCTTAACTCAATATGCCTGAACTTACCAATAAAAATACACAGCATCTGCAGCTCTACTTTGTAAGGAAAAAATAGAGTGCTGAAATCCTTCCCTCCCACTTGCACCAATACACACACACACACACACACACAAAGTCTATGTCTCCCAATGAGGCTCTGAAGTTAACCTTCTCACACACTCTGCAGGCCAAGTATGCACACCCGCACTTTACTCCAGCTGCCTGTGTCACCAGAGTTGCAGTCCATCTCCTTGCTGACAGATCACCATGTTGGGCAGGATTTCCAATCCTTCATGACTATCTATTTGTCACTGCAGGTGAGTGGTGGCACTCAGCCTGATCCCCAGCCACTTTCACAGTTACTTATCTGTCTTTATGGATTCATCCTGTGTGTCAAGCCAGCGCATAACAGCATTACTGTCAGGGTGACAAAACTGTCCCCAGAGTGCCACAAATGATTCTCTCTCCTTATGGCTGCTAGCAGGAGGAAACACAGTGACACTATTTCGCCTCCCTCATCCTTCTCTAGCCCTAGCCTGGTCCAGCATCTCCTCCTGCAGGTAGAGCTAGCTAATGATGGTTCGGGTAAGACCAGCTCCCATGGCCTGCAGAAATTCTATTAAAAAGGGGAGGGCAGAGCTGAAGTTCACTGCAGGGCTTCCTGCAAAGTGTAAGGCTCTTGTCACCTGCTCTTGGGTGAAGCATATCACCGAGGAAGCCAGAGTGTGGGTCCTCCCTCCTCCTGCACTCCCAAGGCCTGTCACTCCCCCCTTCCCCAAGCACACATACAGTACACAGCCAAAGGACCTGAAAGGCTGTTGACTGCTAAGCCTGTAAATCTGGACTGCAATGTCAAGCTGAGATTTGAATGTTGTCATTTTGGGAGCAGAAATATTAACTGGAACTAATAATAAATAAGAATTTCAAGAGTACTTTGGGTTTGCCAAATGATTTGTAATCATTTTTGTGAGTTGACTGCTTCAAAAATAACATCTCATTTCTTTTCTGTTTTTAAATGGAGCCCCAGTTCTATTTTTCTCTGCAGGCTTCCTTCGAAATGTAATTTTGACAGCAATGTGGTGCCTGTGGCCATGTTACTTGGAAAGAAGGTTTCTGCGTTTCCTTTATTTTAATCCCACAACAGCATGCCAAAATTAACGCATCAAGAGAAAACACTGAAATTTTATTGCCATCAGGAACTTGCTCGAGGATCCTACATACAGATATGCTGGCCCTGCACCAGGTCCACAATATTTCACTGGCCTGCTCAGCATGACCTTCTAATGCCACTCAACAGTTTCACAGATCCCTCCAAAATCAAGGTCAGTGGAGCACAATGCTGTCCACAGGGCAGTCACACTGTACTTTGGGGCTTCATTAAGTGTTGGAAAAATAGATAGTCAACAAGGCGCTCTACTCACCAGGTGGAATCAGGGATGAAGTCAAGTTGGAAGCCTTGGCTTTTCCTCTGAAAGGTCAAGTGAAATACAAGTGCACACGTGCAGCCCCATACATACAATACACACACCAGATCAGGCGCTCCTCAAACTCTGCTTTTGTTCTTATCCTGATGAGCACTCACTGTCGGGAGTTTTTTTAAATAGGTTCAAGCTGATTTCTGACACTGGAAAAACAAACCTAAAAGCAATTTAGAAAACACCTGCCCGTGAAGTCAGATGGCAAAATATCTAAAGCTTCTCTAGAAATCTGTGACCTCAGAGGCTGACATGGTTTGATGGGAAATTTAATGTAATAGGCTGCGAAAGCCAAGAGGCCTGTTGTCAGCAATGAAGTCTGAAAGTTAGCAGAATTAATAACACTGTACAATGGAAGAGCCCTCAAGGGACAAGGCTGCAGAACCAGGGCAGTGGGGAAAAATGACTTTTGAAGTCATTTCACTATGACATTCTGTCATCACTGCTAAACGGAAATAAAAAATCATCTGAATCACCGCATGTTTCTTTGTGTGTCCTTCCCTTATCTAATATAAAGTAATAACACCCCACCCAGGCTGGGAATGGACCCTCGAGGGATTCTGAGAGCTCCATTTTGAATCACTAAATGCAATAAGAATAAATGCAAGTGGGAGTCTGTTTAGCAGAGAATGATGCCTGGGCTTTTGCCCATCGAAAGCCAATAAATCTCAATGCTTCAACAAGAGATGAAAATGGTTATCTCATCATTGCAGTGCCAGGGTGAAATTTTCTCTGAGCCAGAGTATTTTTATAGATGATTTATGTCTGCGAAGGATAGTTATTTAGCAAAATGGCAGATAATGATGAATAGAAAGTAAATATGAATAGCAGCAAGGGAGTGGTGCTTTGCTTCCGCAACAGACCAGACAAAATACCTCCATAAAGTACATGCCATAGATAATTGCCATTACACTGAAACTAGCATCCCTCTATGACTGGGAGTGAAATACAAATGAGCCAATCTGATTTAGTAAGTGATTGCTTTTTGTTGTTCTAGAATACATGCCCCAGGAGTCTGCTAATTTTCCTTGAAAGCATACTTTGTGTCTATAGAACAGAGGGTAAGAGCACAGGCTCCAAGCTACCCTGATTGGATTTAAATCCAGCACAACTTCCTAGTTGTTACACTTTGGGTAAGTCCTTACCCTTTCTAAACCTTAGTTTCCCTATCTGTAAAATGGAGGTAATAGTATTGACCCCTGAGCATTGTGCCAAGGATTAAATGAGGCAATAAGAAACAGCTCACATGATTTGTTGCACTAAGTTAATGCTACATCAAGATTAGCTATCACTAGCATTTTGGGACTAGTCACCCAAAAAAGGATTACACTTCTAATTTTATCAAGTCTTCTTCAGTTGCTGAATCTTTCACTTGGGCCCAGAGTGAGATCTAAAAAAAGGAGAGTTAAAAGTAGAAAATCTACCGTCTACCCATTAGGCAGACGCCAACATTTATCCAGCACAATTTTTGACCATTCCACCATTACTCCCCTTAATTCTCAAACCATATAAAATGGTCACATTATCAAATTTAAAGAGAAGCAAGAAACAAAATTATTCATGGAGTTATAATAGAAAGGAAGTCTATTTTAAAAAGAAACAGAACTGAGTTTTTGGAGCCTTTGAATAAAAGATAAGTTGACTGCACACAGAATGTCAAAATGAAATGGAAGGAAGCTATTTTTTTTTTTTTTACTTTTTTTGTACTGAAGCACTACACAAGAAAAAAAAACTAATTATAGTTTTAAATGTCCAAAACGCCATGTCCACCAAAAGCCCGATGCTCATTAGTACTAGTAATTAACTTTACAACTGTCAACACAAACAGCACACAGGCTGACAGATAGAGAGTAGCTCTGAGGGTGCTAATAAATCCGGAAATAACAACTTGACACACAGATGCACAAAAGGATGCAGGTGATAAAGAAATGTTGACATCAAATCTAATTATCTTCGAAACGGCCAACTACTGCACGAGGCACAGTAATGCACTGTTATTGCTGGTGATGGGCCCCACCGGAACGGCGCTTAACCACTGCCTACAACCGAGCTTTTACAGCCTCTTGTCAGAGCTGCTGAGGACAATATCAAACAGGAAATTATGAGTGCCATGACCCCTCCAAGTCAAAAATCCAGTGATGAATATGGGCTCAGCAAGGCATGGCAGATTACCCCCTTACGAGTTCTAAAGCTGGGATGATATATGACATTTTTATCAGGCACTTTCTCAGGAATGTCACCAAGAGGGAAAATAAAGGCCCTGCAAAGAGACGACTAGGTGAATTATGCAACTGTAATTGCCGATCATAACCTGATATGAGTTGAAATTGCTCTGTTTTCATATTGAGATAGCATAAAATTGTCAGGAAATGCAATGGCTCCTTAATGTGGGCTAGATGAGTCTAATATTCTGATCATTTTTCACTCGGCTGCAAGGTAAATCGAGCTTCCTTAACACAGCCACTGTGGCCCAGGGCAATTGAGGGGCCCAATTTTACACTTGAATTGAGCAAATATGTGTAAACTACGATTTTTCATATTTTCTGCATGCATAAGAAGATGAAACATCTTTATCATCTGTATTGTCTGGCTGAGCTTATACAAAATATTAGTTTATCTCTCCTACTTTGGTTCATTCCATAAGCGAGACACATAGATCTGAAGGACAGGCAATATCCCATATATAAAACAAGTCCATCTTTTATGCAGTCTCATTTCACACGTTTTCCTATTTAAAACAACCACTACCACAAAAAAATAGACATAGCAGTAGCATACAAAGAAAAAATTTTTTTAAAAAAAAGAGGGAGCAGAAGAAAGCCAATAAAGCCCCCAAATATAACCAACTGTTCCATCATTTTCCTGTTCATGCACAGTGGTGGGGAAAAGCCAAATAATCTTCAGTGTGGCTCCTAAATTGTCTCTCTTTCCCCACTTAAGTCAGTTCTACCTGCAGAAGGATAGTATCAGCATTTTATTGCTTTCCCACTGGGGCCTGCGGCAAAGGGAAAAAGAATGTGCTGACTTTCTTCCCCCTTGAAGCCTACTCTAAGCCTGGGTCATCCTGACAGTATTACTGGGGTTGTCTGGTGCCTGGCCCTGTTCTTGCTCCTTCCTAAGCCCTACCACCAAGGGGAAAGGGTCCAGGCCTCGCAGAGTTGCTTCTTGACTGCACAGTGAATTTTCCTCTCCACAACTTCTGCTACCCCTCCCATTCACAAGCTTAGTCAGCCACACAACACCTTCCACGTACAGGGAGGAAATGCTCTGCGGAGCCCCAAAGACAAGGCCCCGCAAAGAGGTCTACTAAGGAATCAGCCATGATAAGGGTCCCTATGAAGATGTGCTCCTCCACTATGATTTATTACCAATCATCAATGTATTGGGGCTTTATTGTCTGATGTCTTTATCTTCACTGCATTCCTTATTCTGTTGGGCTCAGGCTGTGACTCATACCCACCTGCCATGTTTAGCCTCGAGTCACAGTGAAAGTCACATTTATACATCTAGCAAGCATACAAAGCATTAAAATAATCCCACTTTTTTTTGTCCTTTAATCAAACCTCCGGGTTCTATCAAAAGAATCCCCAGGAATAAGGTGTTAATGACAGGGAGAGGAGGAGGAGTAAAGAAAACTGACAAAACTGCCAAGAGCCACTCAAAGTGAGTCACATTCAGCATGGGATGCTCATCAGCTCCACAATGAACAAGGCAATGGGAAACAGTGCTAAACAAGGCTTGCCAGAACTGTCCAAATCCAAGCCGAGGCACAGTGAGAAAGGAAGAGCTATTCGTGATGAGCTTGTGCAGAGGAAGGGAAAGAAGGCTACTTACACGAAACCATGGTCAACTGATGGTCCTTCATTCCAGTCCTTCTTTGTATGCTCACTGCACCTGTGTGGTTCCTCAGTACTATTTGTTCACAAATACATCTGTCTCTTAGACTGAAAGCATCTTGAAGGCAGGACCTTGCTTTATTTGTTGTAGTTTCCTCAGCACCTAACATAGTCCCTGGCAAAGCTGGCCTTTGACAACCACTTATTGAATGAATAAGTGAGTTGCTGCATGTGGTAAAATGGCTAATGCGTTCCTTATTTAATGCTGTGTAACAAATTACCCCCAAAATGATGGGCTTAAAGTTTTTGTGGGTCAAGAATTCAGGAGCTGGGTAGTCTGGTTAGGGTCTCTGTGGTCAGTGGTCCAGATAGAATCAGATCACGAGTCACTATGCTGCCTTTTATGATCTAGTTGCTCCCCCTTATTCCTTTGTTGAAGTGAGTCACCAGGTCTGCCCCCACACCCATTAAAAAGGAGTGGAGTACACAAGGCAGGAATACTAGGTGATGGGGACCTTTGGGGGCCATCCTCATGCTGGATACCACTGCCAGGTTTTAAAGACTGAATTCAACCAATATTTATTGGGTGTCCTTTTTTACTGAATACACCTTGCATTGACTGCTAGGGATATAATAGTCAGTGAGTGGAAGGAGTGGAGAGTGGAAGGGGACTTACAAAGAGTTAAGCTGCTGTGTATATGTACCAATTCCTCCTGATGAATGTAACCATTATGTACTGCAAACATGTACTAATAAAAACAGAAGTTAAAGAAAAGGTCAGTGGGAAGCAAGGTATATGGCTCCACCCCTCCCAGAGTTTACAGTCCAACAGGGAAGCTGGGTATTAAACAACCAGAGTAAGAGTATTTCCCCTAAGGGAAAGTGGTGGGGATGGAGGTAAGAATGTCCAAGCACAGAGCACCCTAAGCTTAAAATATATACACTGGAATCATGAATATTTAGACAGGTTGCAGTATTTTGTATGCTATTATTACGCACTAGCCATCTTTTAGCCTTTTCCTCAAGGAAGAATTATACATTGTCCTGAAAATACAGTGCTCTGTTGTGATGTTGAGCCCTTTCTAGGTACCAAGAAAGAATCAGAGATAGTTATCAGCTTTCACTCTTAAGGAACTTCAGGGCAGGAGGGCAGAGACTTTCTCAGTTGTGCAATATTAAGTTTGTAATAAAACACCTTTATTCTTCAGACACAAAACAAATCATTGGTACAGATAGAAATTCCGCTTTCTGAGCCCTAAAGATATCTTTTAAATCATTAGGTAATGGGGGAGTAAATTATGCCCATAAGAGATCTAAGCCAAACTAAACCAAAACAAAACTTCCCATGTAATTTAATTTTTATTTTAAAGTATGTATTGGAAATACAAGAGTGTAAGTTTTTTGGTTTTTCCGTGTGTGTGTGTGTGTGTGTGTGTGTGTGTGTGTTTTAATCGGAGAATCGACTCGTTTCTTCCTAGGGAATCTTTATTGAGTTGCAACACACTCAATATTATTAAGAATTCTGATCAGAGGTAAACATGCAAAAATACACAGCCAAGGGGATTAAGACTCTTTGTTAGTGTTTACGTTATCTGTTTTTAATTCCTATATATCCTTTCTTTATCTCAGTGTTTCAACACTAATTGCAAAACAGCCCTCACTAACAGTAATGAGCCCCTGGCCCTTTGCAGACCTCCAGACATAGCTCCTTGCCATAGATAAGGCTGCCCCTTAACAAAGCTCTGCAAGTGGATCAAGGTCTTTTACTGCTTTTCCACTTTCTTTTGCTCATCTGGCCTTCCAGAGGCTAACCCTGTTCACTAAATCATGTAGTTCAGGGTGATATCTTTAGTCTGTTGAAAGTGTCTAACCTCAGCTGAGTTTCTTCTGAAATAAATATGCTGGTTTTGGCCTCTTCAAGATACTTCCCTTCTTCAAATGGAACAATTTGAACATCAGGATATTAGAGCACTCATTTTACCTGGGTATGAGCAAGCCTGGACAAAAACTGGGCCCTGTTGTCACTGTGAATCCTAGTGCACTGGTATGGGCTAACTGAAGCTAAATTAATCTTATTCTCAAGATTTCAAGGCAGCATGATTTGATTCTCCATCCTTTCCTCCCATGAAATTTCATGCTGCATTTTGGATAAATAACACTCCCTGGGTTCTGCTCACATTGGAATCATAGGAGTGTCAAAGGAAGAGAATGAGCTCTTACATCAATGGGGTTGTTCAACTGCCACTTACTCTTATTTTATTTAGCAAAGGAGGGACTGTGATCTGCCTTTTCTTTCTTTTAGCCCCAATTTCCCACTCAGCTCTTTCTATGATTATAAATATCTTTTACTCTTTTTTCATTACAGAGTCACCTACACATTGAAATGGTACCTATTTCATCTTCCTGTCTTGTCTCTTCCTGTACACCCCTTCTAGAGACTTAATTCAAGGAACGTTGCTAAGCAACAATACATCATAGCAGCCAGTCACCAATTACTAATTGTCCTCAGCACTTTAGCCTCACAATTCTGGACTGCCTGTGACAACGGCATGTAGGTTGATGGCCAAAATTATATGTGGAGGATTCTTAGCTCAGTGAAGATCTAGGCAGTAATAACAATGTACTATCATCATGGCAGTAACAAAGACTTCTAGGCTCACACTCACCAAATCATTGCATGTTTATAAGCCCATCAGCTTGGCACTGACCTCTCTTTCCTGCTCAGGAGATAAATTGGAGGTATGGCTGAAAATATCTGAACACATGCACTGATGTAAACGTGGGTACCGGCATTTCACACACATTCACCTTCCTCCCCACTGGTACCCTCCCCATTACTACAGCTTCTAGTTGAATTGAGGATCTATTAGTAATCAAATTTCAGCCTCAATTTTATGGTTAGTGTAATGGAGTTAATTTCTCTAATGCTAGCGGTTCATGGAAGGGGTCTCTTGTGGCAGCACAGACCTGGGATTCGCAGCAGCTGTCAGAAGATACCACTAAGGAATTCTTGACTAGCTAAGATGCAACCAGGCAGAAAACTCATTACACAGTGCTAAATATACTTAATCACATCTATTAGAGAAAAATGAACTTGATAATTACAACAAATAACTAAACTGCAGAAAGTGCTCAAGGAAAAAAAACCACACCAGGATTTAAGTGTACAGGGAATCTGAGAGGCACAGGACTAAAGGGAAGCAGGGAACACATCTCTTTGTGCTGAAGGAGAAAACAGTCTCCAGGTAGGTTGAGTCGATTTAAGTTACCTAGGAAAATGACAAATTTACATTTCAAAAGTGCCCTTGTTTATTTGATATATGTAAAATTTTAATTAGAAAGAAATCTTCAGAGGGTGAATGCTTTGTAGACAGGTTCTCAGTGGTGGGGTGGGGGTGGGGGGCTGTAAGGGAGCCCATGGTAAACACTCAGTGTGACAAACAAAGATCTATAATAGCTCTGTGGCGCAAATGACTTCCCTGGAGCCTAACAAATGTTGAGAGTCAAATTTGTCTTTTTCTCTGTCACAAATTTTGAAGTCCCTTAGTGGGGGGAACTTTACTATTTCTGATTAAGGAATCTACAGGAGGAGCCCTGGGTGAATGTCACCTATCAAGTTTTTGAGTGTCTATCCTGGTACAGGAAAGGAGTCACTACTCCTGGGGGTGGGTCAGGGCAGTTTGGACTCTGGGAAGGAAGGCCACAGAATTAGGTTAACCTTGGACCAAGATCAGGCAGGAAATATCTTTGGAAATTGGGAAGGGAACAAGAAAACTGGTCATCGATAAAACTTCTTTCAGAAGAAATGGAGGATGGGTAGTGATATTAAGGACCAGAATAAAGGCTAAAGATAGTGGTAGCCCACCTCAGAGTCTTGAGGATGTAGCATGAGCCTGGAGGAGCCAAGCTCTTTGGCAACTTCCTCTCTGCAGAGAGGAAAGACAGACACAGTTTTTAAACACAGAAGTGGTAGGATGGTTTCACCTCTGTAAAGTCTGCTAAATAAAAATATACTGTTTTACATTTGGCCACCAATGGCAGCAGGCAACCCATTTACCCCAAATCCTGGGTAAATCAAGTCAAATCCATATACCCACACCAACATTCAGGAAGCCCTTGGCTCTTATTATCCATATTTTAAGGAGAATGAAAACATAAACAATAAAGTAGTTTTCCCCAAACACACAGGTTTCCTGATCAGAGGTTTACTTCTCTGTCTTACTGTTTAGGTAGACTAACCTTTTGCATAAGGTGAGGAACATTCTTGGCTTCGTCTCCTATATCCAGCCAGCTTAGTCTGTAACCTTGCCCCAGGTTCCCTCCAAGAAACTCTTCTTCCCTGACTCATAGCACAAGGCCTTCCAGTGTAGTCACTTTTATCTAATCCAGCAACATCCCACTCTTCTGGCTAGAAATGAGGCAAATGAACACTTCTGCTGGGAATGCTAGGACGAGGTCTCTCACTTTCCCTGAGGAATGTGACAATGGGGGGCAGCTGCTGTAGCCACCTCTTGGTGATCAAGAGAGGACAGTCTGATTGAAAGTAGAACCAATACTAAGGAAGGAGAAGCAGGAACAAAATGACAGAGGACACCTCATTGGAGGTGCTCAAATCACACTGTACTAAAGCCAGATACTCTTGACCTTTTCAGAAAATTAAGCCAATACACATCACTTTCCCCATGATAAAACCACCCTCTTCAAGCTCCATCAGGTTCCGTCCCCCATTTTCAACTGAAAGAATCCTGATGGAACATTAACCTTACGGCTCCATGTAGACTCAGTCTGACCTTGAAGAGGATACTATATTAAATAAAATGACACAGAGAAGAGTAATTCTGTGTCTTACAAAGAAAGACCTAAGCCAGTGACCACTGACTTTGTCTTTAGTGCCTGGGAAGGGCATTTCGGGACCTGGGCTGCAGCATGGTGGGCACTGGGCACTGGACCTTAGAGCTGGGTAGAGAGATCAGAGGATGTGGGAGCATCAGCCTAAAGCAGACATGCAGCTGCACTGTGTTTCATCACATATCAATTTTTACTGAAAAGAAAACCATACAAATTTAATCAGCTCTTCATATGGAAATATTTAACTTTTTCCCCTGGAGTTGTCTGATATTATTGTTTTAAGAGTCAGGATTAAAAAAAATCAAGATGTGTGATAGTGGTGGACACAGAAAAGCATCCATTTCTGGCAGGAATGAAAGTCTCATTTCCAGTAGGCTCAAGTCTTAAATGCACTGGCGTCTCTGTCAATTGACTGGCTCAATGAAGAACATATTACATGCCCATAACCATGAAGTACAGGACGAGAACAATCCATCCTGCATACCCATCACCCCCCACTCGAGGTAGGATACTATTATCGGTGAGAATAATATGATCTCAGAAAAGCTCCTGTTGCCCACAAGTTTAGAGAGTGTTCTATTTTGGTATCCAAATTTCTGAGGTTTCCATTTGCTCCTTTGCCCTTCAGAGATATTATCGGACAACCTTGTTCCAGAACTCCCAATCTCTGAAAACATACAATGTGGAACTCTTACATATATACTCATTAAAGAACTATGTTCTCTCTCAGTAGTCGTAAAATGTAAAACACCTCTTAAAAAAGACTTTCTTTGTTTCCCAGCCAAGGGCACATGAGACAAAAGAAGCTGCTTTTTTAAATATGATTTTAAAACACTGTATTAAATAAAATGAAGTATTCATATACAGGGTAGATTTTAAAATGAGGTCTGCTTTTGAGATCTGAGACATTTTTAAAGGCCAATGTGATGTCACCTAGCAGGCCAAGCCAAGAATTTTCCATCTCACAAATAAGTCATCAGAAACTCTAGGGTGCTGAGTGTGGTGGCACATGCCTGTGATCCCAGCACTGAGGCTGAGGTGGAAGGTTGCAAGCTCAAGACTGGGCCTGGGCTACACAGCAGGTTCAAGCCGCCCCCCCAAAGGAAAATGAACTTAGGTGAGTGGGGAAAACATAGTGTATTGGTCACTAACTGGATTAGGAAGCCAAATGAATTTGAAGAGCACACAATAACTATACCAAGGAACCTGCAAAACCTTGCACAGACCCAGCCAGTATGGCTGTTCTGGATTGCCCTGAACCATGGTCTCAATTCTTCATAACTTCTAACCTTGACAGACTTACAAAGCCATAACACTTGTTGGCAGTGCATCTATTAAGTTGCCAATCAATACCCAGATTAATTTTCTTGGGTGCTATTTCACTTTATGGTGGAAGATCTGTCTAGTCACTAAATGCCCTGAGATAGGCCAGCCATCAAGATAGAAACCCTGACCTTCTCCCTTGGAGGGGAAGAAATGTCGGACACTGTTAGCAGTTGAGAAGATACTTGAGAGGAGTTAGTACTTTTTGGAACCCAAAGCACAGAAAACTAATGTCAACATTATGGATAATGCTTTTTTAGAGGAAAAAGAAATCCCATTTCTATTATGCAATCAGGAAATTGAAGATGTCTATCTCCAGATAACCAACTGCTTGTGGTGCGATTTCGTTTGGAAACTTTCACATAGACTGTTTTCATACTGTCTGTTCTGGGTTCTCTGTCACTTCATATTGACTTTTTTTGCTCTCTGTAGCAAATAAATCAGAAAGTTAATAGTTCTGTTGATTTGTTGGAGCTTTTTTTCCCCTCTTAAGAAAATAAAGAAAAGAATAGCTTTAAAGGGGGAAAAACTGATCCCAGTGTGTTAACAACTCCATTGCGGTTTCAGGCTGTGGTCATGCCAACTGTCTAGTAAAAAGAGAAATTCCACTGTAGCAGAAGTAATAAAATCTTCTTTTAAAGCACAAATACCATGCAGGGAGGAAACGTAAACCCTTGCATTGGGACTATGAAGGTGGGGGTGGTTTGAGGTAAAATATGGACTGGAGTACTAGCAATTGTTGGTCACCATACTGCTTTGGATAATCTTTAACCCAAAGCAGCTGTTTCTATGACCCAGAATCTTCTCTTCTTAATCCATCACCCAGAGGACTTTAGGAAGATGTAAGCTATTATCTGAAGCTATCTTCATTGTTATTCATATGACGAAATATTTATCACCCACTCTGCCTTTTCAAAGAAGCTGATCTCTGAGATGGATAGTTAGAAAATTCTCATCAGCTTGACAGCATGCTTATGGCAAGCCAAATGTGACTGCTTCCAAACCAAAGAAAGAGGCACTTAACATCTGAGCCTCATATCTGGATTCCTAGGACTCATAATTGACAAATAATTGACTTTCCTTAAAATCAGGGTCAAAGCTCCCCAAATTACCACCCTTGGTGATGAACACACTGGGCCAACTGTTCCCAGGCAGCCAGGAGGAATCCTGTCTGCCCCACAGGCTCTCACTCAGTTACTCCAACAAAAGGCAGCAGTTGAATGTAGAGAAAAGTCAAGTGAAAAGAGCTGGGATCCTGTGACACCAGGCATTCAACAGCCAGATTGTTTTCACACAATCACTCAATATCTCTGATGATGGCCATACTTGGAAGGGGGATCTATTTGCCAGGTAATGCTTTGACACTGAAAGTCAGCAGAATGCAAAGCCAAATTTCTGTTTCCTAATGCAGGCTCTTCATTAAAACATTCACATCCATGGTCCACAGCCTAATCCTGGGAAAAAAGCCCTCCAAACAAGGCTGGGCCCCATGAATGGATACCTAGGAGTTTTAACCTCCTGATTTTCCCTTTCTCTATTCCCACTTTCTAAATTCCATCTGAAGGGAGGGAAGGAGGAAGGGATCCAGGGAAGGTAAACTGGACTGCAGCAGCAGCAATAGCAGCAGCTGCTGCTGCCCAAGCCACCACCCTAACACTTTCATGAATTAAATACAAAGATACAAAGACACATATTTCATTTCATCTGGTTTTTTCTTCAAGTCCTCCCACCACATGAGCTGTATGTAAACATTACAACTTTCCCCTCACCACTTTGGACTTAATTGTATTCCTAATTGAAAATGAAAATTAACTTGCTTTTGATCAATTCCAGGTGGTAGATCAGCCTGAAACAGGAGCAGAGCATTTTTTCCTCTCTGAGTGACCACACACACACGTGCCCATAAATACCAGCATGTACTACTGGTGTAAACAGGCAGCCCCTTCTTTTTTGCACAAGGGCCTCTAGTGTCTCTGTCTCTTTTCCCTTTGCTGATTGGCATCATTCAATTTTTAATAAAAAGATTTACAAAAGTGACGATACTTGTGGAAATAAACTGCTGACAGACTCGCTGAGTTAAGTGCGTAATTAAGGCTGTGGAACTACAGATGTTGAACAATGGTGGCTCACATCAAGATGTATGCAGTGGTATCACAAATAACCTGGCATCTGGTTTCTTTATCTAAGTACCTTTCTTACGGTTTGGATCTTAATTTTTTACAGTTGACAGCAGTGTTATTTGAGCCAGTCAGTGGCATCTGGCTGCTGGGGGAAAAAAATAGAAAGAAAGAAAGGAAGAAAGAAAGAGGAAAAAAAAATCTCCATGCACTTTAATTAATTGTGGAGAAATTACATGGTCCTTCAACCGTGTAGTTTGTCATCAGTGCACATTACAGATTTATATTAGATGTTTCTCCACAGTGTCAGGAATAATTAAAAGGGGGTAGGAAATGATGCCAACTAGCAATGCTTTACATCAGTGGTGAAAGTTTTATATTTATTACAGCCAAACAATTTTAGAAGAAGATGTCAACTCAGAGGCTTGACTGTGCATGGAATACATATCAGACTGGAGGAAAAGCCAATGCTCCACAGCTACCAGCATAATGAGAGAGGGCTCATGTTTAATCTATCAGGCCGACGAGAATTGGTATGGCATGCCACAGTTATTAATGACACGGCATCCCCTTTTCTCATAAAAACATTCACCCCAAACAATAAGTAACATATGCTTTTTTCTTTTTCCAGAAATGATCGTCATCCAACTGCTCTTTCTGAATCTAATAAGAACAGAAGTGCCAACAGTACCCAAGTCACTTTTTTTGGTCAATTAATCTGTGCCACACTTATGGCTTGGGCAGCACCGGTGGAATGATTTAGGAAAAAGATACTGAAATGACTTTTGCCTTCACTGAGCACATGATTGAGGTCTCCCTGCCAGGGCCTTCCATAAAGACAGCCATCCCTACACAGCAGCCATTGTGAATCATTTTTACCCACACAAGCTCAGAAACTCAGATCTTAGCTTCTTTATTCCTGATACCATGAATAAGCCTCAAACATATTCATTTCCAGAGATCCAGGGACTACCTTTAGAAATCAAAGGTCATGAAAAAGTTCTTAGAAACATTTTTAAATCCACAGCGAAGGTTCTGGAACAGCCATCCACATGCTATCAATCTTTTCGTTTGCTCTTCCAATAAAGCAGATTTCTTTTTGTATCATCAGTGTATCAGGCAGCACATTCAGGGGATTATTAGACACCCTCAACCTTCAGTGAGCGCCTTGCAGAATAGTCAGTGTGCACAATAATCCCCTAATATGCGATGCCTGTCACTTCTTATTTATTAGCTCCTTGCCCTGGATATTTTCATAATTTCCATGTAGCCTGTAGGGCCCCGGAAGTGGAGATGTCCTGGGAATCACAGCCTCAGGATAGCCTCACCTTTGCCACTGTGGACAGACAGGACAGCAGAGCAGCCTGAAGGGGTTCTCTCCTCAGGGGCTTCTGGCCGTACATGATGGGAACTGTCCTTCCTAAAAGCTGCACCAGCTAAGGAAAATAGCAATGAAATAATCCTCAGGGCAATGTGTTTTGAGAATGGCCAGATGGGTCTAGTAGGGTGAGAGACTTTGCTTAAAGTTTAACATGACAAACAAGTAATAGTACTCTCAGCTATTTTAAACATTTTTAGAACAATGTTCTTAAGTTTATAGAGAAGAGTGCTTTCAAATGTCCAACATTTCACTATTAGCTGTGGAACTCAATAGACAGGTAAAAAAAAGACAGGGAACCTCAGAACTTCAGTCCTAAATAAAATAAACATTTTTTTTCTTTGTTGATGGCTTAGAAAATCACTGGTCCCCTTTGTAAAGTACTTTCAGTATTTCAAAAGCTAAACTTCATTCCATGGCCCTGCTTGCTTTGCTCTCTTTTCTCACTCCTCTGGAACACTGCTTTGTTCTCTTCCTGTTCCTCCAAAACATCAAGCTTGTTCCAACCTCAGGGACTCTGCTCTAAATTGTCCCTCTGTGTAGAACACTGACTCCAGGTCTTCATGGAGTTGTGGTGTTTTTGTCTTTCAGATCTCCACTCACAGGTCACCTCTTAGAGAAGACTTCTAACCTGTCAATACACCATTACCTATCCCTTTCCCATTTTCTAGTTCATCATGTGAAATTATCTTATTACACATTTCTTTAACATGGGCCTCTCCCATTGGAATGTATGCTCTAAGAGAACTTGGAAATACATTAGGGTAGACTGCTCTATGTGCTTAAAAGTAACAAATCTGCAATTACTTTCAAATAATCCATATGTCATTTTTTCTTTAATTCAGCAAAGTCTTTAATCTAGTTACTGTAGCTGAGATTTTGCCATAAAAATTATTTCTCATTACATTCAGATTTCAAAGCCACTGATGAACCCCTTTTTTGAAATGATTCTAATGGAATTAACCAAATTTAAAAAGACGTTGACTTAAAACCATTATTATTGAAAAAAATAATATTTAAAGGTTAAAGCACTATATCTTGTGCATCTAAAAGGATTACTTTAAGTCAGTTTTCTTATTGCTAGTATTTAAGCAGTTGCCTCAACCAGTCACCAGGTTTGAACTTGAATTTGAGTCAGTATTTACAGGGCTTCAACCAAATCCCCATCAAACTCAATTCCGCAAGGAAGCATCTAAGTGCAACCATGGCCAAGGCAAGAACCCAGCAGGTATCCATGGCAATCCTGTGCACTTTGGACTGATCAGGGCCTGGAAAAAGGAAGTTTGGATTAGACCAAATAGATGTGAACTCGATATTGAGAACAACTTCCTAAAGGAAATGAGACCTGTGCTTGCTTCGGCAGCACATATACTAAAATTGGAAATGAGACCTGATAAGTGACTAGAGAAGTGACCAAACCTTTGGAGGAATTATGATCAAGATAAATCCACCCTGACCCCTGTACTTTTTGAAAACTGTGTTTGGTTCATCTTTGCTGCTCCTCCATAGTACCTTAAACATACCAAGAGCTGAAGCTATTGTGGTGGACTGAGGTTGATTAAACTCCATGAGGATAAGCCCACTCTCTCTAGTTGTTCACTGTATGCTCAGAGGTCAGCACAGCTAAGGAGATGTTTGTTGAATGAAAACTACAAATTGATGAATTAAATGGTCAATGAGTGAATGGGGCACAATGGTATTGCAGGGCTAAGATAGGTGAAAATCTTGCAGAGTGGAAATTCTACCTTCAACCTCATGTTCCTCCATTGATCTGTACATAGTCTCTTTCCAGAATGCAAATCATTTTCTCTTTTCCATCCTCCTCCCCCTACTCCCACACCATGTGTGTGGGAGACTCCTACTCTTGGAGAAGCACAGGCATCTCTGAGGTTGCTTCTGACAGCCCTCTCCTCCTCAACATTCACAGGGCATCTTCATTAAACCACCATCACATAGTGCTCTGCTACTTGACGTATCAAAAGCTAGCAAGAGCAGTTCCTGGGATCTGAAAATTAAGGGCTTAAAGGCATCTTGCAGGTGTAGTACATGTAGTTTCAGCTCTGCTCTGACCCTTTCTCTCCAATTCTGTCTCCCTGAAAATCTAGTTTGGCCCTTTCAAGGAGAAGAAGGGAGCCATGTCACCAGGAGGTCCTCTACCTCGAGTGGGCCCTCTTGCCTCCACAAGCCCTACTGGCTGCTCTTACTGGCCTACCCCTACTTTACATGTGGGTTGCCCTGGAAGAAGATTAGAAATCACATTGTATCTAAGGCACTGATATTCTCCCCGTTTTGCCCTTGAGAGAGACAAGGAGGCTTCTGGGAAGGTAGGGAAAGGAAGAGAGTGGCTTGGGATGGCCCTTTGCAGGTTGAGTAGATAATCATGGTGCAGCTCGAAGAGCTTTATCCAGCTTCTCTGGATTTTAGCCAAGTTCTGCCTCCCAATACCTGAATTCTTCTATGCATCTATGGACAGTTCTGAAGCCTGAAGAGGTCAAGTTACATGACATGAGGTTCTTCCTAGGCTCTAGATTCTGATTCTGTTCATGCTTCAAAACATCTTATCCTCTGCTTGCCTCTTATGGGTCATCATGTCTGAGGCCAGGTCTCCACTGAGACCCTAATTTAATGCAGCTGTAGCCATAGCTATGAGTATCTCATTTTTAATGTCTTCAGTACTAAAATAGTTTCCATTTGTGCCAAAAATATATATGCCTTGCACTAGAGAAAGTTTACCTCCATGAATATTGGGCACACAGGTCCAGGTAGCTCTAGATGAGAAGTAGAATGGGGCATACTTGTATTAAAGATGTTAAGTCTAAAAACAATTGAATGACAGCATTAAGGAAAATTTCAAGTTACACACAATATCACCATTCTAGTAAGTCTAGTTGATAATGATGTCCATACATAATTTTTATGCATTGTATGAGCATTCATTTGCTTCACGAATTTGCATGTCATTCTTGTGCAGGGGCCATGCTAATCTTCTCTGTATCATTCCAATTTTAGTATATGTGCTGCCGAAGCAAGCACGAGCATTCATTTGTTTTTTTCACTTAATAGTAGCTCACAAACATTTTTCTATGTGTCTATGTTGTCTTCATAAACATTACCTATATTTTTCTAAAGTAAAAGTCTATAAAACAAATGATCAATTAAATGAAGGACTATAAATAAAATCCCCTATAATTTGAAAACTTCTAGACAGTAGGAAAGAATAACATCTAAAATGCTTGCTATGAGATGACAGAAACTGAATACAGGATATGTTCCATGCTCTTAACTAAAAGCACGAGTACCAGACAGTAATAACTAGTTTTAAAACCTCTGGAAAATGACTTACTCTCCCTTTGCCTTAGTTTCCTCAGTATGACATGGAGGGCAGGGTTGGAGGTGAATTTCTAAATCCTTTCCTGTTCTAAAATTTTATGTTCATTCCTTAAAGTAACCTTCAGAGGAATACAAAGAACTCTGGGTACTCTAACTTATTCCTTCAAGTAATGGTCCAATGGAAATACACTGGGCTGTGTCCCTTCTCTGCCTTTGGGGGGAACTAGCCTCCTTAGTGTGTATATGTTTTCAGTAGCAGGTTCCTGGCAGCCACGTGTGTTCAGTGTGGTCTGACTCCCTGACCACAGGGGCTTGTTCCATAAGTGGGCATCTACCTCAGGCTGGAAAAGTCAAACAGCATAGAAATGTTCTGGCTTAATCCATAAACTTCTGCTTAGCACAAAGATTCTCTTTGTTATTATTTCTGATCCTATAGTTTAACTTCTGTTTTACAGTGTAGAAAGCCATGAGAATAAACTTCAACATTTTCAGAAATTAATACATTTCTGAATAAGCCTGGGTTTTCAAGCAAAAACCTCCAGATTTTTTTGTTTTGACCCTCCAATCTATCTTTAAGACCCACAGGAATCGTCACAATCCATTCTGCTCTCTGTGATGGGGCCTTAGATTCCCAACCCCAAGAAATGGGGCCCAGAGTTTTGGTGGTTTCCCCTCAATTCAGGCTAATGAATGGCCCCTTATGCATGCAGAGATGTTAGCAGAGATAGGCAACATGGAAGCTGGGAAAGAAGGCCAGCCAGAAGGTTGCAAACATTAAAGAACTAAATATTAGATTAGGGCTAATCTGGTAAATTCGGAATACTGAGGAGCAATAGAAACTTTAAAATAGGATAGACAGCTGAAAACATGAGGTTTTTAAAATGTTTTGTCTTAATCTGCCAACCTATCTGAAAGTCTAATGTATCAGGTATTTAACCATACACCAGAGACATTTCCTTCACTCCTGGGGGAAGGAGGCAAGGAGGAATTGTTTCCATATGAAATGATGTGATTGAATTATATTTCTAAATTAAAGCTTCGCAGGCCCTCAGTGTGATAATTGTGTTTGTTCATTATATTGTACCATCTCTATTACCAACACCCCCCCACACACACACACACAACGAGAGTAATTAGAAAGGGAAAGAAATGCATTCAACATGTATCCAGCAGTTGGGGATCTATCCATGTACAACTGAAGTTGGCTTTAAAGAGGAGGGAGACAGAAAAGGAAAGGAAAGGAAAGGAAAGGAAAGGAAAGGAAAGGAAAGGAAAGGGAAAGGAAAGGGAAAGGAAAAGGGAAAGGGAAAGGGAAAGGAAAGCCAAGCCAAGCCAAGCCAAGCCTGACAATTATTTAATTTAAAGGCACAAACCAAAAAAGTATTCTTGGGTTTGTCTGCATCAAAGCTCGCCCAAGATTTCCCAGTAGGTGACAAGAAGCTACTTTATCAAAGACCCTCTAAAGTCTTTGCAACACTCTAGGACAATGATCTGCATTTAACTGCTCTCCATGAGTCTTAGCATGACAAACCATTATGGCTCCAAAGAAGCCCTTAAAATCTATAGTGTCAATGAGCTCCCCCAAGCATTAGGATTTACAGTTATGGGTTAGATCTCTTAATCCTTCTCTTCCCCTCAAAATACCATTTTCTCCCAGGGGAGGTGCTATTCTAGTCAGCGTCTGTGAGGAGATCTTTGTGAAGTCACTTTTAGATGTAGTTACAAGACAGGAAATGAAAACTCTGCACTTAGATGAGATACCTCTCATGTTGAACTACACCAAACTAATGAATGGGCCAGAGCCACAATGGCTCCATCAGAATGAAGGTGAGGTCTCATTTCATTTCTGGATGTGAATGGCTATGAGGTCTTGGAAATGACACCTGTTTTCTTGATTAATTTTTATTCCTGTAAGGAACCAATGTGCCTCCTTCTCTTATAAGTTTGTATTAAGAATTACCTTTAAACAAAAGTAGAGGATATCCTAAAGTGAATATCTGTTTTACAGCCAAAGTAACAAAAATAGCAAAATAGATCCTGTTTAATCAATAAGGTGCTTCCTTGCTGAGCAGTCACCTGGGGACATTTGTGAATTCTTTCAAACCACGAGGAAAAGCGTGGAACCAATTCCGCATTTTCTAAACTGAATGGTTATAGCAACACAATGCAAAAAAGAAAAATGATACCAAAATGTATAATCTCAGACTATAGATTTGGAGCAGTGACCACGTGCATCATTCTGGAAGGGATTTGCTTTCTCAGTTATGTTTTGCTGCTGATTCCACGTGCCTCATCCCTGAAGTGCTAAGTAGTTATAAACACCAGTTGATTATTAAAGGTTCATTCAAGCCAGGCTACGTGCAAATGTGAAATATATGTATAATAGCATGATTAGAAATTATATATATAATATATATAATATATAATAGTATGATTAGAAATTAGAGCTCTGAAACTTTAAATATGGTTCAGTGGCTTGAAAGTTAATGACCCTTTTTCAAGTCCTTAAAACCAGTAGAAGAAAAAGCTCTGTTACGTCACCTATATTCACACCATCTTATTGGTGTCACAAGCTCAGTTCATTCCCTACTTGGGGCTGAAGAGGTTCCAAGGCACAATACATTACACAGTATTTGGGAAGCTTTTTGGATAATGCTGTAACAGTACTAAAAATTACTCCTGAATAAAAACTTCTGAATCCCAATGTACTTGTGTTAACAGGCTACAGTGAGGTGGCCCAGTGAGGTATATTTTCTTGCAAAAATATTCCATCTCTCTTCCTTTCCTTATCTAGCAAGGGTATTCTTTTCATTTTAGAGTAACAAAGCTCTTAAACTCTGGTTTCAAGATGGAAAAGCAACTAGGCATTTTATTAGAAAAGTGCTGTGAAGAGTAGCTTTATTTTCTAGTTACAGAAACATCTGCCTTCCTAGAGAAAAGAAAGTCAATGTTTAAGTCTGTTTAAAGCCAGGCACAGTGGCTCATGCCTGTAATCCTAGCACTCAGGAGGCTAAGGCAGGACCAAAAAGCACTCGGGAGGCGAAGGACCAAAAAAAAAAAATTAGTAGATTTTTAAAAGGTGAACGAACACACAAGATTTCATACATATCATTTATTAATAAGAGAAATAACCACCCTATTATTTACTTATTTATTTGGTACTAGGAATTGCACCTAGGAGCTTCACATTGAACTATATCCCAGCCCTTTTCTCTTTTCTTTTCTTTTTTTCTTTATTGTTTGTTTTGTTTTTTGAGGCAGGGCTTTACTACGAAGTTCAGGCTGGCCTTGAACTCACTATGTAGCCCCAGGCTGGCCTCAAACTCACAAGGATCCTCCTGCCTTAGCCTCCCAAGAGCTGGGATTACAGGTATGCATCACCATGCCTGGCTCAATGGCTTTTATTTTATTTCCCTTTTTATTAGTATACAGTTGTCACACATCATAAATACATTCATCATAGTGAATTGGTATATATATATATATAGCATCTTGATCCCTCATTCCCCCCTCTCCCTCCCAGATACCCATTCCATCTCTACACAGTCTATCTCCTGGTTTTAATCATTTAAACTTTGGGTTTCTCATAGAAGAGAAACCATGCAATATCAAGGAAGTGGTGGTGGGACCTGTCGCACGGCTATTACCTACACTGTTCAGAAGTGATACCTCAGTAGCTCAAGTGTGGACAAGGCAATGCGATACTGAATATATCCTAAGGTAGACACTTGGGAAGTTGCAATGAAAAGGACTTTACAGGTGCATTGCTTATAAATAGTCACATTGTTTGGGGCTCAAAGGACTCAATTGTTTCTGGCCAACTTGGAACTTTTCCTGCTCCCTGGAATGAGATGAGTGTGACTTTTGTACAGAGTTTTATGCTGGACAACTCCATGCACTCAGGTCAACCTTTTGTGAGATTTGGATTCCTAGGTCTTGGCAAAGGACTTGGCAAAAGGTACAGGGGTTTTCTGCTCCATTTCTCCTCACTTCTCAAACTTCACTATCCTGCCCTGGAGACTTCCAGCCCCACAGGCTCAACGTCATTTTTCTGTTAGATGTAAGTGCCCAACTCTGCAAGTATTGCATACGCTTAGTCACATCACTGAAGAAAATCTGTTGTTCTTAAGATACAACAGTATCTCTTTAAATAGATAAAACACAGTCCAGAATTGACGGGTCCTTGGCAATTCACTGGTTTCTGCAAACCGAGGTAATGTGGAAAATCTTTTAAGCAAATGGGAATGAAGAGGAAATGTGCCTATTGACTGATAAGAAATGAGCAAGTCCTGGAAACCTTCAAGGTGACAGTCAAGGCAGCTTTTACTTCACAACCCAAGACACACACCTGCTCCCTGACTGACGCAGGGGGCTAGGGTCCCATAAGCTTATCCTCTGCTGACAGTATCACAGGTTGAAAATGCACTAAACACACCTAACCCGCCAACATCCCAGGTCAGTAACACAGTCCACTGCAGTTTCCCTGTTGGTGGTTTCCCTTGTGATCATGAGGTCAGCAGGGAGTGGCTTGCTGCCACTGACCAGCATTGCAAGAATATCCTACTGCATATCACTACCCCCAAAAAGGATCAAAAGTCAAAGCATGATTTCTATAGAATGCATATCATTTTTACATCAACATAAAGTTGAAAAATTATAAGTGAAATCCACTATAAGTCAGGGAATGTCTATATCAAAATCACCAAAATTAGTGAAAATTTGTCCTTTTAATTACTCAGTTTGTACTCTGGTTACCAATATTATCTCAGGTTATTGAGGTGGCATAAAGGTATCAGTAGTGCTTTGGAGAATTATTTCATAATTTTCACAACAAGGAGAATGCTATGGCTCCTTTCTAGTAGATAATTTAGATGGCACTATGCTTAAAACTTCTTCCCATACTCACACTGGTGCTGGGGTATGCAGCTGCCTCCCTAAATGTTTATTTGTAAGTCTGAAATCAGAAAATCACCCTTGACTCTTTCCTCTTTTTCATCCCTATACCCAACTGATGATGAAGTTCTCTCACTTTAGAAGTCCCCTGAACTTCATACTTGTCTGTTCTCACTGCTCCATCCAGTGCATCCTCACACCCACTCATCTTAGGAACACTGCTTTTCTCCAAATGCACCCAATTCTGCCTCCAGCAAGAATGACCCAAATCCACAGAGTACACTGCCACGAGGCTAATCTTCCTACATTCCCACCAGCATTAAGTCACTCTCACACTTGGAAATGTGAGCAGGCTCTCAGAACTCGGCCATCTTTGTGCCTCCCATATATGGGTCTGTTTCCTGAACTTTCATGTTCAACCAGGTAAGCCTGACACATTAAACCTAGGTTGTACTACTTTATTCCTGCCCTCGTACTATATTCTGTCTAACTGAAATGATCTTTCCCCATCCACCTATGTCTTAACTAACTCAAAAATCCATCTTTCCCTTAATATTTTTACTGATAGAGTTTGAAATGAATCCACTACACATGGAACTTATTAACAATGAAATGATTAACCAACCTGGAATCTTCCAACATTTTCTCAGAGGTCCATTAATATAATTAAATATTTTAATTGTAATCTTAACAATAAATTTTAACTTTAACATTTTGTACTTTCATTTTAGTGATAATCTAAAATAATTAATTTGTCACTACTATTCACCAGATTTCTTTTAAGATTTCTAAATTAAAGGAATTTTTACAGAGTAAAACTGAGATTTTAGGGATCATAATGGTCTCTATGAGCCCTTACTATTGGAAGGGCCCCAAAACACCTTTTTCTTCTAAAAGAAATCTGTAAATGCATCTGACAATCACATATAGTCATGTGATATATCTTTTCTAGTGTTGTCTGGAAAAGTTCTTTAAATCTTTTAGTTTTATTTTTCATGTTTTTACGTTTTATCTTCCCAAACAGAGAGTAAACTCTCTGAGGTCTTCGGATTCCTGACATACCAAACATAATCTTACAAAAAGCATGTACTTGGTCAAAATTACTTACTCTATGAAGGCCTGATATGTCCACACAGGATGTCAAAGGGAAACAAACAAACACACAATGGAGACTGAATTTCACTAGACATCTAACCTAGAACCATGGAAAGGGAGCACTAACATTGTCCAATGTTCCAACTCTTAGACACATTTCCTATATAGTCACAAGGGCTCCCTTTTTCTCTAACAAAGGTTTTTATTATTCCTTTCTTCTAGTAAAGTCAAATGATATTAGTATTAAGCAATAAAACTAAAGCATTTCTTTCTCATGACAGATAAGAGGTTCCAGAGTGATGAAAAAACTTTGTTGAATCCAATGTGTTCTGAATGTTTCCAGTAAATCCTTGATCTATATTAATTTCATGTTAGTGTAAGAGAGAATTCTAGAACAATCATTCATCTCACAATACAAACAAGGTGGTTCCGTTTGTCATTCTAGACTTTACTAGCAGAAAAATGATGCCTGAGGGAGTGGTCAAGGAGTCAGGATTAGGAGGAGCAGGGAATCTCAAAATAAGACCTTCCCACCTGAGCACTAAGAGAGGGTTGCAAAAATGAATCTTCCACTAGCTGTGCACAGTGTTGCATTGGTTCCCTAAAACATTTGCTCATACAAGTTGTAGAGCTGACTAATATGGATTTACAAAGTTTATTGTATTAGTTAAAAACTTGGGCAGCAAGCAACAGCAGAAGCCAGCACAAATGAAGCCAAACACTAATTTGACAGAGAAAGAATACTCTTCCCATTGTTGCCCTTCCTATTGTTGTCAACTGAGAAGGTCTATCACAAATGTTGATGGAATATTAGCTGATCCTGTGGTTCCGTAAGTAAATACAGTACCATTCTTCCACTTCACCACAGAAAGGTATATGTGGAGTTAAAAAAAAAAAAACCAAAAACTACGATTAGAAATCACTTGGATTTTACAAGCCAATTACAGATCTATACACAAAAAAGTACAAGTTTGAATTTATAAAAGATCATTCCAAAGAATATGCTAAGATTAAGAAAGTAGAAAGTTATAGGGATAAATGATGATTTTTTTTTTTTTGTAAAACAGCTTGCCTTATGCCTCATGTCTCAACTACAAAACAGGAGAACATGAGAGGTAACTTTAGTAACAGCAAAACTAAAGCTACAGCAAAGTGAGGAAGCTTTTCCTCCTCCGTGAATTGTTCTTTGTCAGGTGTTACTGCATGTTCAGCATGAAAGTTAATTAACACACAGCACACTGCCTGAGAAGCCTTACATAATTACACCTGGATTCTAATTAGGTAACTCCAGTATCCCTAGTCTAAATCATCCAAACTACAAATCTCTCAGAGTGTGGCTAGGACTTTCTTAGGCCTGTGACATGCCTGTGAAATTGAAAAGTTGTCACTTCCAACATGTGGGGTACATTAATAGGCTAAGTTTTCCCATATCCTTTTCATCCAGAAAGTGGAACTCTGAGAAAAAGTAGGATCTTCTGCGACACCTTTGGATTGTCTTCTGGTATACCACCAATTTCAGAGCAAAATGCCCAGTATAAGTGTATTTATTGGCAACAATGTCAAGCAATTACTCACTAAGGCATTTGTGTTGATATTTAGTTAATTTTACTAAGAAGATATAATACTGACATAAATGAATTGATGAGATTGAGAAATTAAAAATTGCTTTTTAGATTTTTTGAGAATTTGCCAAGCTTTCTACAACAAAATATCTTTATACTATTAACAATGCCAGGAGGAGAAGGAAAAATCAATTAAAAAAAAAAAAGACTCCTCCATAAAATGAAACCATCATTTTATGTATGGTATTAATTCCTACCTCATATTTACAGCATGATATATTATTAATTCAGGACTTTATATCAGAACTTTAAACATGGTATACAGTATAATATCAATGTATATCAAAAAACTCACTTGTCCAATCAAACTGAACAAATGTGCAAGCTATGCTATAAATTACCTCCAAGAATGTTCAACTCAGAATAATGGGGTACAGTGATATATGACAGGAGCTGTAATCAGTAACATTTAACAATATATTAGGTTTATCTTCTTTCTCTGGCCACTATTTCAAATGACACCACAAATCCCCTTGAGATCTGTCACTTGGCTGGACACACTTTTGTTATCAGGTGAAAACAACAAAGGGAACACCATGTTCCCAAATCTGTTCATCACACAGCAGGTTCAACAGAGCTGATCTCTACCCACCTATTCTGAGTACTGGCGGGAGGAGGAGGGAGACTGGGGGAGAGAGAGAAACAGAACTTAATTAGTAGAACCTTCTGGGTCCACTGCTACAATCAGTGAAGCTACCCAACTGGTGGGCCCAGCCAAAGGGATCAGAAACAGGTCTACTATTGCCAACTCTGCACTCTGCCCGCAGCGACTGTCAACTAATGATAGATTAGACAAATCTGATTGCTCTATCAAAACATTCATCTCAAATCTTGATTAGTAAGCCTATTGAATTATGATTAATTCACAAGGGTGCTGCTGACAGATAAGATACTTTATCTGACAATGTGTACTAGTTGCTTTGCCTGAAGCCAAAAGAAAAAAAAAACACAAAGCCCAAACATATAAACTCTGAAGTTGCTAGCAAATATCAAGCATAGCACATTGAGAAGGATAATGAGGCAACATGCACCTTTTAATTTAATAAAGAGCTTGTTTGTGAGAACTCAGCCTTGATTCAAAAAGCAAGAGGGATTTAGAGAGATGAAATATATGGAGAACAATACACTGTAAACAATAGAACACCAGGGCCCCTCTTGCCTTTTCAGCAAGGAATGTGTAAGAGGCATGAACTTGAGATTGCTGCACGAGGCACCATCCTCGGTTCTGGCAACATCCCAGTTATGCAGGCCAGAGACAGAGCAAAACATACATGCTTTTTCCAGTGTTGCCATCCAATTATGCCCTTGTCTCTGGGATGAAGACATCTGGGCAGAGAACTCATGGGATTTTCAGAAGGTAGAATTTATAAAACAATCTCTGGAAAGTAAAATGATGAGGATGAAGGGAGTAATTCTTTTGTTTTATTAAGAAAAGGCATAAAAATTTGGGTTTCTAATGCTTTTCTATTTTTTTTTTTTTAGATGCTTAAGATGGAACCTAGGGCCTCTTACATGCTAAGTGTGTGCTCTACCACTGAGCTATGATGGCAGCCCCCTTTTTTCTTTTAGCACTGTCTGAAACAAAGAAACATTCAGTATGATTGCTTCAGTTTTGGTTTAAGACATAACCACGACTCAGGAAAAAACCCCAACAGCATCACCAATTCCCTTACCAAGCCAGCTCAGGAGCCCTGAACTTCAACCTATCAGTCCATGTCCATGCATCACTCTGCCAATCCCAAAAATTTGGCTCTGGTTGTTGTTGGGGACTGGAGAGTGAGTACAGTCTGAGGATGCCAAGGACTCAAAATCCTACATCATTTTTGATGGCATTGTTATCTTATCCTGACCTTATGATTTTACAAAAAGCTAATGTCCTATAATCATGTTTCTCTTTAACTGGTATTAACCTTTCAGTGACTTTTCTCTCTCTCTCTCCCTGTACCTCTCATAACTATGCTCTGTTAATCAATTGTGCACTGTAGATGGGGGTCAAGGAAACCTACTTCCTCCTTTGATAGCCTCCAATGTTTCTACTCTTGGGGATAAAAGTGCTTTAAATGGAGTTATATTCTAGGAAAATCAATATATGATTACTGCAAAGATTTGTATTGATTGTCCTGTTGCATTGCAAAAAAGGCTCAAGAAAAATGGCACAGCACATTTTCCTTCAATTCCTATTCCACAGAGTTTGTTGTGAATGTTTTGGGCAAGAAGGAAATGTTGGAACTTTAATAACCCAAAGTTTGCATCATTCAATTTGCTTTCTTCTTTCTCTCTGCTGCAAAGCACTTCATTACCACTCATAGAGCTTCTTGGCTATAACACTGGCAGACATTGGGGCTGCTAGGAGAGTTCACAGAGCAGAAGACTGTCCTGCAGGTCGCCTTCCTAACAGCCATCCTTCTCTTCCCACTCCTTTACTGAGTCCTAGTTTTGTTGGAGGCAGCAATGTACTCAGCTGCAAAATATTTCTGTTTTCTCTGATTGGTTTGATGGATTAAGTTTTGGCTAATGTAGTTATTTGGCAGAAATTACTGGGCAGGGCTTCTGGAGAAGTTTCTTTAAAAGTGGGTGGGGATCTATTCAATTGCCAGACACATTTTGCCCTTCTTTGCCTTTCTTCCTACACGTAATGTAGATGAAATTTTAGGTGCTGCAGCAGTTGTCTTGTGACCATGAGGTGAATCTGATACTAGAAACCATGCCCAAACTATGGTAGGGTAAGAGCCATGAACATGGGTGACTTTGTAGAGCCATGTATAATGCTATTCTTTTTAAATTTCTTTCATATAAAGAGGAAGAAAAAAAAAATTCCCATGCGGTTTAAGTCACTGTTTGTCAGGACTCTGATATTTGCAAATGTCTATTCACTTGAGTTCTCAATATCATGTCAAGTTATAATTTTTAAAAAGGAAGATTTATCTCCAGGGCTAATGAGATAGTTTATATTGCCAGCAGTGTAGGTACATACAATTTTATTACAGTAGCCTGGGGATTTATCTTGGTTCTTCTATCCCTAGGCTATGGCTATTGGATGGTCCACATATGTACCTCAAAGTATCTACATTCGTTTTACTGTTTTCCCAATTTTAGTGTTAGGAACTGCTTCGGGACTTTAAGAAGTTCAGTGACCCTTTGTTATTTTTAGCTGTTTCACCTCTACCCCCTCTTCTTCTTGTAACAGGACTCCAATTTTCTTTTGAGAGATTTCCTTCCCCTATCATGTGCCGTCTGAGTGGAAGTGTCATTATAACTGAGAAACAGGCATCAGATCCAGGTTAAGCCCCATCAGGCTTTGATAAAGGCTTTAAGGTTCTGGAATAGAGTTATTTTATTACTATAAATTAAAAGATGCATCATCCGAAAGCCAGCACCTTACAGACAGAACACTCATCACTGTGAAGTTCTTTCTAATGGATGGTTGCCTAAGTGATTTAAAAATTTCAATGAATACAGAAGTTGCTGATTATGGAGTCTATTGACTATTTAATTTCAATGGACTACTTACTACATTTCCTTTAAAATTTCACCTTAAATAGAAGGTGCTGTTAAATTAGGAGAAATTAAATTTTGGTAATAATAATAATAATAATAAAAGGTAACCTTTATTAAGTATTGCCTATGTGGCAGACACTATGCCTCAAACTTGAATATATAAATTAATACAATACTCACAACAGCCCATGAGATGAGGTAGGCACTATTATTATTCCCTTCATTCAGATGGGAAAACTGAGGCAGAGAGATTAAGTAATTTTCCCAGCGTCATCTAGTTTATAAATGGAAGAACCAGGATTGACCCAAAGCTACTGTAATGCTTGGGAAACAAAGTACCATGGGAAACACTTTGATATGAAAAAAGCAGAATGCAAAATTATACATATTCAACAATTATTCCTAAATTAAACTGTATTCCTTTGGCAATGGTTGGAAATAAAGTGTCAAAGTAAAAATAATTATGTTAGGGGAGTGGACTACAGATTAAGTCCTGCCCCCAATTTCTTTCTATTATTTTCAAAACTTGAAAAGGAGGGAGGGAAATGAAGAGGAGAAAGCACTTTCTTTATAAAAAAGAGAAATGGCACAGTTTCCTCTGCCTCAGGATGCCTCTGGACTTGACCGGAAAAGACTGTCTTTTGCCCTTCACTGCAGATTAGGCAGAGTGCTGGGAAGGAGGGGAAGCTTAGCAATGCAAGGCAAGGCAAGGCAAGGCAAGGTAAATGAAGTTCTGCTGGTCAGGAGAGTAAATAAGATTAGTTATGGGCTCCAGGTCATCCACTCACGAAGGTCAGAGAGTGTGAGATTATTATCCTTGGTAGAAGAGCAGAAAAATAGCATTAAGGAATAAATTAATGAAAAAGGTAGAAGATTATTTGAATGAAAGCCCTAATCAGTTTAGAGATTTTACTCAACTGCTCTACTGGCCATCAGTCAAGCTCACAAAACAAATATGCTTGTTCTCTTAAGTAATTCTAGGAGATCTCCCCTTCTTGCTTCAAAGACATCCAATCTAAGGAAAGACATGAATAAAGTTGCCCAGTTTGCTGTTACGCCTCATACAAAACCCACTGATGCATTAAGGTGCACAATACTAAAATGTAGACAACTTACAGAAGATGCATAATTGCTGGGCCTGTTTGGCCTTTGATTCCAAATAGAACATCATTTCATACCCATTCAAGAACACTGAATTCACCAATGTGCAAACTGCATATTTTATTAAATAAACACAAACTAGGAGATAATGACATACATTTGTTTTCATTACAAGTAGTAAGGCAATATTTCTCCAAGGCTTACTGCATTAGCATTTCTCTCCATGTTTCAAATGCCTTTGAACTTTTTGAAAAGCTACATCTGTTAGCTCCCGTGTATACAGCAGAAAGTTACCAAGTGAATTAAGTTTTAATATAAATTGCTTTGTTCACTATTAAGATTGATGTTGGACACACTGTACTCTAAGTTGCAAACTGCAATTACAATTCGTTGCAATTATCTTTGGTTGTTAATAGCACAAGATAGCATGTCACTTTCTACCAAGTGTATAATTTATCATTTGTGGGTTTTTTTCCTGAACTCTTGTGGTATTCCAAATGTATAATCTTGTTGTATTTATTTCCCAGTGGTCCAACAAAATGCACAGCAAGTGCTGACTAGAACAAACTAAAAAGCACTGCTATTGACAAGCCGTCACTTGAGCAGTAATGAACATTCTGCCTCCACTTTCACCTCAACAAACCAGCAGCTTTAATTTATGATAAAGCAAAGGAGCGGCAACCTTCAGGTTTATTATACCCTCAGTGCTGTTTCAAATAAAGTAATTAGAAGGTCAAGAGACAGGTCTAGAAAGCCAAATATAAATGCAACCCTTCTGTACTGACATAAAAAAAAAAAAAGACCCATGTGTTCAAAGAGCATTTTATCCATCTTTCTTCTCCACAGTGGGGCAAGATTTTTTTTTTTTAATACTACCGTAACCAATCAGAACCAGTGGCATCCCCGTTCCTTGGCTGTCTAATTTGTTCCATATGGGCTATAAGCAGTACACCTAAGAGACCTTGTCCTTAGGAGAATATGACTGCCTAGTCCAAAAACTTCTCTGAACTGCAAACAGAGCAGGTGATTGAGTTTGGTTTTCTTTTGCCTCTAAATAAAGAAAACTCAATAGGTGAAGTCATGGAGAGGTTCTAGGGAAATTCTACAGATATAATAGTAACTCACAAATAAATTACTTTTAAAATCTATTTAAAAATATTTTGCTTTAAATTTTTTTTTTGAAAAAAGGCCAAAGAAAAACAGTTATTTAGGAGAAAAATGGGGCTTTCAGAATACTTTGTTTTCAGTAATGAAAGACACAATTATAATAAATTATTGTGTTTCTAAGGAATTATCTGTAATATCACACTTGGTTTTAAAACATACACTATAATTTTGCATACATTCTGGGTTATTTCCTCTCTCTTTTTTTCTCATATATAACAACGATACTACTCTAAAAGTTCTCTGAAAGGCCACGAAACCTAAAGGGCCTTGACTATATGCCCAGCCTAAGTCAGACCATTTGAAGGACCACATTAACTTTTGTAAGCCAGCTGCCTTCAAACCTCCTGATCCAAGGATTACTTTAGTGGGAAATAAAGTCTACTCTACTTCTCCCCATTACTTACTCTTTTAAATTCTTCCCAGCCCCTACAAGGAAGGGAAGGGGAGGTAAGGGAGAAAGAAGATAGAAAGGGAAAAGAGGAGAAATTATAGAAGGAAAGAAGGAGAGGATGGGGGACAAAACCAGAGCTTAAGTGACTTCTGTACAGGTTATAGTTATATATATATATATATATATATATATATATATATATATATATAATGATCGATCTATCAATCATATCTGTATCTGTGATGAATGCTATGTTTGAAAAAGTTTCCAAAAGACAAATATTCCAAAATGATACAAGTCATTCATGGTGCCATAACCTAGGAGAATTCTACTACCTACTTGAAGGCTATTATAATCATCTCCATCTACCTCTTTTGGGGGTCTGTGGAGCAGATATTCCAAAAGCTTGTCTGAAATAGCATTTTGTGGTGTAATTTTTGCTTCAAGTAATTTTTACCATCCTCTATTCAAGTAGTCAGTCTAATTGCACTTGATTATATAAGTGGTGGAAGTGTATGTAATCTCATAATTAGGACATGTAATTATGTTGTAAAAATCCTTATGAAATTGTAAAACAGAAAGTGCACTAGTATACTAGGTGGTTCTGTTCTCCCCCAATTTCCATCCAGAAAAGCAGCAGAAGTAATGACTTTTCAAGGTCTGGTAAGAAATGGGTATATCGGGCTGGGGATTTAGCTCAGTGGTTCCAGCGCCTGCCTCGCAAGCGCAAGGTCCCAAGTTCGATCCCCGGTATCCAAAAAAAAAAAAAAAAAAAAAAGAAATGGGTATATTAGGGGCTCTCATTTATCAGGGTGAAGGGATGGGCAGCCTTGGTCCAAAATCTCTTGATAGTCCTAGTGTCACGTAATTTTTATATGTCCAGGTAATAATAAAGAAATAACATCTATACCTTATAATCCAACTATATATATATATATATATACATATATAAAATCCAAAACGATATTGAATTTCTAAGGCATAAAATATAATATCTAGGCTGGTTTCTTCAACCTAGGAACACGTTTTCTTCTGTCAATGCTTTTTTTGTTATTTATTTTACTTTAAAATATAATACTAATAATTGATACTATTATTAGGAAAATAAGTATAGAAATACACTAGATAATTTTCCAACATCTTTTGAGACAGTAATTATAGGTATTTCTCCATCTAGATAGAGAAAGAAGTGTTTGACCTACATTTCTCAATCTTCCTATTCCTTCTTTCCTGGCCTTTCCCTGGAGGCGCTAATGAGTGGTGAGATGCTCAAAGCTCTGGGCTGTGTGGTGGAATAAGATGCTCAGAGCCTGCACAATCCAGACTGGAAAGCGAGGCTTGTTTCATTAGGCTGTAAACCTTCATCTCAGCAGAAGCCCTGATGATGCTATAGTACTAGATGTCAGATCACCATCCAGAAGGAAATCCTCTGAAAGGGAAGCCAGTTCTCCAGTCTTTTCCATAGGAGCCCTAGAGGCCAGGGGTATATATAGAGAGGGTCCTGGTTTGTATGTTAGAGACCAGCACCGACGTAGGTATTCAGGAAGGGATAAAGGTAGGACAAAGCCCTGTGCTTGGAAGATCTGTCATTGCTTCTGCACATATATTGTTACTACTCAAAAATTCTAAAGGTATGCCAGAGACTGAAAAGAAAACCATGGTACCCAAGGGAGGCATTACTGGTTAACACGCCAACAACCATTCCCCCCCTGCTTCCTTGCTAACTGAACACTTTTATTTACTTAGGCATTTTATTTAGGTATATAGCACTCAGAGAAAGTTGACTCCATTGCCAGCTCAGAAGTAAATCTTTGTTAATCAGCCAATAAGAGTGCTTTCATTTCCCTTGACAGCTTTTGGTTTAAGAGGTAGCATGAGATTCAGATCTGGGCAGTAGGACCAGAGGAAAGGTAACTAGAAGCTTCTAGGAACAATTTCCTCACTCTTGAGGAGACTCCAGAGAAGTTGACTTCCTTCCATGTCTGTTGTTTCTACATGTGGATGTGATGCTCAGAGCTACTGCAACCATTGGAAACACAGCATGAGGGTGAAGGGGGTAATGGCTGGCTTGAAGAGAAGAACCCAAGTATTCAATGACATCACTGGGGGTATGATCATATTGTACCTACAGCTAGCCTACTTCTGAACTTCCTGTAATATGAGATAGTAATTGCCCTTGTCAGGGCACAAGTTGATACTGTGCCCATTTACCCATTATGGAGCAGTAACATATTTTTAGCTTAACCACAAGTATGCCAACACAACTAAATTAAAACTCGGGCACTAAAATTAAACTGGTACTTGCATGCATTACTGGTAGAATTTTTAAAATTAGTACAATCATTTTGGAGAGTAGTTTGTCAATATGTATTAAGAGTTATAAAAGGCTTGTGAATTTTGTCCCAGTATTTCACACTGAGGAATCTCTTCCAAAGAAAGAATCTAAAACATTGGGCATAATATTCTGTATACTTGATAGAGCATTATGTATGCATTAAAATGGTGATTAAAATTGTTAGAAAAGGGAAAAATATTTTAAGTGAAAAGCAGCATACAATAATAACAACACACACAAAATGATAATAACCCAAAACTCAACTTGTGTGTGTTTAAGAGCTTAGAAGAATATCCACCAAGACGTTTACAGTACAGGTAAGTTTTCACAATGTGAGACTGAGTGGTGTTATTTTTTCTGCTTTCTTTTCCAAATTTCCTAAATAGACAAAAACACATATATATTTGAAATTCCCCTTGCATTATTCAGCTGCTTAGTACAATTTTTGGACAAGGCTGATTGAAAAATGTCTAGAGAGGGAGGCTGGGCTAGCCTGGGGAAAATACTGGAGGCTAATGCAGAAAGCTCATTAGCACCAGGATTTCTTTACACTTCTTGGACTCTTCTTCTAAACTCTGACTTTTCTTTCGTTTTATTTTTTTTTCTTCTTCCTTCCCTCTATTTTTTAAAGCAGATAATTATTCCATGATTTGGGTAAGGTGAACAATAACAGTTAACATATAGCGAGTGGTGAGCTAATACACTACCACTGAAAGAAGCCCATTGGGGAAATTCCTATTTCTAAGTAGAAAGAAAATGTCAGCTGCCTTGATTCAAGGGTTCTGCTTCAGAATGAATTTGCCTGGAAGGGTGCACAGTGGGGGCTGGGAGCTATTAGTGAATTCTTCCAAATAAATGTAAGGACATAGGTGTTTCTTCTAATCTAAGCCAACAAAGGCATGTTGACAGAGTCCCAGGGAAGCTCACAATATCCCACATAATTAAGAGGGATTGTTGGCATCAGAGGGACCAGAAATGTTCTGTAGATTAAGTGCCTGCTTCATTGCTAATGACTGCCCAATTTCTTTAGACTAATTGGTGCAATCTACATTTTTGCAGCAAAGATGAAGTATCAACTTGATTTGGTGTCGATAAAAAATTGATAGATGCTTCTGACTGCTACTTCCCAACAACACATGGATTATTACTACTATAATTATCATAAATGACAAAACATGGGCAAGTGGTGATTACAAGTCTAATTCTATCTTGAGGTTTTAATGGCATAAACCACTCAGGCTTTACACTCATGATTTACTGCATCATCAAAAGCCCTGAAAGGATTACTCTGGGGTGCATGCCACTCATTATCTTCCCAATCATGGACTGGTTTGGCCCAACATGGAACAAATAATCAAGGCTGAGTTTTTAGGAAAGCCTTTTAAAATATATAAATCTCCAGCTCACGAAGGAGTCATGTACCTGCCAATATCCTGCTCTCCATTTCTGGATGTTAGAGCTGCATTCTGTCCTGGCATGTACAGCAGCAGGGTGTCTCTATGTCACACAACAGCCTACAAACACTGTGTGCCAAAGCCTTGAAGGTGCTGTCAGCACCTTGATGACTGCCAATCCAGCACTACCAGAGTGCAACCAACAAGGATAAGGGATAAAAGGATACATACTTCAGATGTTCCCACCTAGTTGGGCACAAATACCAGTTCTGAAAAACTGTCCTTCTTTGGAGGAAGAGGAGAATATGGGAGACAGAAGGGAGGAGTTTGCATGACTTGTGGGGAATGCTTTCAGGGAGCTCTAAAGAACTTGTATTATAATAAAACATACAAAATTTACCCTGGTACAGATGCAGCTCCAGAACTAGGAGACTGCCAAATAAAACGCCCCAAAGTCCAGGCAGGCAACCATAGTAAAGCAGCCTGGGTGAGGGGTAGCAGCACATAGGTAAGAGATACCCTTCAAAATGGGTAGCTACCCTCTTGTGGCTAAGAGATTGTTGCTAGGTCAGAGTGGACATTGTTTGTTCTGTTTTCTTCAAGAAGGCAGGGGTCTTTGTTTTTATGCAAAGTATCCAGGTTGCCACAAGACTGGCTGGATTTGGATGCTAGCTCTGCTAACATTTGGGATATGTTACTAACTCATAATAACGACCATCTATCTCATGGAATTATTTTGAAGATTAAATGAAGGAATTTAAAAAAAAATTAATGACGCATAGTAAATGCCAGTGGTTATTATTGTTACCTAAGACTAGGTATGATCTGCTGGCACTTAATTTGTGACTTGTGCTATAGGCGGAAATGACATATAGAAGGCAGGATACAGAAATGGCCAAGAATATTGGTTTGAGGCAAATTGTGTGGATTCAAATCCTATTTCCTCTACTTGCTGGAGGCTGTGTAGCCTTGTAAGTCACTTTATGAAATCTTAGCTTTCTCATCTGGCAAATGGGGATATAAAGCACCTCTCTCATAGAATGCCTAGGATGAAATTTATATGAACCAGATAGCACAGTGTTTGGCACAGGATAAAACACTCTGTAAATATTAGTAATCATTACTTATATTGTCATTTTTATTGTTTCCCAAGCCTCTGAATCTTTACATCTATTTTTCGAAGATGGTCTAAATTTTCTGCTTTTGTCTCATTTCTGCCATAGGTATTTGTGCCATGGCATAGCATTATGATTACACTCATTAATCACAAGGAATCCACTTTTAAAAACTGATCTATTCATTTAAGAATTGCTTCTTAGGGAGCTCCTTCAACTGTTTCAACTGCTCCTAAGTGCAACAAACTGCTGCAAGCAAGCAACTCTGCCTGGATGGGTCCTTTACTCTACCATCTTAGGAGTGAATGCTGCCATATCATCCTTTGGGGTGATGTCATGCTGATGTCCACTACTTCACATCACACACATCCACACACACACACACACACAAACACAGACACACTACATTTGAACTGAGCTAGATCCCCAGCCCTTTTTATTTTGAGACAAGTCTTGCCAAGTTGCTCTGATGGGACTTGAACTTGCTATGCTCCTGCCTCAGCCTCCCAGAGTACTGGAATAACAGGCACACACCACCATGCCTAGCTGCCATGATTGTTTTTGCAATCTGTAAATATCTAATAATATCCAGTTTAAGGGAGTATATAGATGACATACCCAGGATTCCACTCTCTATTAATAAAGACCTGAAAATACACATACTCTTTACAGCACACACGTTAGGCAGATTAGGCTTGTGTACATAAAAATGACTTTCTCCAGTGGAGCCAAGAGGGTGAGTCCTTTGTTCAGTCAACCAAAGTTCTCTTGCACACAAGACTAAAGGAAGTTTCCCAGTCCGCCTCATGATACAAGTTCAGATGGAGGAACCTTCAAAGTCTTCTCTTTAAAACAGATAGAGAGCTTCAACCAAAGGACTGGAGGCTCCTGAAAACCACAGCACACTTAACACTATCCAAGGCAGACCCATTTCCCATAAAACACTCATGAAGGAGGGAGGATACCAATCATACTACAAGTGTCAACAGGAGCACACTGCTGAGAGTGGATATGCTTCAAGTCAACAGAAGTCCTCTGTCACTTACTTATGACTTTCAAATACCCTTCATAGTGCATGGAGAATCTTATATGTTACAGCTATTTGAGAAAGTAAATTATGAATATAATCTGTTATTCAGAGAACCATCAGACTGTCAGGTATAGGCTCCTGCTTTCTCATGTCCAGTCTTACTCTGTAATTCACCAAGTAAATCTCTAGCTGGCTTTCTCTGAATCTCAAGTCACCAAAAACAAGTTAATAAATATGAAAGAGCTGTGCTTTGCAAATAAAAGTCATCAGGTGCTTGCTTCGGCAGCACATATACTAAAAGTCATCAGGAACTTTGCAAAAGAAATTTTTCCTCCCGATAAGAATCTCCATTTCTTCTTGTTTTATGCTCCTAGTCATGGAAATTACAGCTAGGTGTAAATTAATTTTGTTTTCTCTCAGATTAATTGTGCATCATTTAAATATTAAAAAGAATAATGTTTATAATGCCACCCTCAATTACTTCAGTGTCATCCCCTTATGAGTATGGGGGTCATCAGATGCTCGGGAGTCAGGGCAGATGAGGTGGAAGTGAGGTTCCCTCTGGAAATATTCCAATGTAACCCACTACCCCCTTCCTCTCCCCTCCCCTTCAGAAGACTTACAATTTAAAAATGCCCAAATGCAATAAGAGATATCATTTACTGTCGGGGATGCACATACCAGAGGAAGTGCTGGGGATAAAGGAAATCTGTGAATCAGAGAAAGATGTTGGTATGCAAGATTGAAGATATACCAGCTGGCCCACTGCTTCAGCTGGTTTCCAGAGGCCAGGAAGAAATTAGTCTCACAGTTCAGTTGAAAGAACACCTGGCCATTCACCCAGGGGCATAAATTCACTACAGAACAGGGTTATCTTTGTTTCCATACCAAACACACCTAGGAATTAAGTCAGTTAAAATTCTGTGACTCTCACTGTCCTGAACTGCTTGCCTTCATAAAAAGCAGGAGATGGAGAAGGGTGAGGAAGGACTGTGATTGTGAAAATATTGGTGTCAATGGGACTGACTCTAAAGACTGATGATCTTCCCCAACAACTGGATTGGAGCATGCCACATTGAGTTGCCATGTAGATTTCACTTAAGATGAACAAATGTGAAAGGCCAGGGGAAGGAACTGTATGAAAGCCAAAGAGTTAGCACTCTGCTATAACCAATAAGGTATATTAGAGGTAGTAAGGCTTCCTACAGTGGTTACATTTCCTCAGTGTTTCCCTAGCTTTGAGATCTGCCCAAAGCTCACAGTAACAAGTCAGAAATAGATTCAACTTCCTCATCTGCATGCAAGCTTACGAGTAGAAAACATCGCTTTACCGCTGAACCTTCAACTCTGACAGTGATTCTAGTTTTTCCCAAGAAAGGTCAGGTTGAGTCTTGCCATGAAGCACTAAGGAGTGTGGCTGGGTAGAGTAAGACAAAGAGGAAGCTACATGATAGTAGGGGAGATTACTGGGCTGGATTCAAAACAGAAAACTACATGTGCATCTTGGAGGCAGATGGAAAAGGGTGGTGGTGGAGGAGCCAGCATATGAAGGCAGAATATGCTGGCAAATCCCACTGACACAGGACTTGGTAGGAGGCTTGGGCAGACTCATTCCAGAATGTGATCTGGGAACTAGACTCCTGGGAGATAATCATCACTGAACCAGTGTGAGGTACTGATCTTTGTGAAAACTTTAACCTGCAGATCTTGTTGCCCATTTATTCTTCCTCCTGACAAGTTCTCATTCCCTCTTCTTGACCTGTTTATGAGCATGTTCCATTTGTCTTTTTTGCCTCCTATCTTTCAGATCGCCAAGATTGGAAATATATATCCATACATAATTTTTTAAATTGAGGTTTAATTTTATGTGTACAGTCTGATGAATTGAAATCTATTTTTTAAAATTTCATGTACTGTGAGCATCTCTTGCAATATTCTCTTTGCTGGAACCATCCACTACTCACTCAGTAAACCACCACAGGTTACAACACTGACAAAGGAGGCTGGCAGCGCTCAGTTGGATTTACTGACACCCACTATATAAGGATCCAGTGCTTGGTGCTGTTCAGGGTAAAAGAATGACAGACCCTTGCCTCAAAGAATTTATAGTCCAATTGGTAGGTGCCAACAAGCTGGCCACTGCTGCACTCCACTTGCTAGATTACTTGAAAATAAACTCTAGGCCTTTGGAGATATGCTTGTCTGTAGATGCCAGCATGGAGAACAAATTATTGTTTATAGCAGGAAAGACACTTTGGCAATCCAGCATTTCTTCAAAAAGGTCCAATTATAATGGTAACTCAGCATATTAAGGTACACTGAGTTGGGGAAAGGAAGTGAGGGTCTTCCTTGGACAAATAAATTTGGGGAATATTATATTTATTTAGACAAAGTTTATCAATGGCAGCTTTCTAAATCCCAGTTTTTCCTTAGAGTCTTTAGTGGTCTCTGCTAAAGGGTTTTGTGAATCTCCAAAGAGGGGGTATAAAATATTCTCCATTTCTCAAATGACACTGGATTAGCTCACAGGACCATCGTTCAACTTACTGAACATCCTTTGGAAGTTTGAAGGACCTTTACAGTCTCAAAGAAAAAAAACCAGAATTATCTGTGAAGCAACATGCAAATAACTGCAAAATATCACGCCCAAGTCTACAAGTGCTAGGCAGGTACCAAATAAAAGAGGTAGGATGACTAATAATTGAAAAAGCAGAGCTTTAACAGTGTACAGTCACTAGTTTTTAGCTGCATCACTATTAATACTCAGAAATCTAAATTAGCTCCCAAATACTCACTGTGTCAAGTCTGGACTTATCAAAGATAACAGAAGGAGCTGGGGACCTACTTTTATTGAGTGTCTATTAAGTGCTAGTTGTTGGCTTTTTTAAAACCCTGTAACATAAGCAGGTGGTTTCTTAGATGAAACTTGTCTTATTCTCTACTGTATCCTCAGCACTAGCATAGGGACTGACACATAGTAGGAGCTTGCTTAGTACTGGAATGAAAATGAACCAGTTTTACAGGGTAATGGTAAATTAATCAGATGAAATTCTATAAGCTATTTTTCATTATCTATAAGGTATTTTTCATTATCATTAGCTGGCGACCCACAGCCTGCAGACAATGTCTTATTTAAAATACAGAGTATTTAAAAATAAGCCAATAACATTTAGGAGTTGGGAGATTTTTGACAAAATCCAGATTTCAAGTTGCTTCTTAAATATCAGAAGATTAGGCAACATTTCAGGGTCAGCATTCCCATAAGGCCATGGTCCATGCAGCAAAAAGGCTGTGGTTGAAGAGCAGCCTATCAATGTCCCTACCACTCTCTATTACCTGCATGCCACTAGGGCCATGTCTTGGTTGCCAGTGATCATTGTGCTGGTGCTCCCGGGCATAGCGGGCATTTGAGCTTGTGATCTATATTAACAATAGTTAATGATAGTAATTCCAAACCCCTTTGTATCTATTAACTCACAACAACCCATTTTACAGAGGAACCAAACAGACAAAGCATAAATAACTTGCTCCAGAATTCTTGTATTTAGTAAGTGACGGGGTGGGTTTGGAACTCAGACGATCTGGCTCCAGAGTAGTGCTCCTCACCACCATGGCCTGCTGTCTCTTACTCTATGGTTATAACTGAGACAATCTGAATTGCTTCCAAATTTTTCACGTATGAACATCTTGCACCCTCCAAACCATATTGGCTTCAAAGGAATGAAATGTATCACATTTCCTTTATATTTTACTTAGCGTATTTTCCCCCAAATACCTTCTTGATTCACTTAATCAGGAGTAGGTACATAAGTAAATACATTTCATAATACCCCTAACCACACCAGGAAACTAGCCAAAGTCTGGCTCCCCAACAGCAAGTCCAATATTGACCAAAGCTGCCATAAGCTGGCAGCCCCACACAGTGAAGGGTGGAAGTCTGCCTTCACACTTCTCACAGTGACAAACATCACCGGCTTGCGTTACATATCCTTTAGGCTGATGACGGGAATACACACGCATTAAGTTTCATCAACCCTCCATTTGGTTCAGTGTGGGTTTACCCAAACAGCTGCCTGGGAGCCTATCCTTTCACTTAAATTAGTTCTACTTCTCTACAGTTCTGATTTACTGACAAAGCATTCTCTTTATCTGCTAGTGGCATAAGAGTTTTGTCTAGGCAGATACTGTGGTTGGTACAATTGCCAGTTGGGTCATTTAGCATTTCCATGTGGGACACTGACTAGAGAAAGGTATTTTAATTCCCAATTAGTCTGTATCAGCAAAGGAAATGTATTTTCCATTATTTCTTTACTGTGGATTCTGATTCATAAAATATCTTAGGAAAAACACATTTTATGTTACTGAGTCTTTGATTTCCTGGGGAAACTAATAAATAATCAAAAAAAATATGATTAAAGACTGCTTGAACTACCATCCAAAAAAGGAACTATAGCCAGCAAAGAATCTTTCTGATCCAAATCTTTTTATTCCTAGAAACAGAATTCTTACTTAGCTTTTCAAAAGGCTGATGAAGGCTTCAGCTAAGTTTTGACATAAGATTTTCATATTGAAAATATCTGTTGAAATAAGGGGAGAAGGAATATGGATCTTGAAACTGCTTTAGTCTGAAATAGAGCTTAGTAAGCTAGAAAGGGAAATTACCTCTCTGTAATTGGAATTCTGTCCTAAAAAAACCTTTTGAAATCATGTTCAGCTACTTTCCTATTATGTGTCCCAAAGAAACTAACTTTAACCCTTTCTGGAACTATCCATCAAAAATTATTTGGTATTTATACATTTCTCTGGGAGAAAACTTTTGCACAACGGTCTGCATCATTTAGAACTTAATAATGAATCAGCAGTTCCCAAGGGTCATCCACGCATTTTTAAAAAGTGCTTTTCTGGGGCACGCCTTCCCATCATTACACTGTTGCTTACATTTACATATGACATTAATCTTGGCCAAAGAGTACTAAGGCAACTGTCAGCAAACTTCTCAATCTTGGTGCATTTACCAGGGAAATGGTATCACTAAATTCTGCTCCAGTTGCAGTTATTAATCTTAGATTGTAGATTCTTTGAAGACAGGGAGTTTGATCCATTTAATGCCAGTGTTTAATAAATGCTTCATGAATCATCAATGAATGAATGAGAGCTGCTGGGCAAGTTTGCATGCTAGTTAACTTCTATTCTCTTCAGATTTTCTCATCTGAAAAATGGTAATAATGTCTGCCTCAAAAAATGCTCGTCAGGATTAAATGAGGTAATACAAGTAATATGTATTACATGCATTATATTAGCACAGTGTTTGGGACGTAGCAATGATACATTGCTATTAATATATTAATATAGCTAATAATATAATAATCATATACAGTATGTGGATATATAGCCAAGTCTTGTGAATACTTTCTAGAAAATGAGATGGAATAAGGTTCTCCTCCCTTTAAGCTCTACCTTGATGTGAAAACCAAAGACCTGATACTGCCTAGAGATAGCCCATAACACTATCAGGCTACATAGTTTTATCATATGAGAATTGGTGGCTGGCACCAACACCAAAATAGGGGTTATCTGGCATTTGGGAAATTCTCATGTGTATATGTGAAGTGTCTCATTTTGAATCTGTCCTCTCTTTTTAAGGATATAAACTCATTAATGGCTTGTGATGCTTAATATGGATCATACTTGATACAGTAGTTATACTCTAGTTTCATGGAGTAGCTTAGCTCATGATGAGGATGAGCAAATATCAACCTAAATTTGATCTGGAAGACAGTCAAATCCATAGAATAACACAATACTGGATATTCTGCCACTTTACTTGGTGAATTTTTAATAGGGTCTTTTCTCTAAAAATATAACATTCTAATAAATATCACCAAATATTTAAATGTCTATTTCTTAATTGTTTCCTAAAAGTTATAGTGCAAAAACAATGATCTATTGCCCAGAATTAAATGCAAAATTAATTTTGGTATACAACTTTTGTGATTTAACAAAAGCTTTGGAGGGAAGTCACTGAAAAAATATGAAGTGTTATACAAATAGAAGGTAGTGTATGAGTCATATAATATTTTACCCTATCAAGAATTGAGAAAGGACAGGGGCTAATATTTTCTGTTTCAGAGTACTACAGCTTAATGCTTTCACAGAAATTATGTTTATTCTTAGGATGGAACAATATTAAACACACAGCTACTGAAGACATGTTTTACCATCTTTTTAAAGAAAGAATATAAAATATAAAATGACTTCAGATCTCTTTTGTATAGCAAAGCTGTCAACCACAGGTTATATATGTACTGAGAAGACACAGCACCTTCCTTTTTAAAACTGGAATTATTTCTATCTTAATTTCCTAGGACAATATCTCTCAAGAAAACTTGAGAGAGAGAGAAATTCTGGAGGATGGAGACATAGATGCAACTTCAGGAAAATCCACATGAACCTGATTTTACCATATGTGCTTAAGGGTTAACTAAATGCTAAGTGGGTGACACAGGATGAGGAGGAATCTAAATAAACTTTTTGAAACATAGTAACATTCTGTTTAGATCCTCTCTTCTTCCCATAAATCCATTATCTAGGGTCTCATGATGCAATGTGGGGCTCATATCAACAACTCTTTGAAAAGGTCTTCTTTTTCACAAATGTGTATGCCCTGGCTCAGCAGAAGTCCAACAACTCCTCAATATAGCCAGGCCCAAGCCTCACAATCTCTCTTGACGTCCAGATTTGATGTAAAGCAAGAAAGCATTTCTTGCTACCAGTATTTCTTTAGGTTTTCCTCACAATTCCAAGGGCTCACCACTGGAAAGTGTGGGTGGATGTATCTGGGAAAGGAGAATCATCTATTCCACAGTATTTTCCCTTTTGCTCAGATCCCAGACAAGGCTGCCTGTGGAATGGTAGGAGAGCTGTCCCAGAACCACCCGAGGAAGGAACCGCCAAAGAGAACCTGCCTGCTTCCAGTGGGGAGTCAATAGAAGCTGTGCTACTTTCTCCTCATTTTGAGTGGGTCAGGTGCTAGAAAGGTAATCTCAAAACTCTTGTTAGCACCTCTGAGATCAACAGAAAGTAGAATCATCCTTGTAAGGTCAACATAGTATAGAGATACCTGCATACCCATGTTGATTGTGGCACAATTCACAAGAAATCAGCTGAGGTGTCTATCAATAGATGAATGGATAAAGAAAATGTGGTGCATATATACACCATGGAGTACTATTTAACCATTAAAAAGAGTGAAATTTTGTGATGTGCAGACATATGGTTGGATCTGCAGAAGATTATATTGAGCAAAATAAGCCAGACTCAGACAAATATAGGATGTTCTCCCAAATACGTGGACTCTAAAAAAGATGACATGAAAGTAGAAGGGAGATTATTATTAGACAAGAGGAAGAGAATAAAAAGGAGGAAAAAAAGTAGTATAAGGGAGGTTATGAGAGGATGAATATGATAAAAATATATGCATTAAACATCCTCTCCAAGAAATGTGGAAGCAGAGAGGAGGGTAGGGCAAAGTGGGTGAAGGGAGGTAAAAATGATTGAAGCATGTTATATGCATGTACAAATCTGCCAGAATGAAGCCCATCAATCTGTACAACCAAATGCACTAATAAAAAAATATAAAACAGAAAGGAAAGAATAAGAGAAAGAAAGAAAGAAAGGAAAGAAAGAAAGAAAGAAAGAAAGAAAGAAAGAAAGAAAGAAAGAAAGAAAGAAAGAAAGAAAGAAAGGCAAGCAAGAAAGAATTTCCTCTTTGGCACTTGAGGACTAAGTGACTTGAGTAAAAGTCCCACATGTATGGTGTGCCTATAAGACACACATTATACACGTTTTGGAGAACTAAGGAAAAATCACATTTCCTGCCTTCAAGGAGCTTCCAATATGAGTACCCCCACCCCCAGTCAACAGAAATAGGGTATGATTACAAAATTATAAGAGGAAAAAGTACTTCAGAGACTGAACAGAAATGAGTAATGTGGATTACAAATAATATTTTTACAAATTTCTAATTAGATCAGTTTCAAAGTCCATTTATTACATGCCTCTGGGTTCCCTTGGCAATTGAGGGCAATACACCTGTGTTTCCTACATCTCAGGATATTTCAGACAGGAGCTGAAGGCTCCCAGAGAGAAGGCTCGCTGCAGTTCCCAATAAGGTTGCTGCTCTCACAACACTGAGCTAGCAAGCAGACTCTCAGCAGACAGGCAGAGCAGCAGCAACACTCATTCACTCACTCAACACAGGCAATGAGTGCACAACTCCCCAGCCCTGACCTGGGCCCTGGAGATGTAACAGTGGACAGGACAGCCATGGTCCTTACTCTCAGGCAGAGTTCACCTTAGGGGGAGACATAGGATAAATCAGCAAAGAAACAAATGGGTCTTTCAGGTCCAGCTGAGTGCTCAGAGGAAAAGGAGCAGCATGACAGAACTGTCTCAAGGTGCAAGAGGACAGAGAGGTAACTTTAACGAGGGTGGTCAAGAAAGGCCTCTCCAGGGAGGTGACATTTGAGGAACAAAAATCCAGAGGTGAGAGAAGCAGGGGATTTCCAGCCAAGAGAACAGCAAGTACAAAGGCCTAGGAGCAGAGCCCAGCGTGGCAGGATGAACAGGTCCGAGTGCGCATAGTGGCGGCAGCCCACATGCTGTTAAGATTGGTTTTGCTTCTGCTGTGATAGGGGTCTTCAGCAGGGTAACAGCATGGTCCGACATAGATTCTTAAAAGTTATGTTATTTTTGTTTAAAAACTAATTAAATATAATTCACACACCATAGGATTCACTCATTTCAACAGTAGACTTCAGCGTTTTTAAGCATATTCCTCCCTGCTCACTCCAGCCTCTGACAACCACCAATCTACTTTCTCTCTCCACAGATTTGCCTCTTCTGGACATTTCTTTGTGTGTGTGTGTGTGTGTGTGTGTGTGTGTGTGTGTGTGTGTGTTGAAACAGGGTCTTGCTATTATTTCAGGCTGGCCTCGAACTCATCATGTAGCCCAGGCTGGCGTCAAACTCACAGCAATTCTTCTGCCTCAGCCTCTCAAATGCTGGGATTACAGGCATGCACCACTACATCCAGCTTCTGGACATTTCATATGAATGGAATTAAAACATGAAGTATTTTGTGACTGGCTTTCACTTATCTCTATGTTGTTAAAATTCATCTATGGTACAGCTTGTTTTAGTACTTCATTATTTTCTTGCCAAGTGGCACACATGTATCACATTTTGCCCCCAGTACTGGGGACTAAACCCAGGGCCTTCACACTGAGTTACATCCCCAGGCCTTTCTATTTATTTTATTTTGAGACAGGATCACACTAAGTCACTCAGGTTGGGCTTGAGCTTGGGATCCTCCTGTCTCAGCTTCCCAGAGTGCTAGGATTACAGGCATGTACCACCATGCCTGGAATATAGTACATTTGGATTAACCATTCATCACTAAATGGACATTTTAGGTTAGTTCTACTCTTTGGCTAGTATGAATAATGCTGCTCTGAAAAGTTGTGCACAAATTTTGGGTAAACACAGGTTTCCATTTCTCATAGGTAACTAGGAGTGAAACTGCTGAGTCATATGGTAATTCTGTGTTTAGCCTTTTTAAGAACTTCCAGACTGTATTTTAAAGTGTACCATTTTACATCCTTACCAACAATGCATGAGAGTTCCAATTTCCTCCCTTCTGATCAACACTTGTTAATACCTGTCTTTTTATTGACATAAGTTTTTAAGACAGCACTTAAAATTTTTTCAAAGTTATCAATGCTTTAAAAATAATTATAAAAATTGATTTGCTTATTAAGAGCTTTGAAGATCTGAAGGTGCTGGAATTCTAAAGGACAATGTAGTAGCAAGAGAAGTAGATATCTTCTGCTATGAAACTGCCAAGTGGGAAATAAAGGCAATGAGATAAAGTAGAACACAACTTGGCTTAAAATTTGATAAAAATGCATTCAAAAAACTAGAAAAGACCCTGGAAAGGTCAAACTCAGAAGTGGAAGGTTCTGTGGATCTTATCTAGCTTAAAGCCCTTATTTTATAGCTGTGGAAATGGGTTCAAAGAAATAGAGTGATTTATCCACACACAGATGAGTGGCAGGGTTCAGCTCCGAGTACACACTTCTTGACTCCTATTTTTTGTTGTTAGGAATCCTGATGAATCAAAGAAACAGCTCAAAGGTAAAAGTATACCTGGTGGTTCCAACTCTACCATTCACTACACATTATACCAATTAAAAGGCAATAGATGGGTTATTATTGCTGTGCTTTAATCATATTGTGTTGTCTAAGACATGCTGATGGACATGTGTTTTGGAAAGTCAAATAAAACCACAGAGCTGGTTGTCACTGGCTCTACTTCTTTAATTTACATAGGCTCAGCTTGCCTTTGGGGAATTTACAGACCAAAGCAAACCTGTCCCCTACAGACACTGTGGCAACAGTTCTTAAAACAGAGTTATTCTCTTTGTTGTTGCAGTCACTTATAATCAGAGAAATCAGAATGTTAGCATGATTCCACAGAATTACACGGTAGCTTCAGATGGACCAGAATCTCTCCCCCTCAGCCGTCTTAGGAATTACCAGTAGCTGAGAAAAATATCCACAATCCAGGATCTGACTTAGAACCAAAACACCAAGAGGATTTTTTCCCTCATAAATATATCTGTTCTCCATTCTCCACCCTAAACCCCTTCCTTTCCTTTGAAATTTGAGTAGGACTCCTGTGCCTGCTGACCTGTTAGACTATACTTGCTTGTTTGCTTTCGCCTACGTTTTTCTTAATGCAATAACTTGAAATGTCAACATGAGGTGACAAGTAAATCCTCAGTCAAAATAAGTTTGCAATCAAACAGGAGGAGAAAAAAAAAACCTTATAAAAAGCCAACTGGAGAGTTTGTTGAAGAGAGGCCAAATGTATGGCCACAGCACTAACAGAGCACAAACATGTATCCTCGGACAAGGTCATTCCTGATTTCATATTCAGCAACTCACATGCTGGATCCTTTTCTTTGGGACTCACCATTTTCCCAACTTATATCTATTGCAGCAAGCAGGTAAAAAGAGACCATAGCACACTGTCTGGATATAAACCCTGGCTACGTTTCTCAAAGCCAGAGGTACAGACAAAAGGAATGTCTGTTAATCCAGAGGGGGAAAAAGTCCAGGTATGTTGATTTTTAAATTTCCCTGAGAGGTAGAAACAGTATATTAATGAGATCCTCTGCAATGTATTCTGGACAGAATCGAGACTTTTCCATTCTAACTTGCCACAAAGTGTGGGAGATTCTGGACAATTAAGGCACAGTCTGTATTAGAGGAAAAGGAAGTTCAGTGGAGTTGTAAATGGAAAAGAGAGAAAACAATGTCTGCCAGCCAGCGACCAGCTGCTTTCATGGGATCTTTCACAGGGACTACCAAGCAAAAATGCATACAACGCCAAGTTACGAAAACTCACTCTTTTATGCAGTTTTCCAATTTTCACCGTAACCCCCTCCCCCCTTTTTTTTCCATTGGTTTGGTGGCCTTGGCCCTATGGCAGCTTGTCTGCTAAGGCCCTCAGCTGAGAGGGATGAGTTACAAACCCAAATCCCAGTGTTTGTTAAGGGGATTTATGCATTAGATTCTCTGAAACTTTACCCAGAAAGTCTTCCCCATTCCTCTGCAGGGTTTCTGGAAGAGAGAAATCCCCTCTGTGGATCTCCTTTTGACTTGATGTTGGATACGGGCATGTATAAATCCTGCTAATGACTTCTGCCTGTGGCTGACAGGTCCTGGTCCTGGGTAGAAGCTGGGTTTCCCAAGGCTGTTTTTTGCTTATTTCCAAAGAGGATTTACTGCATGACTTCTTCTGTGAGCATCTGCATTCCCCATGATGGCTGTCAACACCTTTGACCTACTTGGGTGCTCCAAATGGAGGGATCTAATTCATGCTGTCAGATATGGGATCCTAAACATCCTAACATTTAGAACTTCAAATCATGTTGTGTAAAATCTGAGGGTTCTGGTAGAGTTCTTGAGGGGAGGTGTACTTTCATACATTAGTCTTTAGATAGGGTAGTTGTGGTTTTCCTTTGGGAGTATCTACAATTCAGAGGAAGGAGCACATGTGCATGGAACCAATCAACATGTGCCACATCTCCTAGTCACATGAATTGGGTCAGCGATGGACATATGATTCAATCAGACTAGGGAGACATGGTGGTAAGAAACTGGGACTTCTGAGAAACAAAAGTGTTCCCTCTTTTCTAGGACTGGTAATATAAGTAATAGGTGTGAAACTGGGAGCTACAAGTATCTTGCAAGCAGGACAGAAGAGGTTAAAGCTTCTGCAGCCATGAGGAATATAAGAATGAACCCAACTAAGAAGAGTCTAAGAGCAGAGAGATGGGTCCTGGTAATATGGTTAATAGCTGGACCAAGCTATTCCTGAAGCTAGTTCACCATGCACTTTTAATTTACACCAATCGAACTCTTTTTAACTAAGTTAATTTGAGGAGGGATTTCTGTTTCTTCTAAGGGAAGAGTACTAACAGACAGCTAGGTTCACTAAATAGATTCCTGGTATATAGATTAAGTTGCTGATCTAGAGTCTTGCCTTCCCCCTAGAGCACAGAAACACGGTATTACACAATGCTTTCACATCTTGAACAGAGACACTAGCAATCCTTTCATATTTCATCCCTTCTGTCACCTCATACACCTTTGCTTACCTTATCAATCATCCTCTCCTGCTCCCGTGTCTTCAACTGCTTTTTGTGTTTTGCCTGTATACTGTTTTTCACTCTTGCCCTGTCAACAAGCTCTCAATGCTTTCCTCTTACGAAATGTCTCCTTTGCCCATGTTCTGGTCTGTTGTCCCCTGTAACTACCCTTCCCTTCACAGTCACAATTTTGAAGAAGTATTCTACTCAAACCTGCCTAATGCCTCAGTGCTGCAGTTGGTTTCATTAAAAAAAAAAGTGTGTGTGTGTGTGTGTGAGACAGAGAGAGAGAGAAAGAGCGAGAGAGAGAGAGAGGAGAGAGGGGAGACAGGAAAGAGAGAGAGAGAGAGAGAGAGAGAGAGAGAGAGAGAGAGAGAGGGAGAGAGAGAGAGAGGGAGAAACAGAGAGAACTTTTGGGAAATGCTCCAGGACTTAACTTGGTAGCATCCTTCCTCCTGGACGGTAACATTCAACATGAGAGCATTAAGGGCTCTGGGAATTTTATTTAATCCATTGTTATCACTTGATCATAGAAACAAACTCCCTCTTTTATTTTACTTGAATCATTTAACATCTCATGGACCTAGGGCTCTGAGGAACACACTTTGGAAAAACTGGTTTATATGCATTGTCTCTCATTTCTCACCTTTAATTTATTCATTCAAAATTATTATAAAACATTTTTAAAACAAAAATACAGAATAAAATAATAAGCATATTTGTAGCTACCATAAGCTTTGGCAAACCTTAACAGAAAGTATTCAAATTAAATATGAAAAATCTTATGATTTACAGTTTCTGAATCTTTTTTGTTGTTTTTAATATCTCTTGGCCTTCAGACATATTCCCTCTGCCTTTGTGTCCTCTTCTTTCCACCCAGGGAACTTTTCCTGATTCTTCCTATTCCTCAGCCTATCCAGGATTTCACTGCCTCCTCATTTGAATTTCCAGAGTACCTCAAATATACCTTATCAAAAGATGGCAACCCTCATACCCTTAGTTAACTGTCTCTTCACTCACCGGTCTGCCTTATTACATTCCATGTTCCTTAGGGACAAAAACCATTTTTCAGTTCTGTATCTCAGAATCCTAAGGTGCCAAAAATATCAGAGATAAAAATTTAATGTGTCTTGAATGATCCATGTCTCAGGGTGATGCAGTGGGTCTGCCCTATTCTTAGAAGGACAGACAGGCACCACATTTCTCATGTATTATGTTGTAATGCTGTTTATATATTTTAACCAGTTGCCACTCCTGTTAGGATGCTGGACACATTTTTATTTTTCCCTCTAAAAGCAAGTGACTCTGTTAGGATGTGTTCTGTTTCCAGCAGCAAAAAACCAACTATCAAAAGCTTAAACCATCAGGGCACTTATTACTTATTTAACAAGAAGTCTGGAGGTGGAAGTTTTCAAGGTTGGTCACCATGGTCCCAGACTCTTTCTGTCCTGTTCTCCCAACACGACTATAATAGCCTTTTGTCCTTGTTCTTGTCATCTCCTGGTTGAAAGTTGGCTGCTAAACTCCAGCATCAAGTTCTCTCACTATGTGCAAAAGCAGGAACCTCTGAAAGGGCAGAGAACAAGGTTCTTTTAACAACATGAGGCTCTGTCTTTTTACCAGGAGAAAAATCCTTCCCAGAAGCTCTTTGCATTGTGTCTCACAGGTCAGAAGTTGTCAGTCTCTCTCCCCCAAACCTGCCCGCCCCCACACATATACACACACTTGCAAGGGAAGCTGGGAAAGTGAGCATCTAGCAAAGGGAAATAAAAAATACTCTGGCTGGGCTTAATGCATGATTCTCCACCTAGGCTGGAAGAAGGGGCCGTAACCTCTGAAATCAAGCTGCCTACCAGCTGAACAAAAATCAGATTCTGTTAGCACAAGTGAAGAAGGCAGGGTGAGAATAGGGGTTGGCTGCTGGGTAGGTAACAACGTGTGCCTGCCAGAATAACACTGGTATGGTTGCCAGGTACCTGGGTGTGAAACTGAAGATCAAGTTTCTAGACCCCAGTTTCTGGTCAGCTCCTGATGGTCTGAGTATAATGTTCACCAGCCCTATCATGCTGTCTCCTCAGTGGTATTGTGTGGACTGACTGATGACTTGGAAGACAGTAAAAAAGCTTCTATTTACCTAGCTTCTTATGTCAGACATTTCCTGGCACTTTTAAAGGCAAGAAACCATTCGTTCATGCAATCATTTCATAGTCACTGTGCATGTCCCTTGTGGCAGTTTGGGGAACAAAGGTAATTTAAACAACTTTTGTTCTCAAGAGACTCACAGGTGAATAAGACAAACATTCATGCTCATCAAGGTTTCACAAGGCAAGTACACAAGTGTAGAAATGCCATGGAAAAGAGAGGAGGGCCAGTCTGCTGGACTGCAACGCAAAGATCCCAACTGGGCTGGTGCACACAGCTTTAGAGACTGTTTTCCATATATATGTGAGAAAGGCCTGGATACTGAGTCAAAAAGTCTCTTTCAAGAAATATCTGAGTTAGAGGCGAAGGAACAGTGCAACTTGGAAAGACACGAGGAAACTGGAGAGAAAACAACATGAGAAGGGGCAAGGGAACTTAGGAGCATACACAGTATATGGGAAGTTTGGGGTTTAATAAATGTCCTGGCGCAGATTTGCTATGGAGAAAAGGAGGTAGGAAAGGGTAGTTGTAGAGGAAACAGAAGAGGAGGCTGAAAGGCATGGAAAGCTTCTTAAAATCTGACTTTATCCCAAAGCTGGCAATTGAGAGTCAATGAAAGTTTTAAAGCACTAAAAGTCATTCCTTCCTTCAGAGGTTATGGAGGCCAATCCCATTTGCAAATTAAATAACTACTAAATTGCAGCACTCCTAAATTATTACAAGCTAAGCTTAATAAAGACAAAGAACTTATTATAATGTTAGAGAAATAACTGTCAACTGTGTTTCTAAGTTTTAAAAGAAACTATGATAAAATGAATCCCTGTACTTTGTCCTTCCATAAAACTGAACAGGTTAGGGATATAGCCTGTAAATCCCACAATTATTTAAAACACAAAGCCCAGCTTGACTACGTTATCGCTTTTAAATAACACTTCACCAGATTCTGGTTCCCAAAACCACTTTGGGGAAAAATGCTTTCCTAAGTGACATCACCCCATTTTCTGTTTAAAATAAAGAAATAAAGGCTCATATTCAGAAATAGCAAGCTACAAAAGAAGGATTGGTGTACCTTAAGAGCCCAGTATGGAATCCCTATTGCCTTGAGAGAAACAAAGAAATAAATTAAAAATATAAAAACCCTCAAATACATATAGTTGATCTTAAAAGAGGTGAGTTGGTTTCCCTTATATCCATTAATAATATAAATCACAGTATTTCATATTCACAGTCATCTCTGAAAGTTCTCCTCTTAATTGCTCCATGGCATCATGTTTTATTTTAGTAAAGTTCAGATTTTATTGCCAGGGACTAATGGGCATAGAGTCCCTGAATAACTTGTTTTAAAACATCAGCCAGTCGACCATAAAAGGGATATTAAAACAGCTACAGAGGCTAAATAAGAATTAAAAAGTATAGCCACTTATTTTTAAATTAGAATCCTCCTTCACATTTAAGAATATAATAAAATGTGTCATAAACTTTCTGCTTTTATTTCAAAGTATTGTTGTAAGAATTGACAGTAATACAGACACAATTCTTCTATGGTTGAAGCAGCACCATTAAAATCAAGCACTGTTTTTAAGCATTATTGAAGGTATTTTAAAATTATAAATGATTATTATGTCATTAAAAACCTTCCAGAGATAGAAACAGAAAAGGAGAATCAGGAAGGATCTAATGAACAAGGCTGTTAATAAACTTATACCATCAATGGGTCAAAATTCACAAGCTAAGCAGGGCCAAATCGGTTCTAATATAGACCTAGATAAAACTTTTAGTCTAACAGGAGTCTATAAAATGTGTTCAGATGAGATTTGTGTGGATCCCTGTGAATCATTCTGCGTCCTCCCTTATGGGGTAGATTTTAGTCTTGAATCTCTTTCATGAGTACATAGCATCATTCATTTTATTAATACATTATGTTCTTTACAAAGGTTTGGTACCAATGACCAGTAAAGTAGGCCCATTTTGTGAGTAAGAAATCAGTGGCAGGGGGTGGGGGAAATAAATCTCCTAGTTTGGCTTCAAGTTGCTCTTATGTGAGGCAGTCAGATGTCCGATACCCTAATAATGAGTCACAGTTCTCTCCATCTGGGGGCCAAGAGGAAGGTAGGTGATGTTCACCCGGGAGGGAGCACCCACCTGATAAGCAGCACAGGGCCCAATCCAACACAGAACATGGAAATGGCTTTTCAGGCTTCCTTCTGAAATGGGGCACCAGGCACAAAGAGAAAGCAGATGGCTGTTCTCAACAGAGGTGCTATCTGGCCAAATAGGACAGACACAGGATGTTCTGGAGAAAGGGACCATCTTTTAGTAAACGTGATCTCTGAAAAGACCTGAAACAGAGATCTCGGCAGAAATCCAGGTAGTTGCCAGAAAAAAAAAAAAAAAAAAAAACAAGAAAACAAACACAAAAAGAGGCAGTCAGCTCAGAGCAGGAGAGCAAAGAGGCCCACATGCCACTTGATTTCTAATACTGAAGCACTTTCCACTCCTCTACAGTTTTAAATCAAAGCATCTTGAACCAGTTTAGATTTGTCCCCACCAGGCACATTTGTAAAGATAAAAAGAACATGGTTGTTTTCCTTCCTCTGAAAGGGGGTTGGGAGGAGAGGACAGGAATGTTCAGGCTGGTTGCATGGAGGAGAGAGAACAAGAAGAGTCAGGCATTTTCTTATGGCCACGTTTAAAATGATCATGCAAGGTTGCTTTGAAACTTCTCTTAAAGTTGTCATTTTTATCTTTCCTGGTCTCAGGGACAGCGGGGAGGAAAGCAAAAGGGTAGTGTGGGAAGTGTGGTTTTTCTTTCCCCTCCTGCAGTACCTGGCAGCAACTCACTTGTGTAAACATTCAGTAGCCCATCTGAACCTTATTTTAGAACAAAACAATTTCAGTTTTAAAGTGTTCCGATTGCTTTAGCTAAATCTAAGGATTTGCCTATTGAATATGTAGCTGCTTCCTTTCAACTCTGAATGAAGGAAGAATTATGAGACTGGAGCTATTCAGTGAGAGCTATCTGTCCTGGCACTCAATCAAAGGGATTAGGATTTGGAAAGAAAAGCCTACAGGTGATCCTCCAGGAAGCATACCAAGCAGTTATCAAAAACATACAAGTTCAAAGCAGCTCAATTTTCATATGTTAAATGTACTTGGATGCAGCCCCAGGCTCCTTTCTAGGTAAAAAATTGTGTTAAAACTGTTTGTACTTGCATACTCAGCAGACAAGGAGAAAAAAAAGCATGTGGTGCCGGGTCCACTTCACCCTCATGTAACACAATAAATCAAGCTTGTTCTCCTAGTGAAACACGATCTAATACTGTGTCCCGGGGTCTCCCGCCATTGGGGCAGACACTCATGTGCCTCACCCATGCAAAAGAGCTGTCACACCACAAATCCTGCCACTCAGCTTGACAATTAACATTGTGTACTAATCACAAGTCTTCTGTGTTGTTTTCCCAAGTACCATGATCTGGGCTTAACAGTGTATTATCCACTTACTAGCTGAACCTGGACAGATGAAAAAGGAGGGAAGCAAGAACACACATTGAGACACAGGTTACAGAAGAGGGTATGTTTTGAGTGGCCTTCGTGTAGCGCCATGTAGTCATGAAGAAATACACTTTATACTGTCATGAAAATTCTACAGGGCACATACAAAAGGATACAACTCCCTCTGGTGTGCCCAGAAGGATCTGGAAACATGCATGTTTATTTTTATAGGAAGAAAGTAAAAGGAGAAAAATGAAAACCTACATCATTCAGTCAGTAGAAATATACACAGAACATGTAACACATGCCACGCATGTAATATGTGCTCCATAAATGGCCACAGAGATAAGAGGAGACATCACTCGGCTCTACTCTGTCCACCTCCCCATGAGTCAGGTCAAAATGACTCCACCGTAAGACTCAGCCTGACACTGACTGAGGGGAGGGCAGTGAGGCACCTAAAACTGAGCAAGACAGAGACTCCTTCTGGAAGCAGGAGTCTAGAGCTCTACTCATCCCTGCAAGTCCTCACTGCTGGAGAAAAAACTTTGGAAAATTACTCTGCCTACCCAAACTGTGGAGCCCTCATCTATAAAATGAGGATAAAAGCCCACTCGTTCAATGAGCTCTGAGGCACTGTGCTAAGTTGGACTCTACGGGTATTAACTTACCTCTAATACCAAGAAGGATATTAAAGTTATTTCTATTTTATAGATGAGGAAACTAGGGTTTAAACAAATGACTTGCTGAAAGTCATTGTACCAAATAAGTGCCTGAATACAGGTCCCTGTCTTTACCTTCTACCTGCCTTAGGGTTCTTGAATCTAAGTTGTTTTTTTAAGACTAACACTACTAGAAAATTGAACTAGAGAGCTCACTACCCTCCTTAAATCCCCTCTCTCTCCCTACTGCTACTCTACTATCAAATCTTATCACCCTGTATTTGCCGTATCCTTCTACTTCCTGCTCTGTGTTCTCTCTGCCCCACCCAAGTTGAGGATTTCACCACCTCTTGCTTTAACTACTGCATTTTCTTTCCTCCAAGTCTCTGGTCATTCTATTCTGGAAGCCTAAATGCCACCTTCCATCTTTGCCTCTCACAATACTATAGACTTTGGCCTGCCCAGCTCAAAGGAAGCTGACTTGACTTTGGTTACTCTCTCTTCTGTGTTCCCAGTAAACACTACCAAATCGTTATTAGCATGTCTTTATTAGCAAATCAGCTACTCGTTGGCATCCTTTCTCTCCCACCACTACCACCAATCCCAACAACTAAACTCTAAGTACCATGAACTCAAGGTCTTTTCATTTCTATGGTATGTAGGTCTTCTAAACATTGTTTCCTCAATTGGGAAAAAGGGAAGAGAGGAGAAACAGGAACATCTGGTTTCCTTCTGTATCATAGACATTTGATGCAGATGACAAACTAACAGAAATAAAGAACAATAATCTTAGTACTATATGGCAAAAGATAGTGGGTAAAAATCTAAGCCAGATTTCCAGGGCTAACACTCTACCTCTACCATTTACTAGTTATATTGCCTTGGGAAAGATTTTTTTAACTTCTCTGGGCTTCAATTTCTTCATCAACAAAATAGGGGGTAACAATAGTATCTCTCCTATGAATTTTCCATTAAGGATTAAATGAGATAGTATGGGAGCATTTAAAATAGCAATTGGTACATAAGAAGTGCAATAAATGGCAAATATATTATCATATGGGAAGGTTATTTCCTTTTCTCACCATCTAAAATACTAACTTCTTAAAACTGGTATGAAAGAGATGTAAGAATTATGTCCATGCCCCTTCTTTCAGAACCAGAGAGGAAGAAACCCTAAAAACCTGCAATGCTGCAAACCCTGCTGGAATGCTTTCTTCATCCTCAGTATGAGGCCCCAAGGTAAAAGAGCAAGGTGCCATAAAGCTGGCTCCTCCTAGCTTTGTGTTGTTTTGGCAGTGAACAAGCAATTTGAAAGTACATTAACGTATTTAACAGGTCACCAAGTAGCAGAAAGCTGAAAGTTTTACCATATTTACAAGGAAGAATTATATGAAAATATTTTTATTGATGCTATAAAAGCCGCCATTAAAATGACTGCACTGAAAAGCTGAACATGTATGAAACAAATGGGCAACTCTTAAAATGTTACCTGGTTCCAGACAGTCCAAATTTTGTGTCTCATTAGCAAATAAGATAAATGACTTCGTCTGAAATTATGTTTTATAAATCCCATTAATGGGCTCTGAGGGAGGGAATGGTTCTCTAAACTGGAGGATTAATTTTCTGAGTTCAATCCCTACTGAACATGCAAAACTGTGGGGGTATCTGGGGGGCTTACTTGTTCATACTGTTTTCAAACTAATATACTGATACCACTCTAACAATTACATTACATACTTTTCAATGTACCTGTATACTCATTATCTCCCTTGATCCTCACAAAAGCCTATGAGGCTTTTGAACAAATATTTTGAACAAATATTACTCTTGGGTGATTTTGTTGTTGTGTTTTATAGTGGCTTCTTACCAAAGTCAGTTTAAAGCAGAGCTAGGTTAGAATCTTGGCTGCTGCTTGACTCTTCCCAATTCATGTGAGTATAAGAGCCAGTGTTTGTGATGCAGAGATGGGTATATCCCTGTGTGCACAAACCCATAGTGTGGGAGAGGCTCTACTGTCATTTTAAACACTGTGGTGGATACATTATAAAGGATGGATTTGTTTTCTTACTTTTACTCTTTTTTTTTTACTTTTTCAAAACATAGAAGTGATGTACTCTTACCACTACAAATAATGGCACTGCACTTGGTATATACTGTTGTTTTTTTTTTTTTTTTTAAGTAAGACATACTCCATGATTGGTGCAATTTTGTTTTTGCCTTTTCTTGCCAAACAGAAATATGGCTTTAATAGACGTTTACATCTGTGTGGTATTACATGCATGTAAAACAGATGTAACCTAATTACATTTTCATTTAAATTGCTAAATAGCTACTTAAGTAAAAAGCTAAAATAACATACAAACAACAGTTACTATAATAACAAGTGTACTTAGAATTAAATGAAAAGGATCAAAGCTATAGCAGTCAGAATTTGAGTTGGTCTTTCAAAAAGACAGAGTGACATAACAACACAATCTTCATTTACCCAGTAATTTTATGTCTCTACAGCTCAGGCTAAAGATGCAGCTTGGCTCAGCTCAGACATAGGGAAGAAAATCTATCATAGAGTTTATAGAAAGACTCTAGTTTTCATGAAGATTAGACACACTCTACCAGAGATTATATAGCAAAACCCTAAATTGGAAATCAGAATTCCAGGGCAATACAATCAGCTTGATTACAGTTTTAAACAGACTTGTCTAGGCTGAAATCAGAATTCAGTTCCCAACTCAGAGATCAGAGTACCTTTCTGTATTTTTAGCAGAAGACAACAGTGTACATCACTGATTGCATATTCATGACCCATCCTTTCCTATGTGCCATACAAAGGCTCAGCAGAGGGATCCAAAGCATTTGGGATGACATTCATTGGTGCACTGGGAAGGGGACACATGCCCAGCCTTTACAAAGGAGCGGGGGGAACACCATGTTGTCAGTCAGATCACTGCATGGGAAGCTGAAATCCTAAACAGAGTACTCTGGACAAACTTGAACCTGTTTAACCTAGGTTGGCTAGGTGACGTACATTCCTACTTGTTCCTTTTCTATTTCAATCACATTTTTAACTAAAGTGAATTTCAGGCATTTGGTGACATTGGTTCATTTTAAACAGAATGAGAGTGGCGTGTCAGAGTAATGTAAACTTATTTCAAAATCAGAATAGTCTATCTGATAGATTCTCGCTAAACAAAGAAGATTCAGAGTAGGAAAGCATGATGGAAATACTCCCACATCACTTTTCTTCTCTAAACCAGACCAGCCAGTTTTTCTGAATTTTGCTCAGCAGTGTAGAAAATTAAGGCCTTAACCCCAGATGGCCATTTTTGATCAGCAGCCTGAAGTAGTTAAGAATTAAAAAACTAAAGGGACCGTCTCTGGGAAAACAGAGTAGTCTCAGGTTGAGTGCCTTGGCTTGGTCTCTTTAGACTGGCTGCTGTTCACCTTCTGCAAAGAGTGTTCATAAAGTTTCACAATGTGTTGAGAACATGTTTGTAAAAGACAAGTAAAGGCTTGTCATGATTTTGTAACCAATTATTTCATTTGTATTTTATAAATGGGTCATAAATGTCATTGACTAATTGCCACCCTTCTCCTTCTTCCCTTTAGCCTCTCCATACACACACTGGACCCAACAGGCAACCTTGTACCACACTTGCCAGAGGCCAGGAATTAATGGCAGGTTTTAAACTCAACTTTACCTATTTGGAAGGACATCAATGACAGCTGAGGACATACTGTAATTTTGCTACTCACCACTGCACGTCTCTGCCCTGGAAAATAAACACATTTCTACCATAACACTCTCTGCCCAAGAAACTCAGATGCCAGGAGAAAAGGTGACAGCTAGAAACTCAAAAAAACCAAAAGAATCGATACTAAAATAATCATATTACAGTATCACTGACTTAGTCAAGGTCTTTTCTTATCTACATGATCAGTATGAAACCAAACACTAGTTCAAACTGCACATTAAAGTGATGGTTTCTCTGCTTGACTCAGGAGCTAAAACTCTTCTGCTGATGCTTTGGAGCTCAGGGAAAGGAAATGGGAATACTTTCCAGCCTCAGAATGCACTTTATCCATATTCCAAAGCCCAATTGATTAGGGGAGACCAGTGGAGAAAGAGAAAACAATCACTTTGTGACAGGTTAAAACTAAGAAAAGCAAGCTGAGGGTGACTTTGTCCTATAAACTTTTGTAGAACTCTATTCCTTTAAAAGTTAGTCTTAACAAAAAGTCTATGTCACTAAAAAGAAATAAGTGATACAAGATGCCCTCATTTTAGAGTGACTCTTTTTCATAATAGGGTTTTAAGTCACAGAACATCAGTTGTTCAGAATGCATCAGGCTGTATATCACCTTCCTTGCAGAATGGGAAGATAATGTCTTTTGCCAATTTTTTAAAGTTGAAGTCACAAACGTGTGCTCCATAAGCCAAATAAAGGCCTCAAACATGTTACCAAGTGTTTCTATGTGTATATTTCATTTAAAATTATAGATTCCTGGCTCTCTGCTGGGGAAAAAAACCTGAGCAGTCCACAGCAATGGGCCCACATTCCCACACTGTGACAGCTGGCTGGAGCAGAGTACTGGCTAGTCCTTTAGCCTGAGATGTGCTTCAAAGTTCTTGTCTGCCCAACTCCCTATTGTATCACACCTGGCCTGCTTCAGTCGTGGCATGACCCACTGGCTCCTGCGGGCTCTGAGCTTACCATTTTTGGAGGGATTCTTTTGTGATTACTAATTAACTGCCCAGAAAATAATTATTTTCCCTACTTGAAGGCAGATAGAAAAAGGTTTCAAAAACTCTAAATCCTGTGTAGAAATCCCAAAAGTCACCAAAACTGCACTCCACTAAGAGGGTGAGTATGTGCCTTTCAGAACAATGCATGCCAGGCGTCCTGAGGCTCGCCTGCAGACATCCGGGGCAAGCCTGGCTGACCACTAGGTCAGCGTCTCCTCTAAAAATTATCTAATACCCTAAGGGGCTGTTGCATGTTTTAAAGGCAAACTATGAAAATGAACTGTATTATTCTCTGAAAAAAAATCCAGATTCTAGTCTTATTTATTCTTATTTTACTTCTCCAAAATTAAGTTTGCTAAAAAGTTAAGCCATTAAACATACATTCTCAGCTTGACTCTTTTACACTTATGATGGAGAAAAATCATCATTCCTCATGATATATTTTTTATAATGAGGACCACAAAAAATGCAGAAAGAAATCTCAGGATCTTTGGAAATAAAATGAATGTACATATTTTGCACTAGCTAGCAGTAATTACTTTACCATGTGAGGCTCAGGGTAGGTAGTAACGTGGAATACCTTTAAACTTGGAGCCATCCCAAAAAACAAACAGAAAAACCCTGACCTCTGACCTTGTTTTGAAGCATCCCTACCCGCTTGGGTAGTGTTTGCATGTTGAAATATTTATTTCCTTCATAAAAAATCTATCTGAATATCCAATCTCTCTGCAGTAAAGAGTCTTATTTCCATGTTAGCAGAAGCCCTTCAGTAATTTGGGGCTATGATCTTAACACTACAAGCTTTACTCACTTAAAACTTTGCCAGCTTCGAGCTGCATATTTTTCACACTAGCTCCTCATTTGCAAAACACAGCAGAGATTCGGGTGAAAGGTGACAAAGTTTCAAGAGCTGCAAAGCCCAGTTAGGAAACTAAGTTTCTTGGGCATTTCTTCCAAGACAGCAGTATTTCTGAGCTTTCTGTCGCTTGACAAGATGAATTTGTGCCAGTGGAGATGAGCAAGTTCTTGAAAGTGGGCATTATAATGGTCACTATCAGACCTGATGGGGAAGAGCTTGAAGCCTCTGGGAACCCTAAAGATAAACTATTTCATGGAAACAACTCTGGTGGCAACATTAGAGCACACGAGTTTCATCTGGGTCTTCTTCATCTATTCATTGGCTATATTCTGGGGGGAAAAAAGTCCAATAAAAATTATGTAGTATTTAATTTATAGCCTGAAAAAGAAAAATCGAAATCTTAAAATGCTTCATACTATATCAAATTAAAAAATTTGGGCGAACAAAAGAAAAGAGGTAGACTGCCCTTTCATAAGGGTGTGATCCTCAACCTTCATCCACAATAAGATTGAGATTAACCCCAATAACTCCTCCATAATGATTTCTAATAACGGAGAGGGGTAAGGAGGTGAGTGAGTCACTGCTGAATTTTTTTCTGAGGCCCAGAAGCAAGATATTGAAATTAGGCTCTGAATGGTTCTTAATACACAGAACAACTACAGGTTTCCTTTTATGCCAACTGACATTACTTAAGGGGTAAATTTATATAGAGAGATAGATAGCTATCTTTATCTACCTATCTATCTATCTATCTATCTATCTATATTTTGGTGTGATGATTTGGGAGAACATCAGGGAATATGGGACCCTACATTCAGATGTATTTGAATCTTAATAGTGGCTTGTGAGACTTAAAATACCATAAAGCAGTCACAGTAAACCTTTCAGAGCTTTCGGTGATAACAGCCAACTTTGGTATGTGTACCATAGGTTCGCCACCATTGCCATAAAGGAATAGGGGCTAGCTCCGTGAGGGAAACTGGCTGTATCCTTAGTTTAGACTTGTGCACAGTGTAAATCTGTGGAAATTTAGAAATTGGAATTCTAAGCTGTATCAGAAGATTGTTTCTGCATGTAACCAATATATCAGCTTTGGCAGCTTAGGTAGGGAACAACATTATAATTTTTTAAATGTTGCAATATTTCCCTTTCACATACTCCCTACTCATCCACACTACTGTCTGCCATCTCTCTCTCTCTCTCTTCCCTACTCTTCCCACTTTCAAATCAATTATCTTCTTTTATTTAAAAAAAAAGTTATATCCTGATCTATTTAAATATGGCAGCTTCTCTACTTTAGGAAGACTTGTCAATAAGAACAAATATAAAAGCAAAGGTATATAAACCCCACAGATTGTATTGCTAGTGACTGCTTCACGCCACCTTGGATTTACAAATGAAAGGTTTTACAGACAGCTTTTTGGATTCCAACACTCTTGAGAGGACAGGCACTTCCGTAAGTTGTACCTGTTGTAGATCAGGGCTTCACCTCACCTTTTCAGCACCTTTAGGCAAATGGAAAAAAGATATCTCCAAAGGGCAAACAGTGTCTTCCAGGTTTAAGAGGGAAGTGTATGCTGGACTTCAGCATCTCAATCCCTCTTGTCGGCTCCCCTTACAGGGTGTAATCTGTTTGCCGGGACTAAACATGAAAAAGGATTAAAGTAGGACTTTTTTTAGTCAATCTGGTTTCCAGGTATCAAGTACGTCAAGCAATCTCACCAAAAAGCAGGTTAGTTATTAATTTCACAACTGCCTGGTAAAATGACCCTGGGGCATCAAGAAGAATTAGGGGAAAATGATCAATATGTGATAATATTATATATATGTATGTATATATGCATACATGTGTATATATATATGTGTCTGTGTATGTGACATATATATTTCTCCCTTTCCAAGGTGAATGTAATTATGTATCATAAACATATGCTAACAATAAAAAAGAAAAAGAAAGAAGAGTCAAGGAATTCCATAGCCAGAAATAATTGGTAGGCACAATGGAAGAAGAGAACAAAGCCATGTGGTTTTCTTCATGACTAACCAGTTCTCCTTGACTCAAAGATGGGATTGGTTCTCTCCTTCTATTTTGATTCATGATACACAGGGAGCTGGGATCAGCAAGCCTGTTTTTTTCAGGGGAGTGTGCCATGAGCCATGAGTGTGCAACTAGTCAACATCACAAATGAAGAGGCTGTGTTTTAATATCCAGAGATCTGACTTAAGGAACCAGCATTCTGTGACTTAAGTCTGCCTGAGGCAGCAAACAAGCTCTCAGGAAAGACAGCAAAGTGATGACCTCTCAGGAAAGATGCAAGCACTGAAGGAACTTTAAAAATAATAGTTAAAAGTTGGCTGGGGGATAAATACTTTTTAACTACAGATTGTGATTTAAGAAAGCAGAATTAAGGTAAGTAAAGTCATATCTGATGTACAGAGAATTTTTAAGTCTCTTGTTGACTTATAAGTTGGGACCTTCCCTACCAACAGTTAGGTATAACTATAAATTACATAGCAACAATTTTTTAATAAGCTCAAAGCCAATGTAGCTGTTAACAATTGACATGTATGTCTCAATAAAGGTGGGAAAATGAGTGGAAGACAAGAAACTCAAACACACACACAGATAAATCCATAAACATGAAAAATGTTCAACTATCTTAATGACAAAGAAAAAGTGAGATGTCACATTTTGCCCATAAAATTGGAAAAAAATTTTTCTTTAACAGTAATATTCCATGCTACAAACATGAGAAGGGACAGACACTCTCAAAAAATACTGTTAAAAATATAAAATTAAGACATCTTTCTAGAAAACAAATTGGCAATGTTGTATTCAAATATTCGTGTTATGAATATTTATTATCTAGAATTGTTAGGTACTAAAACTGCACATTCTCTTTCACCCAGTAATTTGGTATCTAGGAATATGTTCAAAAAAGTGTTGAAAAAAAACTTTTTTTTTTTTTTGGTACTGGGGATCGAACTCAGGACACTGTGCTTGTGAGGCAGGTGCAGTGCCACTGAGCTAAATCCCTGGCCCTCGAAGATCTTTATTAAAAGATGTTTGCCATAATATTTAAAAGTAAAAACTGAGATAAAGTAAAAATAAATTATATATTTTGAAACTATCTTTAAATGATATGTAATAAATGAGGAAATAATAAAATAATATTCTATGCAAAGTATAAAAATATTAAATACAGAGAGAAATACTTCAAATATCAATGTTAAAAGTCTGGATAGTGGAATTATGGATAATTTTTACTTCTTATGCTTTTCTATAATATTCAAATTTTCTACGGTAAACATTTATTAATTTTAGAAGTTCTGAGCAACAAAAGAAATTAGCTAAAGGGCAAATGTATTTAAAATCTCAAAAACATGGAAGTAAAGAAAATAAAAAATAGTGACAATAAAAAATTACAAGTACACAGTTTGGTGTAGATTTAAAAATCTTGAAAACTGCTGGGCCTTAAAATAATGCTGAAGGAACACACATGAACAGAATGAAAAAAATGTTTAAAACAGAAGCTCCATTAGAGAGCACCCAGTTTAATCCCTTCCTTATATAGTGTGGAAACTAAGAATTAGTTATTAGTTATGTCTCTATCTGGCACTGCAAGATAGAGACAAAAAGCCTAGGCCTCATGGCTCCCAATCTATGTTGTTTCCATAATATAAGGGATGGCAAATAAGTTTTATTTAAATTGTATGGTAGCTATTTAATGGGCTTTATTGAGAAGGTTATGCACTACCTCAGGGAAAAAAATCTGCACAGAGATCAGTGATTTGCAATAAGCAACATACCTGCATAAAAGTACACAAATCTTGCCAAACCCAGTATTTCTCACTATAAAATAGTAAGTATCTATTTTAGGGGAACATTTGGTATAAATTAGGACTAACAAACCATAGCTTCAATGCACAGAGAATGAAGAAAAAGAAAAGTTCCCATTTTCCAATTGAAAGAAGGTAATTACAGGTTTCATTAAGATGTAGTATGATGCTTCAACAAAAAATTTATACTCTCTGCCCATTTATATTCTTTGACAGGAGGGAGAACAAAAATTGAAGGGCAAACTCATGTCTTTCTTCTGGAAAGCTGTAAATAGAAAGATACTGCAAATAATTAAGGGAACTTGCATTCAAAACCCTTGATGCTTAAATGGCCAAAAGTTAAAAAAGCCTCGTACAAACCTTCAAAAGGATATCTCGGGAAAGTTAAGAATGAAAGAGTTCTATGGAGAGCTATTAAGAAGAGTCAGAGGGCACCAGAAAATATCTCTTTAAAGAAATTTCACCTGTGTAAACTGTAAATAAAATGCCAAGTCCCTGATTATGTAACATCAGGATCAAATAATTTTATGTCAGGGGTGCAAGGATGGTTTGTTCATGAATAGAGGCCCTAATGATGTAATATTTCACATTTAAAGATTAAAGGAGAAAGCCATGTTTATCATCTCAGTAGATCCCTCCCTCCCCTAAAATAAAGTCTGTCAACACATATTAAAAAGAATGCAACTTCCTCTACGTTAAAAAGGCATTTACCAGAAATCTCAGCAAGTGTCAAGATTAACTGTAAAACATTAGAACTATTCCAACTAACAACTGGAAAAAATAGAGATGCCTACTAACCCTACTACTATTCAACATTATTCTTAAAATCCCAAGGAAATTGAAGGAAAAGTATTAGAACAAAGTTAGACAAATGTAAAAACTAAAGATATGTAACATTCTTGTAATTCCACTACAATAGAAACAAACATTATTAAATATTTTGAAAAAACTTTGGAGGAAGTGAAGAAAAAGATTTTGTAAACTTACTAAGGACAATGAAGATGACATAAACAAATAAACAGATATATTAATGGATGAGAAGACATTTTTTAAAAATTCTCCAATATATCAATCTATACATTCAAAGAATTTACGAGAAAAATACTCAGAGGATTTTTAAAATAAACTTTGAATACCCGATTTTAAAATTTATCTGCAAAAAGGAATAAGAACAGTTAACAAAATTACAAAAAAAGAAATGAAGGAAGAAAGAAAGAGAAAACAGAGAGGGGCAGGCCCTATAATATCTTCAAGTTTAAATTCAGATGGTTAGGCAAATAAATATATCTCAGAATTGAGAGTACAAAAACTGGTACATAAGTTTCTGGGAATCCAGTATGTGATACATGTGTCTTTTCAAATCAAGAATTTTTAAAAATAAATGATGCTGTGCCAACTTACTGTAATAATAATAAAGTTAATCTGTGCATAATGACCAATCACAAAGGTGAAGTTCAGGTACATTAAAGAAGTAAACATCAAAAATAAAATTAGGGGGCCGGAAATTTAGCTCAGTGGTTCTACTGCCTGCCTCGCAAGCGCAAGGTCCTCAATTCCATCCCCAGGACCAAAAAAAAAAAAAGAGTACAAAAAATAAAATTAGAAAAACATTGGAATATAATAAAAGTGAATATATTTAAAGTCACG
>NW_004624757.1:2787703-2895546 GCF_000247695.1 Heterocephalus glaber
TGACAAAAATATCTGAAAAATATTAAGACATGCGAAATAAAAGACATAAGAAAATTTAAGTAAATCATAACAGAGAAAATATATTTGTAACACATCAAATAGAAGAGAATTAATATCCAGAACACACAAAAGAACTGTATGTCAATAAGAGAAAGTTAAACAACTTAATAGAAAAACATAAACAGGCGATTTGAGAAGATAAAAATGTGAAGAGGCTCACCAATAATTAATGATAGGCAAATTCAACCATAAGATAGTATTTTTTAACCTATCAAAGTGGCAAAAATAAGACTTATAAATTTAAATCAATTCTTCATCAGAGTTAATGAGAATGAATAATTTTTTTACAGAGCTATTGGACACTTGGCAAAATTTTAAATGTGCATAGATTTTAACCTATTAATACCATTCCTTGGTAACTATCCTAGAGAAACATAGAAGCAGGAGAAAGGACATTCATTATAATATGGATTACAAGAGCAAAAACTGGGATAGAATTCAAACATCACTGATAATAAGGCAGTTAAATAAAGCAGGGTATACTTACCATCTATATTAAGGAATATCATGCAACAGTCAAAAGGAATGAATTAATTTCTATGTATTAACATAAATAGCTTTCTAAGTCAGTAAAGTAAATAAGTAAAGTTATAAGACTATATGGATCTAACCATTGTATAACTGAGAGAAGGAAAGAAAGATTAAATGAGGAAAGGAATGAAAATGAGATATTATATAGGAAAAGGAATTAAAAGGACAAAATATATTTTCTATTGGTGCACATACAAATGTGTGCAAATGCCTAAGAGGAAGATCGAAAAGAATAAAGAGCAAGCTGATTTCATTACATACATTTTTCAGTAGAGAACAATACTGTACCTTTGGGTGAGAAAGCAGGGAACTTTCCTTTTCTATAGGGGCAGCTCAGAGTAGGAACAAACTTTCTGGAGGCAGCTGACTGGCTCTGCCAGTGAGCCTATCTAGGTGGTAATAATAGTGTCAATTCATAGAGTTGGTGTAATTGGTAAATGAGCTTCATATACATCAAGTGCATGTTTGGCATACAGTAAATGCAATACAAATATTAGCTGTTAGAGTGAGCTATAAAAATTGCTGAAGTGCGACTGTTTTGATCTACAAAACAGTAATTTATATAGTTCAATCTCATGTTATTATTGATAGCTTTGATTTTTTAAAGTGCAAGTTACATACATTTTAAAAGGATTGTACAGTGGGGAGTATGAAGGTAAGAACAGTAGAGCTGAGAGAGCTGGAGGGAGTCACTATGCACAGACAAATTGAGTATTTTCAATATCTGTGTGTAGAAAGATTTCATCTTTGGAGAAGAAAGCCAATACTTAGAATAATTTTGCAAAGCAAAACTTAAGACATGCTTTCAAAATCTACTTGTATTTATTTCCATATAAATCCATAAGACCCGTAGGCTTGCCAGCATATGCCTATGATTGCCCCAGCACTTGGAAGACTGAGGCAGAAAGATCAAGAGTTTGAGGCCAGCCCGGGCTATGTAGTGAGTCTGAGGTCAGGCTGGGCTATACTTTAAGCCCTTGTCTCAAAAAATCAAACAAAACCAAAGCAAAACAAATCCACATGACCAAATCATTATACAAATGACTAATTTTGTGTAATGGGAATATTTATTAAATGTGAAATTTCAAAGAAATATCAAAGAAGAAATCATGCATAAATTTGCATAAAATAAAGAATAAAACTTATTTTGGCATATATTATATACCACACGTCATATTAAATAAATAGGTTTTTAATATGTTATGATTATAATACCTTTTAACATTTAGGATATAGGTATAGCAGCAGAAAATTATAATATTTGAAACCAAATTAAGCAAATCTTTACATTTAAAAAAATTAGATTGACCTTACTTTTAGTTTTTCAATGCTAACATTAATCAGTTTTTAAATGCGCTCCATATAAAAACTAAACTCCAACATCTTCAACTAATGTCAATTTAGAAACAGAAAAGCACATATAGATATAAAAACAAATCTCTGTATTAAATACACAAACAACTCAAGGGGGTAGAGATTCATAGGAACTGTTTCTATAAATAGTTTGATATTATTACACAATCTTCTCTGCATATCATGTAAAGGAAAGATTGCTATGGGTGATTGAAGAAATAAGCAACTTTGACATTTCTGGATGTAACGTGAGGAGATTATTTCATCATAAAGGATTGGTATAGAATATCCTAACCAACAACTCAATATCAAAACTCTCCTTGCAACTCTAAAACAGTGCAGAATGACATTTAAGATAATCCATTTATCACCATCCAATACAGGCTGCTTGTTCACAAAATGTCAGTGACAAGGCTGGAGCATTCTGATTCCTAGGCAGTGAGCGCATATGACAAGGAATCTTTAATATAGCATCAACTTCATTTCCTTATATGATATTGCTGTATTTCAGATTTCAGCTCCCAGTTTTTTGTGATTTATATGAGCAGCTATACAAATGAAATGTCTTCTCTTTTCCACACACAAGAGAAACATTCCCGTCTAAAGATAATGAAAAGTCTGCATATCTGCAGCCAAGTAATTTACTCATGATGAATTCCTGATGTTTTTATCAGCCATCCTCAGAGAGCTTAGTGTTTTAATTCTGAATAATAGTAATTCTAAGAATTCAAATAATTCTTTATGTTCATTATAAGGTAATAGTGACTTGCATTTATACATTACTTGTTTCACTGGTTTTTACATTATTTATTTTACTGGTTTTTGTACAAGGTGCCTTCTGTGCTCTTCATCAGGCCCCTGTAAGATTAGTCATGCATCATCAACATTTTATAGGTGGGAAAAGCTGAGGTGTAGGCAAGTTTAATTTTTCTGTCTAACGTCTTGAGGCAAGCAAGAATCATTCAATGTTGAAACTGAAACAATCCTTAGGGTCAAATTAATAAGGCTTACTTCAGAGATAACAAACTGATGTTCTATTTGACCAAACAGGTAGGACCCATAGGCCTACAAATTCTGAGATTTTATATAAATATAGAAACTTCTGGCTTTTCTTGAAAATGTAGCAATACTAGGCCCATATTTTATAGAGAAACCAGTTGCGAGAGTTTATCATTGCCCCCTTTAAGTTTAACATACGCTCTGCCATTTATTAGTCTATTTCATTTCATTCATTTTTACACTTACTTTACATATGGTAAAATGGATGTATCTTAAGAATACATTTTAAAAGTTTTTAAAAAATGTATATGCATATCACCCCATCAAGATGCACTTTTATGCCTTTCCCCTAAAATTCCCTCTTGCCCCTCCCCATTACTGTCCCTTTTTCTTTCTTTTCCCTTTTCACTCATTTTTATTACTTGTCCATCAACATTTGAATTTGAAATCCATGACCTAGTCTAAATCTCTTCATTTTACAGACAGTAAAACTAAATCCTAGGGAAAGGCACAGCCAGAGGTAGAATCCAGGTTTCCAAATTTCTAGTCTATACTGCCATCCTCAAAAGTAAGATAGTGTACTGCACAGTAAAAGAAAAAGGATATCAACAGGCAACCTGTTGCCCTAGGGTTGACCCAAAAGAAAATGTCAAGATACCATCATTGCAGGCTTTAAATAGGTACCTAGGATGGGTGACCAATAAAGTCTATTATTTCACTCTAAATAATCAGATCTGGAAGCAATCAAGTAGTAAATAGGAATAAGTTTAGACCGAGGCTTTGAGAGTGTAACTGTGAACTAGATTTGATCAAGTTCATTCCCAGCAGCGGAGGTGGGACTACTTCACCACCACCACAGGGAGAGCATCTGGGGTCAGCTTCCTGCTGAGCAGTCTTGCCACTGTTAAACTCTGAAATGGCCAGAGCCCAGCAGCAAAAATAACTTCTATTCTCTGTGCCAGGCCACCTGCTTCTTGTCTATGCCTGATGATCCTTTTTTAGAAGACTAAGCACCATATGGGATCTTAAACACCCTCCCCCTACTTTTGAAAAACTTAACAGTGTATGGAGTTAAGCATTTCTATGTGGACCTGACTCAATGTCTTATTTCTCCATTAACTATCTTGGTTAAGTTCCCACCTGCTGGTGAGGTATGAGGAAAAACAGAAATAAAGTAAATTCCCTTTTCTATATTTTAAAGGGTCACAGTATCCTCAGAGCCACAGTAAGCAGTTCCATGTGGCTTTAAAGTAGCCAGTGGACGCTGGTATCTCAACTACACCATTATGAGAATTTCCCTCTATGTGCACAATAAAGAGTAAAATTCCTCCTCCCTAAAGGTCTACAGCTCCTTCCAATCCTCCACTCCCCCCACCCCGCCCGCCTAAAAAAAAACTGGCTGAGGGCAACAAATGTACCTGCAGAGTATAGAGCTGGTAGACAGTCTGCACAGCCTCTGGGAACCAGAGGCCTTTTCTCACCAAGTTTTTCAATATGCAGCCAATGAGGAAATTTTCTAGTGGAAAGGAACCAATGAAACAAATCTGGTTCAGTCTCCATGTTCTATGAATGAAGAAACTGAGAGCTAGAGAGGAAAGTCAGTTAATAGCTACAATTTATTATATGTGCTTGGTTTTAGTACTCAATGTAGCTTAACACATACGTGACATCATATTAGTCTTATGCCACCACAGTGAGTTAAAGAGAAGTAATTTCATTTTGCAGACAGGGAGAAAGAGCTAGAGAAATGACAAACTCACTCTAGTTCAGGAAGATGAAGTGTGATATTAAACAAGTATTTCATCTCTCTGAGCCTTAGTTTTCTCACTTAAATGGGAATAATAATATTGGCTACTTCACTGGACTGTTATGAAGATTTAAGAATATATGAAAAAATGCTATAATGCATTTCAGTGCTGGATAAGTATCCGCTGTTGTTAAGCTATTATTAAACAAAGGGCAGAGCCAATAAGAGAACCCCCTGCCTCCATATTACTGGCTCAGTGCCCTTTTCATTAGACCATGCTACAAGAAACTGAGATTATGTATTGTTTGTAGTTAGAACATGCACCAAGCAGAGTGGTGAAAGAGAGAAGGGCAGAGGCAATAGACAAAAAACATTTAAGACATGGAGATTAGCTGTTACAAAAAAAATGGCATCAGGCAGTCATCATCCAAATTTGTGACTGCATTTCATAGAACAGTGTGGCTGGGATTTTATTAGACAGCTCTGCCAAAAATATATTGGCAGATACAGCCCTGAGCTTGTGGTTCACCAGACACACAAGAGCTTCTCTTGAAGAAGGAGATCCTGCTTGGGCCCTGGCCCAACTCCAAGTTAATGCACAGTTAAAAGTAGCAGCTGCAGCAATGCTGAGATAGAGGGTCCCCTGGAGTAAGGTTTTGCCAGGGTCTCTTCCCAAATTATTTATCAATTATTAGCAGAGAGAACTTTAAAAAGCACACACACACAAAGCAAATAAAACCTTTAAAACATTTGGCCTTAGAAAATACAGATGTTATAAGAACAAATGCAATTAGTCAAGAGATTTACGGGAAAATCTAAAAAATTTGCAAACTCAAACATCAATGTAGTCTAATTTTCAACTATCAGTTGGGTGGGTGTCACTAAAATACAATAATGCTGGCAAAGATATGTTGAAAATGCATATACTTGGCTGATTACAATTTAAATTGGTAAAACACTTTTGCAAATTTGGCAATATATGCTGAAAGCCATAAAAGCTTTCATGCCTTTTGACTTAGTAATTCTTTCAGATTCTAAGGAACTAATCCAAAATGAGGAGAAAAACAGTATGAGCAAACATGTAATTGCAACATTACTTACAATGGTGTCAAATCAAAAGCAATTTAAATGTCCAACAATAAGGAAATGATCTTGTATATTCTAATACATTCCTTTGATGGAATACCCTATAGTGATTATAAACTCCATAAGGAAATTGCCTATAAGTGTAAGTGAAAAACTGCAGGCACCTATGATTATAAATCTTTTAAAACATGCATACAAAATGCATATGCAGTAAACAAAGACTCAAAGGGACATGTCCAAAAATATTGAGACTGAGATTTTTTTCTTTTTCTGTATTTCCACATTGTCAGTTTATTATTTGGAATACCCCCCACTTAGGAAATCTTACTGCATTATGTAGATCAGTGAGTACAAACTAGCAGCCCATAAATGACATCCCACTATAGGTAAGCTTTACATGCCCTGTTCCTATTTTAAAACTGAATTATCTGAAGACTCATGAAGTTTCACATTCATAGTGACTGCTATACTGAAAAAATGTGAGGACCTGCAATCCTGGGCCCACAGCCCCACAATATAACATGTGTTTAGAGTTGGGAGGCAACAGCCCCTTGTAGACCAAAGTTTCTCCTGTTTTACACAGCTGCAACCATTCCTGTTGTCTTCTAAGCCAAGCCATGCACTTTTTTATGTCACATACCCAATTTAAAATCTATATGATGGAGAGGAAAAAGGATGGAGTATTGTACCAATTTTGCATGCCCTTTTAAAGGTGAATAATTGCATATTAAACCTGAGCTTTCGTTTAGATAACAGGTCACCAAAAAATCATGGTCTAATCAATCCACTATTTTTCTCAACATGCCACAAGCATTTCTCGGATATTTCCTACCAACAAAAAGGACGGTTCCCGAGTGAACAGTCTCTACTGGTGCTGTCTTCAGATTCTCCTTGAAGCTAGTCCCTGGCAAGGGCCCTGCACCCTCTTTCAGGGCTCAACAGAACTACAGAAGCTAACTTGCTTTCAAGGGAGTTCACAGTCACATTACCCTAGCTTTTTTTCCATATTGCAAGTTCAAATTATTTTCTGAGTTTCCCAAGACAGTTATTGAACAGGTTAAGGAAGATGCTTCCTCTCTCCCTGTATATATTCCAGCTATGGTCCTGCAGAACCCTGGCTCTGTTTGCTAAAGGAAGATGTTTGCATTTTTTTTCTTCTCCCAGGGATAGAAGGTATAGGAACAGAGACTGTGCAGTAGCAAAGTGGAGAGGAGGCCCTGGAGGATATAGGTGCTGTCACATCTATTGGATAAAGATGCAGAGCGGGGAGAATGTCTGCAAATTTGATGTTTGTGAATCTCCTCAAAAATGGTCACCAATTACCATCACCAGTATATGTTAAATTTATTTACATAAACCCTACCAAAGGCCATAATCTCGGTGAATAAATTAATAGAAAACAAGCAAAAATAAGGCAAATACGATTCTAGTCTGCATGTCTGATCCAGTGAATGCTGAGTGACAGACACTGGATCTAGGACCATTAGTAAACACCAGGCCATTGGGTAGAATTCCTTACCTGCTTCCTAAGGCTCAGAAAACTGTTCTTCAGGCAAGAAAGAAGATTTATTTCAGATAAAGGACAAATGCTGTCCTTTAATTAACAACATCTATCTCTAGGACAAGCACATCAGGTATACAATACAGAAGATTCTTTTAATATAAAGGACAGATGGCAACTTCACCCCTGGGACTTTCAAGGCTGCCCCAGAAAAACACACAATTTTAAAAGGCTTTGAGAATCCTCTAAGGAGAGACAGTCAGGAGACAAGAATGCTTCATTGCCCCATTTACAAAGTAAACCAGAAAGTGTCTCTGAACTATTCAGAAACACTTGAAGAAGAGCCAGGTAAATCTGACAGAGGAATACAATAACTGTTGCCTCACAGTCTAGTAGTGGGTGTTGTAAAAGTTTCCTTTCCTCTTAGCCTGAGTGGCACTAGATAAAAAGGAGTTTTAATATGAAGTACTAACACTCTGGACTTCATGATCACATAACTGCACAGTGGAATAAAACTTTCAGACATCCTCCTTACGCTAATATTGAAAACATCCCATCAGGCCTTCCCATTCAGCTGGGCACTGCATTTGCTTGGTAAGAGGAAGATAGGATGTGGTCCCCAGCTCGGGTGGAATGTCTCTCCTTTTATGGTTCTCATTAATCTGACTCAACAAACACATGTGTTGGTACAAGATTCCTAGCACATGTGTTATACCTGCCTAACTGGGTGCTAACATTATAAACCACACATCAACACTTCTTGCCCGAGTGTTAATGTCTATTAATGTCCTGCTGAGGAAAAGGCTCTGAGAGCCAGCCCAGAGCCACAATTCAAGACTGGCTGCCACACATTCTGGTCTTGGCCTGCTGATTTTAGATGACACATTTTATTAACAGAATTTCTGGAGAAGGGTGATATTACAGTGTTGTACTTGGATTTATGTTGCAGAGATTATCTTCATATAAGGAGCTAAAAGAGCCATACAGATCTGAAGGAATTTAGGGCTGAGGAATTACCCATGTAGAATTTGGCTACTGATATCCCAGATACAAAATTAAGTGTTTCTTCTGCTACACTGTGATGTTTTACAACACACTGAACCGGGAGAAAAGGTCTTGTCAGTATGATAGTGAGCTTCCTTGTCAGCACATTTTTCATATGGCTTATGAAGTGGTGTACATTACCCTCAAACTGGACATACAAAGTGCACATACACTATGTTTATATATGCATGCTATATACACATTTGTCACTGTAAAGGTGAATAAAGTATACAAGGTGAATTTTTTTATCCAAAGTATAATGAATGTGTAATACTATGTGAAAATACACACATACACACACATATATATATATAGTAAAACAAACTAATAAAAAGATATTTCCTCAAGCTTTGCTTGGCATCACATAAAGTACATATTTAAACCACACAACGCCATTCCTGCAGACAAAAAAAAAAAGACATATACACAAGCACAACCGTCAAAACCAGATTTGCCCTTCTCTAAATTAATCCAATTATTCAAATGTCAGTTATATCTGTCACAGCCTAGCTCCTCGGGCCGAACCAAACTGTTAAAAATTAAAACTGTTTTACTTCGTTTAGTCTTTCTGCCTTTTTAGTGTAAAATCCAGAGTCTTGACAAAAAGTTGTGGGATTTGACACCCAGTGCAACACAACCCTACTGCTGTCATCCATGCATAATTCACTTTGGAAATATGCACTTGCTTTAAAATATTACTAAAATATACATGTAACATATGCTAATTTCACTGCGCTGGCTTGTAAACTCTAGCTACTAGGTTATATGTAAACTTTGCCAAATGCATACACTGTACATAAAGGGATTATAAATGAAAAGAAATATCTCGGTCCCTAGCTCTCTGTCTCTAGCCTTGGCCAAACTGACAGCCCCAAATCCCAGCACCATCTAACATGCCCTTCCCGTGGAGAAGACAGCCTGTTCTCAGAGTCTTAATTACATCCCAGCTGACTGCCCTGCATTGCCAAAATCAGGCAACAAACACTGGCCCTTCACTCACAATATGGTCTGCTAAACAGATTCCTGGTCACACAGAAAGAAACTTTCACAACGAGGGCAAATAAAGGGACAAGCAGGAGATCAAGGGAGAGCACAAATAGTAACCTAGGGGATGGGAGAGAGAGAAACAATTCATCCCTGCTGCGTAAAAACAGAAAGAAGAAAGAAAAACCTTCTCTTCCCAGAATCCTTAGGGACTACAGCGCAGCAGAATTTTAACAAAGCTGCCCTTATTACAATGAAATCAAAGCCCTACTCATCCAGCCAAGTACTGCTACTCCTCAAGATGGGACGGTGATACTAAGACTCAGTAGATTAATGATCGTTAAGTAAGACTCAACCACCCCACATGGATCAGGCCATTATAATTACAGAAGAACAGCGTGCAACATTCTACCACTGCAAATGGTATCATATGTTTTCCTGGGTGGCTTTTTGGGCAAGGTTTAGTTTATCTGACATGGCAGAAGGTGCTAGAGCCTCACACTTATATCTCATATAATCTACATAAAATTAAGTTTCTCTTGAAAATGTAATTAAAAATTTACCAACAAAGAAAAGTCCAGGTCCTGATGGTTTCACTGCTGAATTCTACAAGATATTTAGAGAAGAAATATTGCCACTACTCTTAAACTTTTCAATGAAATTGAAATTGAAGCAATACTTCCAAATTCATTACTGGAAGCAAGTGTTACTTTGATTCCAAAACCAGGGAAAGACCCTACCGAAAAAGAAAACTACAGACCAATCTCCTTAATGAACATAGATGCAAAAATCCTCAATAAGACAGAGGGTCATCAAGAAGATCATACACCATGACCAAGTTGGATTTATCCCGGGGATGCAAGGATGGTTCAACATCCATAAATCAATAAATGTAATACATTATATTAGCGGAGTCAAGGACAAAAACCATATGATCATCTCAATAGATGCAGAAAAAGCATACAACAAAATTTAACACCCATTCATGATAAAAACCCTGCAGAAAATTGGAATAGATAGTCTTTATCTTAACTTGATAGAGGCTATCTATGAAAAACCAACAGCCAATATCATACTAAATGGTCAAAAACTGAAAACCTTCACGCTAAAATCAGGAACAAGACAAAGATGTTCATTAGCACCACTCCTGTTCATTATAGTCTTGTAAACTGTCATTATTCACTGACGATATGATACTCCACATAGAAGACCCAAAAAACTCCACCAAAAGATTTCTAGACTTAATTGATAGATTCAGTAGAGTAGCTGAAGTGTTTACAAGGCAAACACTCAAAAATCAATAGCCTTCTTGTACACAAATAACAGACTCCCTGAGAGAGAAATTAGGGAAACAATCCCTTTCACAATAGCATCTCAAAAAATGAAATATCCAGGAATCAATCTAACAAAGGAAGGAAAAGACCTCTACATTGAGAACTACAACACTCTGAAAAAAGAGATAGAAGAGGATATAAGAAAATGGAAAGGCACCCCTTGTTCCTGGGTAGGAAGAACCAATATAGTGAAAATGGCCATACTTCCAAAACTGCTATACAGATTCAATGCAATCCTGATCAAAATCCCAACAGTACATCTCACAGAACTAGAGAAAACAATCCAAAAATTCATTTGGAACCAGAAGAGACCTAGAATAGCAAAAGCAATTCTAGGCAACAGAGACATGGCAGGAGGTATCACAATCCCCAACTTGAAACTATACTACAAAGCCACTGTGATAAAAACAGCATGGTACTAGCAAAGAAACAGACATGATGATCAGTGGAATAGATTACAAGATGCAGAAACAACTCCAGACATACTCAGCTACCTCATCTTTGACAAAGGAGCCAAACATCCTCACTGAAGGAAAGATAGCCTATTTAATAAATGGTGTTGGAAAAACTGGATTTCAATTTGCCAAAGATTAAAACTAGACCCCTATCTTTCACCATGCACTAAACTAAGATCGGAGTGGATTCAAGATCTAAATATTAAGACAGAAACACTAAACTTGCTGGAAGATAAGTTAGGTAAAACTCTCAAAGACATTGGCATAGTAAGGACTTTATGAACAAATCCTCATTAGCACGGGAACTAGCACAAAGAATTAACAACTGGGATTTCACCTTATTAAAAAGCTTCTGCACTGCAAGAGAAACCACCAACAGAGCTAAAAGACAATCTACAATGCGGGAAAAAAATTTTACCAGCTGTTCCTCAGACAAAAGTCTACTCTCTAGAATATATAAAGAAAAAAAAATCAGACCCCCCAAATATAAGGACCCAATTCAAAAATGCGCATCTGAAATGAACAGACATTTCTCAGACAAAGAAGTAAAAGCAGCAAATAAACATATGAAAAATGTTCAACATCACTGATCATTCGAGAGATGCGGATGAAAACAACATTAAGATTTCACCTCACCCCAGAAAGAATGGCTGCTATCAAGAAATCAACCAATAACAAACGGTGGTGGGGGTGTGGGGGAGAAAGGAACCCTTCTTCATTATTGGTGGGAGTGCAGACTGGTGCAACCACTGTAGAAATCAATACGGAGATACCTCAAACAACTAGGATTGGAAGTCCCATTTAATCCAGCTATTCCTCTGCTGGGTATCTTCCCAAAAGAATTAAAAGAATCATACCACAGTGATATATGCTCACCCATGTTTATAGCGGCACAGCTTGTAATAGCTAAAACTTGGAAACAGCCCAATTGCCCATCAACTGGAGACTGGATAAAGAAGATGTGGTTTTTTGGGGGGTTTTTATAAAATGGAGTACTACTCAGCCATAAAGAACGAGAAACTAGAGACATTTATACCTACGTTGATGCACATTGAAGCCATACTCTTAAGTGAAATAAATAGGACACACATGTAAATACCAAATAGTTTCTCTGGTGTGCAAAACTAAAAGTGTAAATAAGGATCAAAATGTATAATTGATACTGTGAAATAGGAAGAAAAGGTTTAAAGGAATAGGGCAAATGGGAAGGGTAGTAGGAAAGGAAAGTAGGAAAAAGAAAAAATATGAGAAAAGAAAAAAAATAGAATTTATTTGTAAATAGGGAAGGGTAGAGGAGGTGAAGGGAGGGCCGGGTAATGGTGAAAAAATAAGAACCAAGATACATCATGTAAAGGTAGAAGATCCCAATGGTGAATGTAACTATACTGTATGCCTAAAATGTACCAATAAATAAACTTTATTAAAAAAATCAAGTTTCTTTCTTTTCATGATTGCATCATAAGCAAAGCCAGTCACCAAACTTACAGACTATTTTTGGCTTCCTTCAAAACTAAATATAGGCTAATAGCAAATACAAAATTTGCTTTAGAGAGCTTTGGAAGGCAGCTGTTCTCTGGATCAACAAAAGATCTTGAGAGAGTGCTAACAGAAAAAGTTCTGCCCAGTGTAATAAATATACATTGAGAAAGCGGCAGTTTCGAAAATGAGCCCCAAATCAGAAGTTACGAAGGTAGCTGCTTTAAATTTTACTCACTGATTTTAGTATTTGAAATTGTGTTTTCAGGGGTGTCATTTATTCAACACAATGGGAACAGTGCCCCCTGGCATTCTGTCATAATTAAGCTGCTTTTCACATGGGCTCCAAGATAAATAGAACTATAGATTTAGTTATTTTTATAATGGTAGAGGATTCTCCTGAACAAGGCAGGGCCAGACAGTTAAACAGTAAAATTAACTCATATATGATCAGCACAATTTGTAAGGTACTTAAAAATACATCTTCATTAAGTTTCAAATGTAGTTTGTAATAAATGATTGATACCATTTTTCTGATTTTTTTTACAGAAGAGGTGAAATCGAGAAATAAAAACAGCTCCTCTAAGGTAACAGGGCTTTTGACTGCAAAACATACTTTCCCTACTGTCCTCTGTCGTTGCCCTAGAAAATACAAAGGAGAGACAGAGTGAAGGAAACTAAATACTGTACAGATACAGTGTTGGATAAATCAAGAGAACACAAGTGCTTTAGTCACAGGAACACTAGGGATCAGCAGGCAGCATGAAGGCCAGGAGCAAGAAAGTTGAGGATTGAGAATGAAATTTCTGCTAATACCTGTGTCCCTCATCCCACCATCAACACAGTTGCCCTTGGGTGGGAAAGGGAGGCTCCCAGTTATGTCTTTTAAAGGAATTTTAAAGAGAAAAGCTAACTACTCACACTACCTAGTTAAATATTACTCCTACCACTATGAGTACCACCACTAATTCCCTTTGTAGGAGAAGTTGATCCCACTAATCCTTAATACATGGTGACAACCCAATGGAGTGTTTTATAAAAAGGGTTGTTCTGGGGCCAGGGACTTAGCTCAGTGGCACAGTGCCTGCCTTGCAAGTGCAAGGCCCTGAGTTCGATCCCTGGTACCAAAAAATAACAAAACACAAGGGGTTGTTCTACAGAAATGGAAAAACAAGAAACTATTACAACTGTTAGGATAAATTATTCCAGGACTTAAAATTTTTTTGGTGGTTTGTTGTGGGGTTTTCCTATTAAAAAATGCTTATTGTAACAAAAAAATGCTTCATTATACTATAATCCACATTTACCTCAGTTTAGCTAGAAAATCAAAATATAATGCCCATATGCAGCCTTAAAATGAAATCTTCATACTATTTTATTATTTGAGCTGATATAAAGCTATGTAAGACAAGAAAACAAAGGATTTAGTACAGCTTTACAGCGCTGAATAATAGCCAATTCAATGATTCATTATTTTCTATGGAACTTAAATAATAAAGATTTAGAATTCTGTTTCCATTATAGAAGCAGACTACACTGCATCTTGAGAATTGATACCAAACATCTTCTGGGAATAAATTCACTGCAATTTGAAGTCTGGGAAGGCAACCAAGATATTTAATAGAAAGAACATGGACATATTTAACATGGCTTAACCAAGGGATTTAAAAGAAAAAGAAAATCAAAACAAAAACCTTTAAAAGCCAACTCAATGAACAGAGTTGCAACTTATGCTGAGAGGTCATCTCTTTCACCAGAATCTACATGAAGAACTAATGAATCAGAAGAGAATAAAGTATGGTATGTTTTAGTTCCCTTAAATGTAACTCTTCCTCATAGCCTAAGCCAATGGGTTGGTAAATTATGGCCCAAGGCCAAATACTGCCACTTGTTTTAGTAAATAAAGTTTTATTGGAACACAGGCACATATTTCTTTGCATATTGTCTACTGGTGCTTTTGCACTACAATTCAGTAGAATAGTTATGATGGGCTATATGGACTACAAAGCCTAAAATATTTATTATCTTGACTTTTAAAGAATTTGCCAGCCCCTGATATAGACAAATACCTACTATGATCCATATGGCAAGGTGCATGTCTGCTCAACCAATTCTGAACAATTCACAGATAGGGAAATTGGTTTAAAGTTTTAAAATACAGGGCAGGAGTTCATAGTCACATCAGTGACTGAAAAGCCTTGTACTGAGTAGCCCTTATTATCAGGAACAGCAATGAAAAATTTTAGTCCTGTGCCTGAACTTCTTTGCTGAAAGTTCTACTACTTTCCAAGATAAGAACAAGTAATTTCAGAGGCACAAAGTTCTAGCCATCCCAAATTGGTGATGTGACTTTAAAAGCAACAGACTCAGGTAGAATTCTAACCTTACAAATTTTCTTAATCACTGGTTGGTGAGAATCATACTTTAGCCTTCAGAGGCTCAGTTTCTTCACTGCTAAAGTGAGGATATTCCACCTCAAAGAATGAAGGAATGAGATGAAATGTTACAACGAATGTAAAGCACTTAATGCAAGGTCTTTGGCTGTCTAAAATTGAGTATTTCACAAAAGAAGAAGGGAACTATTTCAAGATTTGTAGGATAAACTTTTAGGTGTTCTTCCCCTTTATGCAGTTCCCTCACCTCATCCAAATATTTGCCATCTTAGGAATCTTTTTACTTTAGTGACCTTTCAATATGTAGGTGTTTGAATTCCTAGCTCCATGGAGAAGACTCTTTGTTTTTCTCTAATTTTGCCTTTAGAGAGCCCAAAACTTAGTTATCTTCTCTGTTGTCGTTGTCTCAGAAATATTCCAAATTATGACTCTTATTTTAAATATACTATTAAAATAATTAGCTTCCAAACAAGCTCCTACATTTTATAGGCTTATATGCTAAGGTCTTTACTATGCTCTCCATGAAACAAAAACAACATAGGTCAAATAATCAAGGCCCCAACAACTCAAAATGTATAGAATAACTCCAGGGAAGATTTGGAGAAGAACTACCACCCCTGCCTGAGAGATACAGAGACAGAAACATGAAGAATTAGACCTGAGTTTGCAATACACACATGCACTTATTACATGGCAACTTTTACTTGTTTCATTATGATACATTAGGTTCTTCCAATACCAAACACAAGAATGAATGTGCACCTGAAGGACCTCTGGAAGCAAGTCAATGTTCGTCTTGAATATATTGTTTTAAAATACTTAAAACTGGTGTACATTTGGTAACTTCAGAAAATACAACAAAGATTAATCTTGGTTTTAATGAAAATGCCAGATTCTCCTATTGGATTTAAGAGTGGGAAAATAAATCTACTAAGAGTTTAAAACATTCTATACTTGATACCCTCTCTATGTATTCTATACACATCATGTATAAATGAGAGACTAATGCTTCTTTCATTTTCTCAGTAGGGAAAGAAAATATACATTTCTCTTGCTGTAAATTATAGTAATTCAATTTCAACAGACTTGAGTTTTTGAAACAACGTATTTAAACAAAGCTTATGAATATCAGAAATAATGCAGACCACCATACATTCAGTATGTTTGAGGCCTCACAAACTAAATAGCATTCAACTTACAAATCCTCCACCATAGATAACCTAATACCAACCACCAGCATTCAAAGTACAGATGTCTACATCAGGAGAGAAAGCATCTGAATAGCAGTTTCCAGTGACATTTTTTGCACTTCCCAAGTGTCCTTGTATTAAAGGACCCATGAAGTAGATTGTAGACTGTCCCTAAGCATGGGAGTAGAATGAGGAAGCAAATGTAATCACAGGTCCCTATGGCTAACTTCCATTACTCTGAGATTCAAGCTTCTCACATTTGCTTCTAATCAAAATATGGACTAGAGCCTGTCTACTGCTTCCTAGTAGCAACATTGCAGTGGCTTGGGTTTCTAGATATGTTAGTATGGCCCTGTAACTGACAGAACCCTATTACATCTGTTAGGTGTGGTCTGCAGTGAGAAATTAAAGTAATATTATGATTGTCTCTGTAAAGCATTAACTTGAAGGCAGACAAAGTATATGCCACATTAACCAGACCTGAAGTTTCATTCTGGGTCCTGACTACAAGTCAAGCATAGCAACGAATACTACTTAGGCCACAGTCACCTATGTTATCTACCACAGAATGGAGCCCTGGGATACTGCACTAAAGTGTGAATATGGTTTATGTGCTCCTATAGAGAGTCTACAATGATCTCCTCTAATTATGGGAAGAGACCTGGTGAAAGAGGTTAACAGAGATTGGAACACAGAAGACCTTCATTGGCAGTGAGGAACTGTAATCCAGATGCTTCTGGAGGGTATGCTATAGCCTCAGTACACTTGTTCCAATGAGATCTCACTGAAGTGGTATTACTGAGGTGTTCAAGGACTCCCAGTTAGAGCTGAAGATTCAAAAAGTGCCAGAGATTTACCAATACCACCAAGTAAGCAACAAGGATCAACCAGGCTAGTGCTAACCACTGTCAATGTTGGTCATCATAACTGAATTCCCTAGGGCAGGTCCCAACACATGCTGGCTAAATTAGGAGGAAAAGTGGACTCTCAAACAGATTCCAGAAAAGCTGATAAATGCCTGACCAGACCTAAAATTGGAATGTCTCTGATAATAATGAAACTCAAGCCAGTGCATCTGGCTAGCAAAATCCATCTTCCTGGCCTTGAACAGAAGTTGGAATCTACCCTGAAAGAATTCACAATAGAATTCCCATGAATTAGCTCAAAGAATTTAATACCTGTAGCAATTTTCTCCAATTTAGTATATGAAATAATAACACAGGCAGCAATTACCATAAAGAAAAACTTCAGGTGTAGCAGGATTAGTTCAACAGCTGGGATCAAGTGTCAGCCCAGAATAACAAATTTCATTCATTTTATCTCCAGTACTGGAGACATGCTGCTACTAGCTTTAATAGTCAGGAATGTCTGTTGGCTAAATGACTCTGCAGAGATAGTCAAGTGAGGGCAGCCTGCGACAGTTTAATTGGGCTGCTTGCTATAACTCTATCTGGGGCTCTGAGCAGTGGACTATAAACAGGCAGAAAGCTGCACTGGGTGCTCAGCAGAACAGCCTGCAGGGAGGGAGAGGGAGAGCTTCTGACGGCAGGATCTCTCATTTACACTGGCGTCAGGTTGGCTACAGGTGAACTGAAGCAATGTAACCACGGTAGCAGAAGAAAAGTGGGGTTAAGAGAGCAATCATTTATCTTGTATTGATTCCTGGACACTGTCCTAGATCCCTTCCAAGATGGAATGACAGTTTTCAGTCTCATGCTTTCTAGAGACAAAAAATGACCAAGCACAGCCCCTACTGTTTTCTGATCATATTACCTTTAGAAACATGCCACCCATAGAATCTTTTTTCGGATGAGGAAATCCAAACAAGTTTATCACTGAAAAAGAGGGTTAGCGGCTGGTTAATCAGCCATTTGTCTTTGCTGCTCTGGATCTGGGAGTCAAGGGGTCAAAAGCAAGCACAACTGGGCCCTTTGGTTTTATCTCAGGTAGCCTCTCTTCTCCGGTAATTGAACCCACTCCTTACGGTCAGAGTTCCTGTCACTCATATTCAATGTCTGTCATTACCCAGAAATGCTTCATGTCATATTACACTGACAGAACCACTACAGCAAAGCTCGCAAGATTCCCCCAGCACCAGAGGTAAGACAATGGGAGCCTCTTTCAGACCAGTGATGTTTAACATTTTATGTGCTGACACTGTGTCTGTAAGCAAAATATAATGAAAGTCTAGTAAATGGGAGATAAAAATTCATACTTTCCCTCCTTCAGGGGCTGCCAGGCAATATCAGAAATAAAACAATTTGGCAGCTCCAATGATACCAGTGTGCTAGTGCCATGGCAAGCATTTTCTAAGTGTAGTATATGGATTTACACACAGACGTACTCAGACATATGCACATATTCCCACTTGTTTTTGACGTGACTGGGTACAAAACACTTATTCCTAGACAGGGCATGTTATAAGATCACTAACCTTAGAAATTAACTCTTTTCTGAACATATTCAAGACTCTCAAACTGTACAAGGTAGAAAAGAAAAGGCCTGGAACCATCTTCAACAAAGAACGAATCCACCATTCTGTTTGGAACTCTCCAAGGATGACTTCCAAGGAAGAGTCATTGTGCCTTTGACAGGTGTTCAAAGCCCAAAGTCAGTCTCCTCATTTTCAAGGCTGCTCAACCTACTTTTCCAGCTTTACCATCCTTCATTTCTTGTCACAAGTTTACCTGGAAGTCTCCATATTATTCATTCCTTGGCACATCTTGTGCCTTCATGCCCCTGGGCCTTTGCACACACCCACTCCATTCAGAAAGCTTTTCCTCAGCTGCCTCCTCCTCCAGGGCCTGGCTCAGGAACTAGCTGTTCTAGAGATGTGACTCTGATTCTCTTCAGCTATTCACTGATCTCTTAGTGATTAATCGCTTATAAACTGATGGCAAAACTTTTAGAACTTTCAATGATAGCAAATAACTAGCTGTGGCATGCATGCCATAGGTTTGTCACCACTGGCTAAGACTATGAAATCAGGTGGAAGTAGTTTGAATCTTCCATCTATCAATTAAACAATTTAAAAAACTGTGCTCCAGTTTTTTCAAACAGTAGCATCTCATGTGGTTGTTATACTGGGTGAATGATGTGGCCCATAGTAATAGTTACAGTGGCTACATGGTTACAAAACAGTGTCCGGTTCCAGAAGAAGCACTCAGTAAATACCAGATATAATAAGAACAAATAACACTGCTGTTGCTGGCACTGGTATACTTCAAGCACTCTTATTTACATTAATAATAGGATACCTTGCTTTTCCTTGTTCTATACTGGCAAGTTTCCATTGTCCTTCCCATCTGGAAAGACTCACAGCTGTGGGCATCTGCCTCACCTGAAGATGTGTTAGAAATGCAGAACTTAGCAGCCCCACCAAGGAAGAACTTGCAATCTACCTCACAAGTCCACAGGTGAGTATGACACTAAAACTAGAGGGCCAACTACTGGCCTAGAGTGTGGGCTAGGAAGTAGACCTCTTGCTTCGGAATGTCAGCACTTCTGCCTCCTAACATTATACCCTTGGGAGGTTGGCTACTTGATAGCTTTTTTTGCCTTAGGTTTCTTTCCTTAAAATTAGGGTTAATAAAAACACCTAGTATTCTAACAGCAAATTCAAAACAACCAGGCCCAGAGAAACAATAAGGACTAGTTGGTACTATCAACATTTAGGATTAAAAGACTTCACAATATATGCAAAGCACTCAAATGCCTGAGCAGAGGTTTAATGAGAATTTTAAATTATTTGTAGTATTCATGGGATTTTAAGCCTCTTGAGGGTTACAATGTCTTCATATTTCCAAAAGCACCTAAGGGGCTTAGCCCCAGATTTGATTAAACAGTCACTCTGGAAAAGGGGTTGATGATGGAACCCTCTGGAATCCAGGGGCCTAGGAGTCAGGCTGGTGATTATTTGGGGTTAGTGCTCTGTTGGCCAGGAGGCAGAAAAACAAGGCCATTCTCTCTGGCATCAGCGGCTTTCCTAAGGCCATCAGCCTGTGGGGCAGTTGTCTTGTGCACAGACCTCTCCTCCCCAGCACCGAGGCTACTTTCACTCAAGGTCACACCCCCTAAGCCTAGTAACTTTGGATTTAAAAATCACTTTGACTTGATATTTTACAGGGAACATGGCAGGCTTATTGAGTTTAATCTCTCTCTCTCTTTTATACACTGGAGGTGGGACACCTTTTAACCTATCTGACAAAGCTTTAAAAGCCTCTGCTTAGAAACCGACTGCAGCCTGAAGCAGAATGTAAAGTCTGGCCCTGAGTTTTCTGCCAGGGAGGCGGCAGCCCCACAAAGATCCATGGTCCCACAGCACTCCTCTGGCATAAGCCAAAAGGTATTCACAAGTGCATTTCCTTCTATAGCACTTCCTAGAGAAAATCAAAATTGGCCGAGGAAAAGAAACAGCAATCTGGCTTCCTTGGGATGGTCTGCTTCAATCATCTCATAAAATAACGAGGTATACTCTGTACCGAGAGTATTAAAAGGCTGATTTTGCAGCAAGAAATGAGCCAACCTGCTTGGGAAAAGTTCCCATTTTAGACAAGTGCCAGAGTCATAATAAATTGTAAATGCTGGCTGTTATTCTATGAAACTACGTTATGACATTCACTCTAAGTAAGACTCGGATAGCCAGTCAACAGTCAAAACTATAAATATAGCTGGGCATTGTGATGCACACCTGTAATCCAAGTACTTTGGGAGGCCAAGGCAAGAGGATCTCAAGTTCACCCCAGCCTAGACAACTTAGCAACTTATTGAAACCTTCCCTCAAAATAAAATGGGCTGGGAATGTAGCTCAGCGCAAAGATCCTGGGTTTAATCCCATTAACACACACACACACACAAACACACACACATCTCAATCCTATAAATATAACTGCATAAGCATCTCCTATTCATCTAATAGAAGCTATGATTTTCCCCACAGATATAATCATAGCGACTATTAGCAGTTAATTAGTCACCATTAGCAGCTAGCAGAAGGTAGGCTATAAATATATAAATAGGCATTGCTAATTATCCTACAGGAAAAAGAATGTACTGGTGTTTAAAAAATATTACGTCTTAATCTACAAAAACACTGCACATCCTCACAACCGTTTCTGGTAATATGAATTTTTTCCCCCTATTTCCAATAGTGGGAATTTAGGGGACAAGAAAACTAAATAAGCTATCTTGTGATCCATGGGAACAACCTCAGGTAAGTATAGGCAATAGAGAGAAAAATTACAGAGGTATGAAAATAATTCATGTTTCTCTCCATAGGCATTACTATCATGATTAAATTGGACATAATAACATGCCAAATACAATGTCAGCAATAGGGTCGCTGACCTTATTCCACTAGTACACTAGAGCAGGCCTTGGATAAGTCTCACAATCTGACTAGATCCCCACACAGTCCAATGGCCATCATTTTCTGCAGCTCTACAATGAACCATGAAAAGAATTCAATTATGACAGTGTGAGACTTCAAAATACACTCTAAAGAATAAAAATGGAATGATATTCACCAAGCCACGTGGGGAAAGCATGCTGCAAAGATATTTTTAATGCTGAAATATTACATTGCCAAATGTTCCTGTCAAATCACAGTTTAATTACCTTGGCCCCCATGCCTCTTATAATCACCTGTCATTAGCAACAATGCATACATCTGTTTACAAGTCTGTCAGAAGTGCCAGCCCAGCTTAAGCCAGGGGATACAAAAAGTGGGATATGCCCTCAGTTGGGAAAAGGTTACCTTAAAGTTGGCCTATGTACACATAGGGCCATCCCTCAAAAAGATAATGTGAAGCAAAGATCTCCGAAGCAAACACCTAAATATTATAGAAACAAATTTTAAATAGGGTAGTTTAGTTCTGAAAAATACTGGTGTTTCATGGCTGTATGTTTTTTCTCCAGAAAAAACACTGGTTATGATATGTTCTACATTGCAGTGTCTTCAAGGTCTTTCCATCCTGGTGCCAGCCTCAACCCTACAAGGTCACACCTGGCACCTACATCTTCCATTAATTCGCTCCTTCTACAAGGTCTAGGTCTGCTTTCCTTATCATTGAGTAGCTGCCATTACCTGCTTGATTTGAGAGGCTCTTCTTCCAATGCTGGCTTCATAAAAGGCCACAATCTCCCTATTGTCCTCATTCTTCCCTATGTTCTTAAAAACAAGCATAGATCCTTTGTGTTTTGATATTTTAGCATAACTATGTATATTCATATATATATGTAGAGATAGAGGGATATTCAAACGCCTTTAATATTTTCATCAGCAGTCAGTAACTTACATTTTGCTTCCCTCTCAAGATGTGAAATGGGTTTGAATTGCAATTTTGTCATTTACCATCTTATTTTTCTCCAAATTAAGTTCCATATCTACACAATGGGGAAAATACACTTGTATGATTATTGTAAGGAATAAGCAAAAATACTATGAAGTTCTGACATAAGTTGCTCTTTTGCTTTTGGATTCCATTGATATTTCCTCTTGCTATAAAAAACTTTCCAGCTCTTAATGACTCCTTGTTTCAAAGAGTTCATGGTTTACTTATGGTTTCTATCATTTAATTTGTCATTTATCTCACAATTAGTTATGTCTGTTTTCTAATAATTAAACAATAGCCTTGATTAGAAGGACTGTGTTTTCCACAGCACTGGTCACCGAGTGGAAACTTTCACAATCCTTTGTAAGTGGAATTTGGTTTAATTTTAATCCCAGTCAGCAAACACCATGAAGAACCAAGTCTTTACCCCACCTCCTGCCTCCTTGAGGCCATCTTTCTTCTCCCCATCCCTGTGCTTCAGTCAAACTAATTTCTTCTCCCCCTCAGTTCAGCTCAGCTCAAAAAAAAGGTTTCCTCAGGGGCCAGGGATTTACCTCAGGGGTTCCGCCGCCTGCCTCGCAAGAGCAAGGTCCCGAGTTCGATCCCCGGTACCAAAAAAACAAAACAAAACAAAAAGGTTTCCTCAAAGATCCTCCAAGAGCTTTCCTGAAAAACTCCATGGCTCTTTCCAGTTGTGCACCTGTTTCCTTTTCTCCACAGAATGTATTATTATCCTCCTGGTTTATTTGTTTACTTGTTTTTAGTTTGTTTCTTTCCCCTACCGGTGATGGCGAACCTCTTAGAACTTTCAGTGATTACAAACAGCCCAGTGTGGCACACATGGCATAGGTTCACCACCACTCTAAGTTCCTCTAACACAAGAAACAGCTGTGGTTTTTGTTCACCCTTCTATTCCCAGGGCCAGGTACACTGTTCAGAGTTGAATAAATATTTGTAGAATAAATGAACGGCACTTTGCTCTCTTCTTAACCATCCACCTTCATGCTACTGGATTATTAAGGAACCAAAGGATCAATGCTGGTCTCCAATGACACTAACGCTTCACGGGACACTTTAGAGCATAAAGCATTCCTGGTACAGTACTAGTCAAGCATCTGTGGGAACATGAGAACCTTTCCTATTAGTCCTACTCATCTTTCTTGTCAGAGAAGGTGAAAACTTGGGTGAAATTAGACTTCTCTACAACGAGACCCACCAAGGACTCAAGAGTGAATCATGTCCACTCAATGCATCTCTTCTTTCACTAGTCTCATCTCTGCTGCCCTAAATCATGACTCCTACTCTCAACTCCTGTTCTGCCAAGTTTTCTTAACTGACCAGGTTCCTTAAACCTTAGCTTCTATCTTCTCCTTGACTTCACTAAGACTGTATGGCTTGCTTAAGCAATGCCTCTGCTGTCCCTCTGGGCTCAGAGTACTGGGGGCTCTACCACGAAGGAAAAAGGGAACCCAGAGTATACGTCCTACTCCAGCTGAAACACTCATCTCCTCACTCGACCTGGTGAAAATTTGAGGCTCTGATATCTCTGTCCACCCTGTATTTATGCCAGAGCCTTTCTTGAATGCACACCCTCTCTGAAATTCTGCTCCCAATTTTGAGGTCAGCCACTTCCCTTTGACCTTTTTAAAAAAATTTTAACCTTCATTGACCAGTATGTTTGATGATAGTTATGTTTCAGGATGAGTCAAGGTGCATCATCTTACTTTAAATGACTAGGTAACGTTGTTGGTTGTGTTCTAGGAAAAGATAACCCTATGCATTTAAGGAAAAAACCCCACAAAAACCTCATGCGCCTTTCAAATAAATAAAAGACCTATCCACACATATTTCCAATATATCCCTTGAAAGAAGATATGTCTTTGACTCACAGAAAAATCAGATCACTGAATTTCCCTTGGTAGTGATTTTAACAACTCTATTTACTAACTCCTCATTCTTAAGTTGTGGTTACGTAGATCCATTTTTCCTGTTTTCCCCTTGTCTCTTTTATATGTCAAAGTGGAAACAGGTGAGAAAACTGAAATGTCTTTACATACATCAAATATCTATGAACATCTATCTATTCTTGCCAAGCACTAGAGTCAGCTACTGGCCAGTACTTTTTGCAGGATCCCTCATTCATCATTAAGTTTGAAGCTATGGGTGAAGAAAAGAAAATATAATTTCTTTACAGATGTGCACTGGGGGAAGCTACTACAGGCTATTTTACTAGTTCAATATGGTAAAAGAAAGCAGTCATAGCTGGCACCACCATACATTGTTTTAGAAAAATGCTCTGTAGAGAATTGACATGTACCTATAATTTTAAAAGATTTGCTCATTTAAACCAACCAGCAGCATTTTCTGCCACATAATGGAGAAATTCACAGGATGTTGGGCCCCTCATGGCTTCTGTGGCTATAAAAGCCCCTTCATGCTGAATTTTTTTATATTTGGTAAATTAATAGTTTACTGTTCCAAGATTCCTACGTGTTTATATTATTGCTTTTCTAACATAAAAGTTTGCAGTTGTTATGGAAACATATGGTAACATTTGCTGCTAAATTTTAAATGCATTTTCTGCCCCTGTTACACACCTGAAATGAAGCCAAAAACTCTCTTTGCTTTACATTAGAGTGAAATTCAAACTGCTCTGGGTGACTATAAATGGTTACTGTTTGTCTTGGCTCCTACCTGTATCAGATTTAGACTGAGGAATCTTAGGGAAGAAATTACATGGGATAAAATGGATATTTCTAAATTACAAGGCCTACAATTCCAGTGGCTCCAAATATCAGCTTTCTGTTTCATCTCAGCCTGCCAGAAAGAAAATGGTGGGGCTGGACAATAAAAGATACACAACATTTACTCTCCAGAGCCAAATGCTTCTTGTTTTGATTATAGTGGAGGACGAGGTTGCAGATCCTGATCAGTTAAATCTTGTTAGCAAATTAAATGGTTGTAGATTACAACAGTGCAAGACATGAGTTTCAGCCCCTGGCTCCATGTGGAAAGGACAAAAATATAAATTCTTTCAACTCATTTTGTTCTGCAATTTTCTTCTTTGAGCATCACACAATTCTCAAGTAATTGTTCATGATGACTCTGGGCCCACAGGGGAGGTAGATTTGAAACGTTCATTGAACAGTTTTCTTTTAAGTATGCCAATTACCCATTTCTCCATACCTTAATGCTTCACCCAAGTCAGGTTTCCCTATGCGATGTAACTAGTCATAAATACTACTTACGAAAATGACATACTTTGGCTCAGAAAAATATCAGATGAGAAGGATGGTAGGAGAATTCTTGTCTGTTTGAGCATTTTCCTGAGACTTGATATAGCAAGAGAAATCAAAAGTCAACAACAACAACAACAACAAAACAACTATGTGTACATTAGGTCTGGCTCTGTGACCTAGAAGACCCACATTCCCAAAAGCATTTCAGTCTTGTGGACTGTGCTCTTCCAGTCATTTCAGCACATTTCTTAACAGTCAAAATTAATTCTCACAGGTTAATTCCATTTTTCTTTTTGGAAATACAACCATGCTATTAGCTAGAGAGTCTCACTTTAAGTTTCCTGCTGGATTAAACATTGCTTGCACATATTTGAAGAGACTAGGGAAAAAAAATAGGATACTTGTCTAAATACAGAAATGTGGAAAGTTGCTGAAGACTTTTTATAGCGTAGACCTTCGTATAGCACGAAGTACACTACTTATCTCCTAATAATACATACTCAGAGGCTGCAATGGTAATAAGTCAAAAAACAAGGTTATTCATTTCTCTCTCTCTCTGAAAAAGAATTCTAAATTCTTATAAAATATGGCTGATTACAGTATTATTATATATAGTGCTACATATTTTCATGTTTCTCTACTTCTCCTCTTTAGTGATCAGGCAGGAGATAATATTCTTTTTTTTTTTTGGTACTGGGGATCGAACTCAGGACCTTGAGCTTGTGAGGCAGGCGGCAGAACCACTGAGCTAAATCCCCAGCCCCAGGATATAATATTCTTAATTCATCAAGATACAGAAAAATGAAGTGATTAAAAAGACACCAGAGCCTGACTCCAGGGCTCAAATCCTAGCTTGGCCATTTACAATCTGTGATATCCTAAGATAAATTCCCTAGGTTTTAACTAGTTTACCTGTAAAATGGAAACAAAAAATAGTACCTTCATGAGGTTAGTGTGAAGAGAAAATAAGGAAATATGGACGAATCACTTAGAACAGTACCTGTTACACAGTAAAGGCCCAGTAGAAGTTAGAGGTTACTATGAATTATTATAATGATCATCTTCATTATCGATAGTGCAATTATGAATGAGCCACACATCTCCAGACCCATCCAGTTTGTAAGGCCAGTATTTCCTAAGCTTTGATGATATAATCCACCATCATGATTTTTAGTCATATTTGTAAATCATCTTTTATGACACCAGGAGTGTGCATACTATACTTCAGGAGGCTCCAGGCTGGGCCTGGGCACTGGACTCATGCTTCCAGAAAGGCCTGCCTATGCATGAACCTGGAGACAGTTTAGAGCTGCAGACACCTACCACCACATTTATCCTTGTGGCTAATAATAGCCTTGTCAAGGGACTGAGTGTGGATGCCTGTCACTAAAAATACTTTGCTTAGCACATGTTCAAGGCTTTTTTTTGTTATTTTGTTTTGTTTTTTGAGACAGGGTCTCACCACGTAGTTTAGGCTAATTTTGAAATCACCATGTTGCCCAGGCTGGTGTCAAACTCACGGTGACCCTGGTGTATCAGCCTCCCATGTGCTAGGATTACAGGCATATCTCTCACCATGTCCAGCAGGTCTTCAGGTTTGAATCCTGTCTCAACACTAAGGACTGAAAACAATTCCCTCTCACCAGCCGAAGTTGCTAGTAATGTGGGCATTGTGTTGGTGGGCAGCTTGGAGACAGGATGAGGCCCTTGTGAAAGAGAAAAAAATGATCCTTTATCGAGCAGTCTTATCCAATCTCTGCAGACTGGTTTAAATGTATTTTGACCCTTGTGCTAACCCATTTTCATATGATGCATTTGGCATAAGTAAAGATTAATTACTTATGAAAAACAAGCTAACATCTCTACAGCAAATATATTACCACCATATAAAGCAGGACATAAAGGTTTGCACTTGCATCATTAGCCTAGCTATAATAAATGAGTTGCTCTATGTGATGTATAATATAGTAAGGAAAACACAGCTGTTTGCTTCTGTAGGGAAGTGCCTGGGTGCACTGCAATGGAGTCTGCAAACACTTAATAAGGCCCAACAACAAAGCTGTATCACTCAGAACAGCAATGGCTGAAAACCATTATCCATGGACAATTAACCATGTCAAGACATTGAGGTCCTTACATGAGGTCCTCATAATTCCCCACTAAGGGAAAGAAAGTAAAATGTTATTATAATACATTACTAATATTTAATAAGAAGATTGTTCTATTTGTGTGTTATTAATGCAAACTGTAAGTTATGGCATTCTCTGAATTATTATTAGTCCTTCTAGATACCTTACCACTTGAAGGACAAAGTAGCACTTGAGTTTAAGAAAAGTAAAGACGTACTTCCATTTAGCATTTAAAAATCTTTAAAAATGTATTTGCAATTTGTTCTGTTTATTTCCCCTTTGATTCCACAATCATATCTATGACAGACATTTATTACTGAAACAGCCATCACTATAATCACCAATACAAAAGGAAGTCCAAAGCTGTACACTTGTAAAACATTCCTAGTGTACTCATTTGATCCTTAGAAGAGTCTATCATTCTGCTTTCTCCAAATAACTTGGTCATTTTGAGAGTCTCTCCTATAACACAAGTATTTAAATTTCTCAGTTACAAGGCTCTCTTGACACCTAAAGACAAAAGCTTCACTCCATTTATTAATATGACTTCCTACTGTGTGGGGCTATTTTAACCTCATAATTAAAATAGCACCTGAACAGGACCATCTGTGAGCATGGATTAAGATTTTCACAAAATATGAATATCTTTTTTTTCTGCCACATGCCTTTTAAACTTCATACACATTTTTCATGACACAAAAAAAGGCATGATTAAATTTTTACTCTATAGGGGGAGGGAGGTTAGAGGAAACATTTCGCTCTTCACTATAACCTTCAATGCATCAATAAATAAATGTACTACTCTTTAATTTGCTCAAAGAATGAATGAACTATCAGCCTTTACTCTCAGTTTCTAGGATTCTGTCAGTTTATGGCAACTCAGAGACACAGTTTGCCACTTAATTTCCCTCTTCCTTCTTCAAATACACACATTTTGGAAAAGACATTATTTATCCAAGTGGCTGCCAAGAGGTTGGGCTGGGAAGGATCTGGATATACAGACTATTTCACAAACTAGCCTCATTTAACCAAGATAAAGTCATTTGGGGAGTGTTTTTTTACAAACATCAAATCCATAAATGCAGAGATTGTAAACACTGATAAAGACATTTTTTCCAGAGGGTTTTCTGACCTTATGTTAGCTTTGCCATAGAAATTCATGGTTCTCTGGAAATGCTGGCCTATTTTAATGAAATGGTTCCTTTGGTACAGTTGAGGCTGTGACGTCAACCTACCCGCATTCTAATAACCCTTATGAAATATTTACAGTGAAATTTAACCATGCATGTGTAACAGCTGACTTTAGGCAGCCAAGGTTTAGGTATACTCTGTTATTCTTTATTAAAGGAAAGCAATTGTTTTTATATTTTCCTCTGCCCTAGAAGATCAAACTCACATGTATTTAACAAATTTCCCAAACCATACCTCTATGTGGCCATCAGTCTGGAGCAGTGAGACAAAAAGATTATTCTGACCACATGAAATCTTCCTGCTAGCTTCACTTGTGCCCCAAACGAACAGCTGGGTTCCCCATAGAGGAGCTGCAGATAAGGCAGGAGCTCGAAGGTATAACAGGAGAAATGGTGATTCGCTGGCAATGAAGTCCTGGCCCTCTCTTTCTGAGTATTAAGCCCTTTATTGATTCAAAACTGCCAACATTGTTGCAGACACCCTTTTTATGGTGACAATGAGCACCAAATACACCCCGTTCACATTTTAAAATTCTCATATACTTTCTCTGGAAAAGGAAAGATGAACGCTGCCAAGTTCATGGCAAAAACAAAACAAAACAAGCAAGCAAATAAACAAACAAAAACCCTACAAAAATATCTGCTCCGGGCCAGAACCTACATAGTGTAGAACTATGTTACAAGGTCACAGAGGTGACTGTGTTCTGGATTCCTGGCCAGGGTCATTGCCTTTATACCAGAGAAGTGTGAGATGACTGAGAAGGCTTTTAATTCAAAGCTGTCAGATTTCCATTCTATACCAGAGTCCTATCCACACCAATAGGGCTCCAGACATGCTTTGCTTATCCTGAATAGTAGTTACAAATATTTGAAATAGGCATTAACATTTAAACAGTTGGGAGACTTCACAAGCATACACACAGTCTGAATTTTCCATTTCTCTTGAAAATGTGGAAGCCCCTGTAACATGGATCCTGCCTCCTTACAAGGCTGAAAAGCAGCTTCCTACTTCACAGAGTGTGTGAATTCCCCCATTCAATCTCAGTCCCAGCTCTATGGCTTCATTCATCCTGTTTATTGCCAGGCCCTGTAGATGAGTTTGCAAGCCCTGGTCTGAATTCACCAGTACTCACTAGAAAAGCCCTGTGCCGCTTTGAGCATGATTTCACCGTTCCATGTGTTTTGGTAATCCCTCAAACCCCAGGTCTCATTCTTTTATTTACATGGCCTAGGTCAGTCATGGTGAACCTGTGGCACATGTGTTTGCATGGTTAAAGCTCTAAAAGATTTGCCATCACTGGCCTAGGTGTTTTGGTCTTAGGTACCCTTCGTGCAAGAGCTAGTCAATGTCTGAATATAATCAAAATGCCCAGAAACACACAGAAAAATTCCTGGCTCAGAGAATGGCTGTTTTCCTTTACAATACAGAGAGCTTTCAAACTGCCACCCAAGCCAGAACTGTTTGTGTATGCTTCACTCAAATTCACACTTAGATATACACACACAGGCATACTTTCTTAACACACTGTCTCTGACTTTCCTGCCACTGCCTGTTTTCAATGCTCTGGAAGATGCTGCGCTTAATACAGCTCCCAATTCTCAGAGGCCCCCTCAAAGCTTTTAAAGCTGGCATAACATGCAGAATTTCAAATGAAGAACCAACAGCAGAAAGATCATTTACAGTAACTATACAAACAAGCTAAATGAAAGACTTGTGTTCAGTCATTAAAAATAATAATGCTAAAGCCCCGAGGGCCGAAATGTAAAGCTTATACTTCATGTGAGGAAACAGAAAGGAGTGTGTTTATTATCCCAATAAGATAACCTGCTAATTTATTTAGTAGGCAATTTTAGAGTATACTCGTTCACAGTGAAATCTCACTTTATCAGATTAGGTGAAAAAAAAAAAAAAACAACCACAAATAAAATGCTCATGCAAGCCAATGGCTTTTGCAAGATAGAAATTACCGTGTGGGAGGCCAGTGAGGGGCTGCTGGGAGGTACTGCCAGTAAGACATTCTACTTCTCTACTCTCCCAATCTCCTGCACTAAGCCCAGACTTACTTATAGAGTTATCTCTCTCTTACTTTGCAGATAATGCCTAACATCATGACAACAGAGAAGAGGAAAGGTCTCTGGACCTGCCTACCTACAACAAGTTTCTGTAAAGTAATGAATACAGACAGCTTGGGGACCATCCACCTGCGCTGCCTGCCTCTTCCTGCCTGGAAAGTGAAACCACTAGGGATTGGCAGAAGGTACTTGTCTGACAGGGCCAGGACAGCCTTTCTCCTCAGTGACAGCCTGGGCCTACCCTCTTAAACTTGACCCACCATAATTCCTTCACAATGTAGCAGCGAGGCAGCTGACAGTAGCAGCTGCAGCTCCTAAGCGAGATGGATGGAATTTTCATAACTAGTTCCCCAAGTTACATTTTACCTTCAAGATAATTTATGAGCTGCTCTGGAGCCTTGAAGAGACAATATGCTTGCCATAAAATTAACTGTAACAGTCTTGTAGGTTATAATTAACATTGGGAGGGTAGCACCAACTGGATGAAACACATAGTATAATTGATGGTGAAACTGGAAATGAAGCAAGCTAACAACAATATCATTACTGCGCACACTGCCTTAGTAAAAACTCTGCTTTCCAAGGGTTAATTACAATCAGCTTGCAGGGCTTAGATTCTGGTAGAGAAGAGCCCAGAGCTGGGCAGGGAGGTGGAGGTTTGCCTGAAAAGGCCCTGGCACCTGGAGGGATATAGAGGCTGTTGGCAGTCTGGAAAGAGAAGTATCTGAACAAGGAACCACTGAGGCTTTGGGCACTGGGCTTCCTAAAGCTCAGACTAGGCCCTACAGAAGCATTCCTAGTATACATGATTTCATTTTCAGTTAAAAAAAAAAAAGTATCTTTCTTCGTGAATAAAAATAAAAAGAAGAGAATCAGAACTTCCAAAATGACCTTCCAGGAATCAGAGTATTTACTTAGAATACCAGAGAATTGAAGCATTTCAACTGAACATGGGCATATCTTAGTAACCAATTAAGATGATCAACTAAACCTGGAGGTTTATTAAATTAAAAAGTAACCTCTTGAGCACCCTGTCCAGAGAAGAATATGTAAAAAGAGCTAATTGGAGGAGTTGTGTGAATCACTCCTATCTCATACAGAAACACTAAACCACTCCTTTCAAGCCTGGATACTAAAGAGCCTGAGGAACAGCAGAGAAACAGTAAATATTCTAAACACACTGGAACCATTCAACTAATTTTAAGGAGCAATTTATGGTGGCTGACCTATTTCTGTTTTCTGATTTGTTTGTTTTGTTTTGTTGTCCTGGGACAAGATACTGAAAAAATCTGATAAATGATACAACAGTGTCCCCTACAGGCTAACAGAGCTATTCTTCCCCCCTACCCCACCCTACTAGGTCCTTAACTGAAAGCCAGAGTGAAACTTTTATCTATAACCTGGAATATACATTACACTGTAAAGTTGTAAAATACACTGGGGACACTTCTGAGATGGAATAAAATTACTATTCTTCGTGTGCAGTAAATTGTTTCCTAGATATAAACATAGCATACAGCTGGTGATTAACCCACCATGGGGTAGATAAATAGCTCCCCTTTCACCTTGAGGGCATCTACTCAAATCAGCCTTGACTAATACAGCCCCAAAATTACTTGACTTGGAGGATTTACAGATTCTTGCAGGCTAACCTTTGATGTTCTCTTCCTCACCCCTACTCTCCCACCTTCTAAAGAGATTGTAACCAATATAAAAGAAATGATATAGTTATAAAGGTAATAACTTTCCCTCAAAAGATTTATAGTAGGGAGATTTTAAAAGCATGAGCTGGAAACTACTTCCTTCTACAGAAGGGTGCACCCACTACTAAAAAGTGTGAAATGTCTTTGGATACCAGAAGCAAAAATATTTACAGATATACACCTGCTCATCTCCATGCTAGGGAGGATCCTGGGTCTCTAAGCCCTGGATTGTGAGCCTGGAGTCTAAGTACAGTACTTACAGAACCTTATGAGTGGTTGACAAAGCTCTTACTGCCCTTGCAGCAGCTGAGTTGGGCCATCCTGAGTGGATTCTCATCTCCACTAGTACTAGCTCTTGACTGAGGCAAGTTACTCTGCATCTCTCGCCCCTATTTTCTCATCACAGAAAGCATTTAAAACTCTGCCTAGCACTAATGGCATTCTTGAGACATGTTATCTACCATTATTGTTAAAATTAGTACCACTGCAGAGTTCAAGGAAAGTGGAGGTAGAAAGGCAAAAGTTATCCATAGTTAACACCTACTTTGGCTGTTCTCTAACATAGGGAGCCATGCCTTTTCAGAGCTGGAAGATGCCTTCTGCCTTCATAGTCACATGGGCCAAGTCTGCTTTTCTAGGTGAAGTTGTTAAGATCCAAGGTGTGTGTGACATGCCCAGATTACTACAGTCAGCTGGTGATAGGATTCATCTAGAGCCCAGTCCTGTATTTGTCAAGTCTGTGTGACAACACTTAATGCAGGGTGCAGCACAGAAAGAGTTCTGTCTAGAGTTCCTCCTGACACCAATTCAGCAATATTAGGTCCCTACTATGAGGTCAGGATTTTACATAGGGGCACTATTTCAAAGGATTAGCCAATTTGGATAGGGGAAGCTGGGTTTATTCTTAATTTTTTATTTGGATCTAAAAATGATGATGATGATGTGTAATTTTATTGAACACCTATCTATTATGTTTCTGATACTTGCTCTAAGTGTTTTACATGAGATCACTTAATCAACTCTATGAAATAGGTTCTATTGTTATCATACCCTGGGCAAGTTACAAACAAGAAACTTGAAGCTCAGAAGGGTTAAGTAATTTGTCTAGCTACAATCTATAATCACAACTTGCTTGGAAATATAGAAGTGGAAAAAAAAAAGACGTGGATCCAAGATTCAAATCTAGGCAGTCTGACTCACAACCTATGTAACCAACCACTACACCATATTAAGGGAATCTATTCTGGAAGAAAACATTTTCCCCCATTCAACAATGAGAACTACATCCCTCTAGAGAGAAGGTAGCACACATTCTATCTCATGACCCACAATATAAACTTCTGTTCTCACTCATTCTTGGAAATAAATAGGCCATTTATAGGCAGCAGAATTTGGCAATGAAACAGTAGTCCTTACAGTGGCTGGTATACAATGAGTCACAAAAGTTGACTTAAGAAGAACCTGCCTCTTCCTTCTCTGGGACATGAATTTCCAAGAAATCATGATTGAATCTCTTTCCAAGTATTCGTTATTCTATATTGTATAATACATTTCCCCAACCAGGTATTACTCATCATCTCTACAGCCACAGGGTGAAGGATAGTGTCTCGTACCAGGCAGGCACTCAGTAAATGTTTGCTGAAACTCGTCACTGACAGATCACTCACAGCAACAATAACCACACTGATGAAGTGCTTCAGTGCTTTTTCACTGGTAACTCCTTCCCAAAAACTGTGAGATAGGTGTGGCTTTCCCAATTCTTTCTTAAGAGAGATTTGTCAATATCACATGACCCAAATTTAAGCCTTTCTTAAGGTGAAGAACTTTAAAGTGACACATGGCTTAAGTAAGTGGGAACCACTGTGCAAATAACTGAATGAGAAATTAATTCCCCAGAATAGGGTTCCTCAGAACACTAATATCCCATGAAGACCTCCCATATATGACACATTACAGCTAGAAGTACAAGATTTATCACAGGTGATTGCTTTGTGATGATCATAAAAGAAAATGTTGTATGGTATCTCTACTCAATATGCAGGATATGGCAACTATATACATTTTGTAGGAGAAATTTTCAGGGTTCCACTGAGGAAAACAATTCTCTGTCCCTCCACTAGAAAACAACTTCCACAAGAGAAGAATTTTTACAGTTTTTGTTCACTGCTATATTCCTAGAACCCATAACAATACATGGAAAACACCAGGTATAATGAATATTAATGAATATTTGTTGAATAAATAAATGCATGAATCAATTTTTCTCAAAAAATTTAAGCTATGCCCATAAGAACAGCCAGCAACTAACCACAGTCAGAAGTCTGCCAGAATTCATGCTAAGTCCACGTGTTGATTTTATAAATAGATGTACAGAAGTCAATTGGCTTTTGTCCCCCATAAAACTGTTCAAATAATGGCAGTAACAATGGTAATAATATTAACAACACTTGCCTTTTTAAGATAAGTTGCTGTATCTTGGAAAAGAGGTAACACTATCTTTAGACTCATTTAATCCTTGCTCTAAATTTATACAATGTTTCAATTCCTACACATTTATGAGGAGGTTTTATGGAGTTACCAGGTTTTATGGAGTAATCTGGTTCAGAGACACAAAGGACATTCTTCTGCTAAGGGCAGCAGAAAGCAAAGATTGCAATTATTAAAGGTGGAGGGACAGATGCATCAAAAAAGAAAGACATCAATGGCAATTAGCAAGCTCGCACCTCCCTGCTTCTTCCTCGAATCTCATTCATTTATTCCCCATGCCCACTACTAACATTGTAAATTCAGCTTGCTACAATGGACAGCTATAACTATCTCTACAACAGCTTCTAGTGCCCAACCAACTCTGCCTCAAAAAGCAGTCACTCTCTCAAGCATGAATGACAGCAGCTGACATGGACAGGGGATGTGGTTACAGGTTGTCACAGCAGATAACTGCATCAGCCCCATCATTCCTGCATCCATCCCCAAGGCCAATGACTCCACTTCTTGTGACTGCAACTCCCTAGAGCAGAACACAAGTTCTGGCCCAAATGCCAACTCACAAGGCCAATGCTCATCACTGCACTGATATCACTAAAGCCACAGCAGGGCCTCAGCAAGTAGGTAGGCAAAAGCAGCTGCCTAGGTCAGGTAAAAAACAGAGAGGAAGCTACATTTGCCTCAGCTTTGGTCTGGACTGTCCTAGAGAGGCCTTAATGACCTGAACTGACTCTCCCCAGTTCTTTTCCTTACCAAACTCTATTTAACTTTCAGGAAGTGCAGAGAACAGCTGTCCTGGTCCCAGACCAGTCTCTTGCTGTTCTCTTGCTCCAGCACCTCTTTGTGCCTTTGCACAAAGCATTATTATCTCCCTGGCCCCTCTCAAGCTTCAACAAGGGCCTGAGGCCTGTCTTGGAGCTTAAACAGCAGAAAACTATGGATTAAAGATCTTTCCTGTTTTTCAGTTTCAATGTTTCCACCCCTGACAAGGTTAGATGAATAACCAAGTCTTACTACCAGTATCAAAGGTTATCCTTACTTCCAATTTCAAAGTTTCCACCACTGGCAAGATTAGAGAAAAAGAAGAAAAAAAGCATCCCCTTCACAAGAAGAAACACAAAGTACTTACAAATACAAGAATGGAGTAAGGGAAAAGTTCTTCCATTCAGTCAGTTATTCAATATATCTGGGTGCCAGGCACTCTTCTAGAGACCAGGGAATACACCATGAACAAGGTGGCCAGGTCCCTTGGTTGTACAGGGCATTATTCTCACGCAGGAGACAGCTTAATGTTACAAAGGTCCAGGTGCAAGTTTCACAGGTGGTGAAGACAAATGCCCTGGCCTCATGCAGCTTATATTCTGGCAGGAGGGAAAAAACGTAAACATGGAATCAAGCACACATTTAATAAATGTCAGGTTGCTCTTTCATAACCTTCTACCAAAGTGTAAGTTCTCTTAGAGCAGACCACTGCTAAATCACTTTTAAGCTCCCTACAGTGCTTCACCCAAAATAGAATGGAAATGTGCATGCTAGCCATTATGTTCTTGCTAACTGTCCCCACCCCCACATGAAACTATACATCAGTTCAGAGCTGAGACTGAGTTGTACTCAGTGATACTCCCCACAGCATCGAACACACTCACTTCCTCATAATAAATACTCACTAAATAATAAATCGCAAAGCTGGGCTGCCGATTTGTCAGTTCTAAATATAATCCAAGACTGTCAAAGGCAAAAGGAGAGACCAAAAGCCTGAGGAAAAAACCTGAGTATGCTGGTGTTAGAACCCACATTCAGATTTTAGAGCCTTCATAAAGGCGTCCAGGGTGGGCCCTATAAGTGGTGATGGTTGGGATCATAGAGAATAGGAAAATAGTCAATAAGATGTTTCTTCTACATAGCCATAGAAATGTTTAACAGACAGTTTTTAAAACAGCACAAGCCTAATATGAAGAAGATGTGTCAATAAAGCTGTCTAGGTCTTAGGAGAGTTGCTTTTCATTGAAGTAGTTTCAAAAGCTTTTCTAAGAAACTGCACATAAATATTTATAGGAGCATTACTTATAATAGTCAAAAAGTGGAAGCAATCCAAGGGTCCATCAACTGATGACTGAATAAAAATTTCATCCAGATTGGAATATTACTTAGAACTAAAAAGGAATTAAGTACTTACATGCTACAACATGGATGAACCCTGAAATCATTATGTTAAGTGGAAGAAGCCACATACAAAAGGTCATACAGTGTATGATTCTATTTATAAAAAATGTCCAGAATAGGCAGATCTATAGAGATAGAATATAAGTTAGTGGTTGCCAGAGACTGTGGGAGAAGGGAAAATTGAGTGGCTATTAACAGATACAGGGTTTCATTTGGGGGTAATGGAAATGCTCTGCAATTAGAAAGTGGTGGTAGTTATACAATCTTGTGCTGATACTTCAAAAATTACTTATTGTATACTTTACAATGATGGCTTTTATGTTACATAAAATTTTGTGTTTAATTGTATTTCAATTTTTTTTCAAACTCCTTAATGGGCTTACTTTTGTCTTATTTGCACCTGGCATAGTAAAAATTTAGAGGTACTTCTTTAAAGTTAAAAAGCACAGTTATTCTCAAAGTGTTTCTCATCTCTCTGTAGTATTCTTTACCCAGCTGTCTGAATACCCACACACATAAAAGTAGTCAAGTCAAAACCTAAGGTAAAAAATATGCTAACTTTGGGTAATGTTTAGAAGGTTTGCATTTCTATTTTTAATATAATTACAGTCTGCATGAGGTTTTTATGTAGACAATGTAGTTCATTTTAAGAGGTTTTCAATACCACAACAATCTAGTCTACTAAGACATCCAAAATTAAATACTTTCCTGGACAGGTTAGAGCAACTCTCCACTCTGTGGTGGTAATGATGGCTCCACCTCTTTCCTTTCCACTGTCTTCTTCTACCTCTTTCTAGGAACTTTCAACATTCTTATCACCAGATAAACCCTTAAAACTGGCTGCTTAAAACAATTTATAGTACACACAGCCTCTCACACAGTATTTTGTTCACAATAAGAATACAAAATATACAAAAGATGCTTACTGAATAAGACCATTCTTGTTTCAGGAAGTAGAGTCATAGCAAGTGCTAATCATCACTGCAGAAAAAGCACTGAGCTTCTGGACTGCAACATCACTGGTCTGAAACCAGGATATTCCATGTTCATGGGAAACTGGGGGGAAAGCTTTAAGTAACTTACACTTATCCACTGACAATAAATAGACATATAGCTTTTAGTGACCTAGCCATTGTTAGCACTAATTACCATTACTGTGATGTTTCTTTGAAAGTGAAATAAAGAAAGGAAAAACATAATCTGCTCAATTAACATGACGTGCTTTCTTTTAGTTTTTACAAAAAAAAAAAAACCATGCCAAGTCATAGTAGAAATAAAACCGTTCATGAGTCAAAGGGAAGAGAAAAGGAAAAAAAAGAATTAAAGGAAAAAAGGAAACAAAACGTATAAATAGGAAAGGGAAGAAGGGTTGAAGGGAGGGGAATGGGAAAAAAAGATTAAGATATGTTATGTACAGGTACAAATTCCCTATGATGAATGTGATTAGTATGTATGACAAATATGTACTAATAAAAATGTTTTAAGAAAGAATAAAAAGAAAATATAAAATAGTTTTAAAAATAACATAATAGTCAGATGCTGAAATAGACACCAATTTTTTTTGTAAAGCATTTTCTGTAACACTTGATTAACCTACATCATTGAAACTGAGCAAGCAGGCAGAAACAAAATGTTTGATTCTCATTCTGACATGTTCAAAGCAAAGGAGGCATATTTCTTCCCTGAAGATGACCCATAAATAATTATCCCATGATAAAAAATACCCTCAAAATTTTCAGCAATCTATGTAAGACAATGAGGATGTGCATAAAATAAACAAAGGCACAGGTTTTTATATTTTATAGAGAAAAACAACTCATGCATGGACATTGAACTGTACCTTTTCTTTGGTGCACTTTTCAAATGATAATTTCTTCCACTGTCACCATTAAATCTTAATCCATTCCAGCTCCTTGCATGGGTCATTGAGTCTATATGTACTGCTGTTATTTTAAAATGTTTCCCCTTGGTAGGGAAAGAGGAGGAGAAGAGATGTTGAGAGCCAGATGGGCCTCTTCACAGTTCATTTATCAAACTTAATACGCTGGGCTCCACCCTCCTCTCACTCACTATTGCGGTTAAACTTCCATATAATTTGGTAATCATTTTCATTATCAGAGAGTGACCCCAAAGCAGCCGATCCTGGGATACCTAGTCCTTGCAGCTGCTCTTTTTCTGCCTTTTCCTACAGTAGACCCTAAGAACCTTTGAGTTTATTAGCTGCAGGCTGACCTTTGGGCTGTAGAGGTCAAGAAGGGGTCAGATCAGAGGGCTTGCCCAGTTCTTTAAAAGCTATAACAAGCTGTCCATCAGGCAGAGTGGACTGTATAAACAAAGCCAAATCTTCAGAAATTCTGTACCACTTCTGTTAACACTTACCCTGCATTCACACAGCGGCTCCTGATGTACTTTGGATCATTCAACTCTGGGGAAGTGAATAGACAGCCCTAATAAGCCTATTTGGAGAGGGCTGTTTATGGGATTACTCAGTTTGGGGAAGGAAACCCACAGCACTCAGATGTGCCTCTAGAATCGCAGGGTTGTGTGACACTGTGACAAACTCAGTTACCCCGAGTCATGCAGAATTGACACTTTCCTCAAGACACTAAATTACAGGGAACATATGCTTTCAGTTTAAAGAGACTGCCTAGAGTCCCAAACAATGGCTCAGTTGCTGGCCTCAGAGAGAAACCAATGTTTTAGGAGCAAGTTACAAGTTTCACTGAAAATATTCTTTCTGATACCATGATTGCAAATGAACCTGCTGAAGAGAGGGTTTATTACAATAGACGCAAGCTAAAGTTATTGCCAGCTGCAGAGTCTTGGCTGACCTAAATTTCTTGAAGTTGTACAGTTCATAATGCATTCTCTAATGTGTAATATAAGTTAATTAGAGTCATCTGTATGTAACTTTCAGAGGAAAAAATTTCTGTTATCTAATCTAACTGATCCCCTGATAGCTTTGATGAAAGTAAAATGCTCTAACCTATTGCTTGGCCTTTGGTGAGTGCTAATTATTTTCTGTCAAAGCACATTTTTCCTCATGTAATTCCAAAGTACACAATAGGCCAATTGCTACAACACAGGCAGCTCAGTGAGTGCTGCTGTGGATGTTTTATAACTTTCACCACCACAGGCTCGATGGCTACTCCAGCAATGCCTGATTCCAGACGTCCAGATGACACTTTGATGAGGAAAAGAGAGGTATATGGTGACTGTCTGTTTATATGGATCATATGGATGAGTCTTTTAGATAGGGCACCGAAATGAGAAACATCAAATGAGAGGAAGGATTATGGTTATTTAATACTCTGAGGATACTTTGCCTTCTGCGCTCTCAGGCCATCTCCCTCTTGAAATTTTCTTTCAGGTGTTTGGTTTTAACGGAGCCTGCAGAGTGTCAGCAGCTAAGTGTTTTCTTTCTTCCTTCCCTGCCACAGAGAACTTGAGAATTTTTGTTTCAGATGCTAGACTACATCAACTTCAACACTGGCTCCAGCTCCTGATTAAATTGTTAGCAGTAAGGGCCAGAAATGCTGAAACCAGACTCCTTTTAAACAGGCCATTTTGGTCATGTTGTCTGATGATTTGGTGTATTAGGAAATTATTGTTAACAAAGCCAATGCACTCAACAAAAGACATCCATTCTCAAAGTATGCTCTCTCTGGGCCCTACTGTCTTTGGAGGGAAGGGTTATGAAAAAGAGATTACAAGGGAATTCTACCTCTCTTTCCTATTTAATAAGAATCACCATGGGAAGACAGAAAACACACAAAGACAGAAAGCTCTTCAATATCCCCACACTGATATTGCATTATTTAATAAAATATGCAAACTTTAATGAAAATAACACTTAAATTATAATATAAAAAATTTTAAATTAACTATTTTTAACATTTTAATACTGCTTTTATCTTATCTACTATAGCCAAAATGGTGTTATATAAACACTATCAATATAAAAGTTATTCATTATTTTATATTTTTCATATTAGCCTTTGTAATTACTGTTTATTTTACACTTACATAGTCTATCAAGTTGGATGCTAAATTTTCCTAGCAAGTAGTGCATCGGTATTAATGATTTTTAAAATTAATTTTATTGGTACATTTTAGGTATACAATATAAGGAGATGTATCATTGGAAATTTGTACCTTTACATGATCTTGGTTCTTATTTTTTCCCCATTCCCCTGCCCTCCCTTCAACCTCTCCACCCCTCCCTATTTACAAAGACTTTGTTTCCATTTTTTCATTTTCTCATATTAATTCCATTCCTTTCTTTCCTTTCCCTACCCCTCCCACTTCCCTTTCCCCTTTAAAAGTTAAATTGGAAATTATTCAGTCCTTACTGTGGTTGAAAATGTGTGCCATTTACTATGACCATACTAAAAAAAAGCAGGAAAATATCATTGTGAATTTCTTAACGATTCTTATGTGCAAGTCTAAATTTAGAGATAAAATACACATTTGAAAAAGCAGCTTTCTGATATCCAATCAAAATCAATAGTTCACACTGTCTCCGTTCTTGAAAAATGTTCATCTGTCCAGCCTTGTCCAAACAAATCTATTTTTATGACAATTATTACTAGCAAAGCTATCATGACTGTAAATTCTGTTGTATGAAGTCACTTGGATAATATTGCAGTTATCAATAAATGTTCTTGACTCTCAGGCACATAGACTTCCTCCCCATCAAATAAGGCTCTAAGACAAAATACAGTATAATTTACCCGATTCCTCTCCCTTTTGCTCAGAGACAGATGATACTGAGTTATTACTGAATTAATTTTTACAAACCACAGATGTGAAGGATAACTCTAACATTTAGAGGAACTAGTTCCAATTTTCCACATATCAATTGTTTTTCAAAAAGAAACAGGATAGAGCCGGGGATTTAGCTCAGTGGTTCCGCCGCCTGCCTAGCAAGCCCAAGGTCCCGAGTTCGATCCCTGGTCCCCCCCCGCCCAAAAAAGGAGCAGGATAACAAATTTATTATGCACACACTATTTCTATTTCTATAAAAGCTGATAATTTACTGAAACTTTCTGCCAGTTACAGTTTTCTAACCACAGGTAAGTCCATGTGGAAAGAAACTAGAATGAAGCAAAAATCATTCCAACTTGGTCAATTCTAATACTGGGGTTGATAAATAGACTTTCAAATAATCTTCCCTAAATAGAGGGACAAAAGAGCACTATGTGGCTCTCCCAAACATCTGCTCTAACTAAGTGGCAGTGCTAGAGTCCTAGAGCGCTGAATTAAAGGGGCTCTTCAACATTAGGTACTTACATTACATTATGCTCAAGATGGAGACATGTATGAAAATTGTTACACTCAGGAAAAAACCATCTACACATACAGATGTCATAGAACATTATAATTAATGTAGGTTACCATGGATAGGAAAGCTAACTAGTTGAAAACATCTTAAACTTGCTGATTTTTCATGGCCCCTTAAAATGAGAGGGATGAGACCAGCAATAAGGAAGGGCTTAGCCAAAGATGGCCCTTGTTTGTCAGGAACAACAGATCCCATTTCATTAGAGAACTAACCTGGCTTGCCATTCCCTCCTAAGGTTCTGGCGGGTGGTGAGCAAGGCAAGGATGGCAGTCAGCATCTCATTCCTTTGTTCCACAGGGCGCCCCTCTCTTTTAACTTCTTGAAGCACAGCATTTGTCTAGAAGAAATGATCCAAAAAAGAGAAAGAAAAAGTGAAAAATTAATAATAAAAAAGCCCATAAGCAAATAAGGACAGTAAATCAATGGCTTTTTTATTACAGTTCCCCTGCTAACAAATCAATACGGTAAATGATGGTCAAAAATGGCCAGCATATATTTTGTATTTAATCAATGTACATGGCACATAAGGTAAACTCTAAAGCTCCATTGCCTTAAGTAACACATCAAGACACTGTGCATTCTCACTCTAATTTTCTCAGCACACCAATGATTTTTTTCCTGGGAATTGCCTACCATAAGCTACTATTAGAAATGATTTTCACGTACACTTCACCGTGAATTGTTTGTTTTGCCTTTTTAAAAAAGAGCAGTCTGACTTTCGTTCTGTTTCCCACCACCCAGCTGAGGCTTTCTCTTCTGCCTCTCTTATTTGAATCATTACTTTCAATTTCTACCCACATCAGTGATGGGGGGGGGGGGGCGGGGTGTGCTCATTTTCCTTGCTTGTTGCAAATCAAGATCTTCCAAGAAAAAAAAGAAACAAGAGTGCAAAAATCAAAAAGAAAATTATACCTTCACAAATATCTTTAGATTTTATAAATGTTATTCAAAGTTGGTGCAGCTTCTTGGGCAATTTTATAACCAAGGCAGTGGCTGCAAGCAATGAAATCGTTACTTTCTGTTATTCAATATAATCCTTATTAATGGATGTCAGTACTTTTGCATACTTATAAAGCACACTCATTACTAGTTCTCGTGTAACTTGAAATATCACTTCTTTATGCTTCTGCAGCATTTTACAGTGTCTATTTAATACTTTCACGATCACCTTGAGAAGTATAGTGCATATTTGTTGTTTCTGTTGCTTATATCTAAACCCAGTTCCCTTTTGTCTGAAAACAGCACCTAGATCCCCTCTTAGGACAATCTTTTCTCTTATTGCTTATAGTCTTAGAGGTACTATCAATCAAAGTGTGCTTCGATTCTCTTTTCCAGGATCTTGGACTCAGAACCACTGAGCTAAATCTCCGGCCCCTGGAGGTAATATATTAATTCCTTAATCTCTGCCACCCATGATCTTTGGAGTATCCATGGTTTTGCAAACTTTCTGAGTGCAGATCACGCTCTTTTTTCTCTGATATGAGTTATTCAACACCCTTTTAATAAAGTCTCATTTTGTTCCAATTCACCAGAATCTGTTTCTGTTGCTTAGAATCAATAACTCCTTTAGCTGACAGAACAGATAAGGCAGGAAATAGTATCTCCACTGTGAAGGATCCAAGATAACCTGATAGCACCAGTCAGGAAAATGACCCTGATTTCTGCCTCTTAAGAGTGCCAGTATTATATATACTATACTAAGAGATGTACCCAGTTGGACACCCAATCAGTTTCTAAGATAAGAATATTCTTAGCCCTCCAGCACAGAGAAGAATGCTCAACTTCTCCAATACATGAAACCCAGCATCCAAGGCTTGCAAATCCAGGTACTCACTAGGGCCAGGCAGATAACATGAATGAGTACAGCAGAGGTTTCCCAAACAGAGCACATGCTTTGTCTAAAACGGCAGCCACTATTCAAGCTCCAGCCAACCCTTCCGCTCAGTTCAGAAAAACTGGCTCAGCAATGCTAGATTCATGAATTTTCAATGTAAACAAAAAAATCTACATTTTTTTTTAATGCAAAGACTCCTGATTTTGTAAATTCTGGAAACTCACTTGAGAGTATTTAAAAATAGGAGGGGGGCCAAACAAGAAACACCAATGGGCTGATCAGTACTTGGGCAACAGCCAATTTGTGACCTCTAATCTTAATTTCAGAGACATCTGGGCATCGATGGGTAGTCTAACAACAGTACTGCTCCTTGTGTGAGACACCCTACTTCATGTAAAGTTGGAAGGAGCCTCAAAAAATCATGTAGTGCATCATGATGTCCATGGCTACACAGTATTTCAGCAAAATGTAAAAATATATAAAATAGAAGACAAAGTACACACCTAGATGGCTCCAAAAACACGGTGAAAATAAATTATTCTCCCTTTTGAACCTACTAAAATATTTTTTAAAAAGCCATTACCTCTTCCTTGCTTTTCATATCATTTAAATTGTATCCAAGGATCTTGTTTTCCATAGATCCTGAGCAGCCTCTATAAGACTGAGGAGGAAGGACTTAAAGGAATAAAGTCTCATAAGGGCAGAGGATGCTGTCTGTTCAGGTCATCACTATATTCCTGTCTGCCTAATACTTTTCAATAAATATTTGTCAATCAGTGAATGAAGAACTTGAAAAACAAATACTGTAAAACCAAAGAGCAGTGGAAGAGTCTTAAGAAATTATTGTTACATAAATTATAAACTCATACACAAGGTTAATGGATAAATACACTGTGGTACATCACCACAGTGGACTACTATTCAGCAAGAAAAAGTGATGGCTAACTAATACATGCAGCCACTTGGATGAATCTCAAAGGCTTATGCTGAGTGAAAAAAGCCAGTATCAAAAAGGTTGAATGGTGCATGATTCCATTTGGTTGCGAGGAATTTGGTTACGTAAGGGACAGCATGAGAGTATTTTGGTGATAACAGAACTATTCTGTATCCTGATTGTGGTGGTTGTTACATAAGTTTAAACATACGTTAAAACTCATTGAATTACAGCCCCCAAAAGTCAGTTTTATTACCAATAAATTTTATAAAAATTCATCTCCATCACATTTTCAAGACAAGAATTAATACAAAACACAAGTTTACAAGAAAACACATCTAATAACTATTCAGTAAAAATACAGAGAAATATATCTGGATGATAAAAAAAATTCTATCACAAAAACAAATTTACTTAATATTAGAAAAGAAGAACTTAGATTCAGCATTCAGACCCTAAAATATAGTATTTTATAAAATTTAGGATAAAAAATGTCACTGCACAAAAAGGGAATTTCAGGGGGTCAAGAGATCATTCTTTTTATAAGACAACTGACAATGATACTTTTCTCTTTAAATAGTGTTGGATACTCAACAGTGTTGGACTGACTTTACCCATAAAAATGTTAATAGGCCATTTTTTCCACCAATAGTAGCACAGAACTGTCTTTAGACAAGTTCCAATTTTTAAACAATCTCCTATTACCAAAACATACTCTCTCTCCTCTCCCCTCAAAATATAGGGAAAGATACAGGTTTAGGAAACATGCTCTGGAGGTCAAATTTCATTTCATTAATAATTTTTTTCACAAGAAATCTATGGATCTAGGACTGATCATAGGACTAAGCATCTTAAGATCCCAGTTCTTATCTCCTAACTGTGGATCCTTTCTGTAACTGCAAATGGCTATGAGAACAGAACACTCCCATGGGTTCTTGTGAGGAGAAGCTTCCTGGTACATATACCATTCTGATTATTATTGTTTCATTTCATCTTAAACTCTGCTAATCTACCTTGTGCAAGTTTGTGCTAGTTTAACAAAAAATTTCTTGAAAATGTTTATTACATTAAATTAAAAATTTCAAAAAGACACTGGGCGTTAAACCATCATAACCATAAAACTTCCATCTGTACCACATGGAACCAGAACATATTCTTTTATTTAACCCCAGTGGTACAAAGACTATCATTTGAAGGTGGGTTTTGTGTTTGGAATCAGTCCCTGATTTTACTTGCCCTCCCTCCATCAGTGGATGCCTCTCTCTCCTAGCACTGCCCAAAATTTACCGTCCTCTTTAGTCTCCCAGGTGTGTTCCTCATTCTGGGATCCTCAACTACTGTTATTACAAAGTAATAACCTTCATTTTCCTCTCATGTCTTCTGGTTGCTCTATCTGTGGGTGATCTTTGCCTCCAATAGCTTTAAGGGTCCTCTGTGGTCTAATGAGATCTACACTTCTACCCTCAAGCAGACCTCTCCACTGAGCTCTGGCCCCAGTGACTATCTCTGCTTAAGCGTCTCACCTCACACGATATCTCAAGCTTCAACTGGACACATCTGAACTGATGATCTTTGCTTTCCAATCTCTTTTGTCTTCTTCATCCCAATCCTTGTCCTGTATTTCCCTAAAGTGAGTAGCTCTGTTATTAAGGCAAGAACACAAACTAGAATGCTGGGGATCACTCTAGTCTCCTTCCCTTCAGTGTACTCCCTACAGCTAACCACTAAATCTTGCCATTCCTCTCTCTTCAACAAGACTCAAACTTGTCCCTTCCTCACTGCCTCCAGCTTAGTTCAGGCCTATCTCTCAACTGGTTTCTTCACATCAATCTCACCCCTTTTGTGAATTTTAGTGACCTTTGAAAAGTACAAGCATGACCATATTACTTCCTTTCAAGTAATTCAGCATTACCTACAGCTGTGGATTTTAAACCATATTCATGATGTCCTGGTGCTTCTAAGAAGGATGTCATGGTCACCAAGGAGTCAAGAACTTTTGGCCTCCAAAACCCCACCTACACCAGAATACCTCTGTTTAGTTATTGACATTGGGGGATAAAAGAAATGATTTTTTAAAATAAAAGCTCAAATTCCTTTGCATAGGCCAAAACAAAAACAAAATCTTTAATACAATTCTGCTTTCTCTTGCCATCATCTATCCCATATAAAAGTAATAGTAACAATCTGAAAACACATGGTTGTTCTATACTATACCTTATTTTTATACCCTTCCTGCATAATTTTCCAGTAACTATTCATTCTTCAAGAAACATCTCATACAGTATCTCCTCTGTAAAGTCTGCTATAAACCACAACCTTGCACCAAGTTAAGAAGTTGATTACTCCTTCCTATGCATCTCCCCAAGCAGCATCTCATAAACCACATCACATTCTACTCCACTTATATATTCATCTAGAGGTTTCCTCTTCCCACAGTGTAAGCGCTCTTATAACACACAGGATCCCTATCCATTTTCAAGGCACCTACTATGGCAGCACACCTTTGTCATAGATTGCTGATGGATGCCTTTAAATCTATGAAGACAAATGAAATGCTGAAGATGACTGGTGAACATGATCAAGTGAGACAGTACTATTTAAAGTCAAAAATAATAGGTGAAGCAAGCTTGGTTTGATCAGAACTACTCCTGAATACAATTCTAGAAGAGAAGTTGTAAAAACTATTCTTAAGCCACAGAATCAGGAAAAATAAATATATACCCTCCCTAAGTGACTACTTAAAAGAGCAGTACTCATTTGGATGAAGGTGTCTAAAAGCACAGAGTTTCACTATATCAGTGGTGCTGCAGTGGGCTATTTGTATCACTGAAAGCTCTAAAAGATTCTCCCTCACTGCACTACACTATGATCACATTTAATCTATGCATACCCTCCTAATAAGCCAAAAGAAGAAATCCCACTTTCTCCATTTCAATTGAGAAAACTACTTTGGACTCTGGTAACATACAGCATACTAAGGGCCCCCGAGAATTCCCCAGTGTCTTTAGTTTCTCCTGGCTCAAACATCATGCATAAAACGAAAACAAAAATTCTACATGAAGGAGCAGGGGCAAAAGTAGTAGCTTTAAGTAGCTTTGAATTTTAAGTTTACGTGTTACATTTTTCTTAGGGGAAAAAAAGGTCTTCCACTTCTGAATTTATTCAACTAAAACAGAGCAATCTACCTAATTTTTGTTAGACAGTCAGTAACTTTCAGTGTGCCCTAGTTCTATAGTTTCATAATGAAAGCACGCATGAGCATATGTGCAATAATGCACCATTTGCTCACATCAGGTTTCAGAGAGGAAACACTCCGATTTAAAAGAAGTGTGTATTTACTAATAATTCTATTTAAGTCTTAAATTCATTGAGGTCCTCTCTGACATGGAGTAACAGCTTTTGACAGGCCCATAATTCTGAAACTCAGATTTAATCTATCTTTTTTTTTCCTTTTAAAAATGAGAGAACTTTATCTGAGGAAATATAGGACAACAAGATGGCATTCTGCAACTATGGCAAGTAATTATTCAGCTTAACTTATTTAAGGAAAAAAAAAGACTTCCACTACTGTTTTTCAAATTTCAAAAGGCATATCAGGGCCCGGGATTTAGCTCAGTGGTTCTGCTGCCTGTCTCGCAAGCACAAGGTCCCAAGTTTGATCCCTGGTACCAAAAACAAAACTACAAATTCAAAAGGCCTATCAACACCAGGATTCTGGAATTGTATACTTTCCCATCTTCCCATCTCACATCCCATCACCACTACCAAAGAAGTAACACTGTCATTACAGGAAAAAGGCCACTCTTAACACTTTATATACATAGCTGTCTCATGTTAAGGTTGTATTTCCCCTCTGCACACACAAATTACAAAGATATGGTCTGACTGATAATGAAGGCTAAGGTTCAACTTGTGAAGAAACTTGGTTTAAGATGTTATCGGCTGGGAAAGCTATTTCCTCACATCAACATTGCCACAGGCTGTCAAAAGCCTAACCAGGGCTCCCCTCTTCAAAAGTCCAGGAGCACTTTTTTTTTTCTTTTTCTTTCTTTCCTTTTTTTCCTTCCCCTTTAAGAAGAAAGACATAGAACCCACTGAGATAGGCTTAGTCCCATCAAAGAAAGGTCGATCTCGGGTCTTCCTTCATTTACTGATTGTCAGTTTAAGATGGTTCTTTGGTGAGGCCTCTGTGGCTCAATGCTGAGTGATGCCTTCACATTTTCTAAACTGGACTGGGCACCACCAAAGATTTCCAGCATGCCTGGATCCAGGGCTCAGCAGAACAAATAAACATTCCTCCCAGCCCTTTTGCCTACCTTATCTCCCTGTCCGGGAGCAGGAGGTTTTGGGGGTGCCAATGTTTACACAATGTTAAAACTTTCTTTCCCCTGTTTCCTGAATTTGAGAAAGCACATCCTGGATGACCTCGGCTAAGAGATAACACCAAGTCACCACTGGGTGCCGCGTCTACCGCACTACTTGGGGTTGCTGTCTTCATCCTCCTTCCCTTCCCCCCTTCAGAGTCTAAGCACAAGGAAAGCTGGAGACAAGGTGACTGTCTTGAAAGGGAGGCTCAAAGGCAGGCGTCTCCAAGAGGCTGCCAACAATCCAGCCTTTTATTTCTACCTGAAGACACACTCAGGTCAGTTCATCTCAAAGACCCACGTTTTCTGTGTGGATGTGTATTTATTGAATCATTTGGTCTTGTACATCAAGCAACTGTAATATGATATGGTTCTGTAGAGTAAAACTCAGGACAAATAAAGAGTTGATTCTTGTTCAATATTTGACTTGGAAAATTCTAGGAAAATAGAATATATAATAAAATCATTAACAAAATGTGTTAGCTTCATCTGTTACTTTTCCCCACATTTTTTATTAGTGCATATTGGTTATACAGATTAATGGGATGTATTTTGGCAGATTTGAACATGGATATAACATACCTTAATCATTCTTCCCATTAACCTCTTTGTTCCCCAACCCTCTAATTTCACATACTTGGGGGGGTTTAATGCATATAATGTATTTTGATCATATTCATGGCCTCACATCCCACTTCTTCCCCTTTCTTCCCTTTCCCTTGTTTAAAATAGTCTCCCTTGACTTTCTTATTATCTTTTTTAGATTCCACATATTAGGGAAATGTGTGATATTTGTCTTTTTTTTTTTTTTTTTGGTACCGGGGATCAAACTCCGGTCCTTGCACTTGCGAGGCAGGCGACGGAACCACTGAGCGAAATCCCTGGCTGATCTTTGTCTTTCTGAGTCTGGCTTATTTTGCTAACATGATTTCCAGATTCATCCATTTTTCTGCAAATGACAAAATTTCATTCTTTTTTGTGGCCCACTGCTACTCCATTGTGTATATATATACCACATTTTCTTTATCAGTTCATCTGTTGATGGAGACCTAGGCTAGTTCTATGTCTTGGTTATTGTACATTGTGCCACAATAAACACGAGTATGCAGGTATCCTTATGGAAGGATGACTTTAATTCCTTTGGGCATATAACAAGGTGTGGTATAAATGGATCAAATGGTATTTCCATTTTTAGTACTTTGAATGACCTCCATACTAGTTTGTATAATGACTATACTAATTTAGATTCCCACCAACAGAGTAGAAGGATTCCCTTTTCCCCACATTTTCACCAGCACTTATTATTAATTAATGTGTTTTTTATATTCTTTGTATTCGTGTACTTTTTATATTCTTTATGATAGCCACTTTGACTGTGGTAAAATGGAATCTCAGTGTAGTTTTCTTTCTTTTTTTTTTGATACCGAGGATCGAACTTGGGACCTTGTATCTGGGCAGGTGGCGGAACCACTGAGCTAAATCCCCGGCCACCCTCAATATAGTTTTGATTTCTATTTCCCTAATGGTTAAAGATGTTGAACATTTTTTCATATATTTATTGGCCATTTGTACTTTTTTAAAGAAGTATCTGTTCATTTCTTTTGCTCACTTATTGATTGGGCAATATGGTTTTGTGGTGCTTTGGGGTAGTTATTTATATATTGTAGATATTAATCCTCTGTTGGAAGAGTCGCTAGCAAAGATTGTCTCCCATTCTGTAGGTTGTCTCCCTACTCTGTTGATAATTTCCCTTGCTGTACAGAAACTTTTTAATTTGATATAGTATCATTTGTTGATTCTTGCTATTATTTCCTGTGCTATTAGAGTCCTATTCACGAACTCTTTGCCTGTGCACATGGATTCAGTTATTTCTCTTGGGGGTTTGTTGTTGTTGCTGTTTGTTTGTTTATTTGTTTGTTTTTAGCAATTCACAGTTTCAGGTCTTAGATCTAAGATCCACTGTATTTGAATGAATGGCTCAATAGAGTTGAACAAAATGGGTCCTGCAACATGTAGCAGTAAGGTGTACCTTAGTGTTCTTCCATCATATACTAGTCTAGAGCCAAGGGAGTTATCTTAGAGCAATCAAAAATGTCTGATGGGTAAGAATTCAGAAAAATGTTTCTTCGACTAGTTTTCTCATCTGTACAGTGCCATAGGTTATAGCAACTAATTCCTAAGGCTCTTGTGAAGTTTATTGATTAAGTATTAATCTATATAAAGTACAAAATCACAATTCTCAGCATATGCAAAATGCTTCATAAATGCTAGAATTGTTATTGTATATTAAAAATTAAGGAAAATATCACAGAAAAAAGATATAGATACTTTTTTTAATGTTAAAATGCTACAGCCATGACTTTGAGTGATGACTTATATTTTTTCCCCCAAACACACAGTATGTGCCATTTTTCTCCTCTTAATAGCAGGAAATTCACTACATTTTATCTGTTTCCCTAAAAGCCATGGAGCCACAGCAACTTATCTGGCATTGGATGAAGTCTCAGGATGGTCAAATGGATGACCACTGGGATGGTCAGGCTGCTGGGGGGAAGGGCAGTGGATGAAAGCTAGACCTCAGAGCTCCACTTGGCAACTTTGGTGTTTCAGATGATGGTGAAAAACACCCCATGTGTTTGTCAAGGGAAGCAAGAAGAAAAAGAAAGGAAGAAAGAAAAAGTTTAAAAAGGTGAAGAGGGGGAAAAAAGTGTTGTTTATAGAAGCCAGCTGCTTGGGCCTTGGCGCCAGCAGCTCCTCATCCCGCTATTTTACGCTTGCAACCCCACTGCCCTCACTGGCACAGGTACAACTAAATGTTGACTTCAATGCTTCAGAGAGCACCGACTGATTTTGTACATGATTAATTGCCAAAGACATGGCTGGCCATATGGAACAGAGAAAGAAAGCATCAAGTAATTCATACTTCTGTATGTGATCACTTGGCCCCTGTTTTTTTAATGTACAGGAAAGAGCTAGTATAGCACAGCCCTGGTGTCTTGCCCCTGACAGCCCATTAAGAAATCTCAGAGCACCTAGTAGAAGTTATGCTGTTGGCTTTTCAATAGCAGCCTAATAAAACAGAAGCAGAGCTTTCCAACTAGTCTTAAATCTTTCACATACAGTACATTAACTACTGCAGCTGAAACAACGGGCTTCTTATGATAGGAAATGGGATTTGATTTCTAGTCTCTGCCTACTTACTCAGAGCCTTTTTTTGACCTTTATGGAGTTTACAAAATCATTGTTCTTCTTTTCCCTCTCTTTTCCAAGTAGCCTAATAGATTTGTTTGTTTCCGTGGAGTCTACTCTTCGTCACTATTATCCGCAGTCTATATAATAAAGCTGATTCATGGAGAGGTGAAAGACACAACATAATTATTCCTACCCAGACAGCTCAGGAATCATTCCAGCTTCTGAAACATTAGCTTCCTTTAAAAACAAGAGAAAACAAAACTTCCACAATGGGAGGAAGGCCCCACAAACATATTCTTATTACCCATACCTCTTTCCCACTACTCTAAAATGAACTCACTCAATATGAGAAAGAATATTGATTGGTTTCCCAGTTGTTGTGCTGTTAGCTGAATGATACTACACTTTAGGCCACAGAGGAAGGTGCCACCTGTAGTGCAATTCTATCCCAACTTGCAGTATATTCACTTCATCCACTCCTAAAATCCTTGCAGCCTAAGAATATGTATACATTTCCACAATATTTTCCTTTCAAGGATTTTCAAATGACAGCATTAAAAATTATGATCCCCTCAGTTGTTTCCTTTATCAGTTCTGACACATGTTGGTGGGGATGACTTGGTTGGCACTTTCCATTAGAAAATATTTATACAGTATCTTTTGTCTGTGGATTTTCAGGTGTTACAATTATCCTCACTCCAGAAGATACCATATATAGAAAATTCCACTTGACTGCCTATTCATTAGCAGGATTGTAATTGCCTCTACTGCTGAAATGAGCTAACAACCCATTTATAGCTGCATGCCAATGGGAAATTCTCAGCCTCCCTGCTGCCTCTTCTTCCTCAGAATATGCTAGCACTTTCCCGAATGTGCAACTTAACTAATAAACAAGATAATAAACAGAAAGCATGAGGAAGACTCTTGAAAGAAAAAGAGACAACAGCACTAAAACTAACTAAATAATAAGGCAGTGAAGACAGACTCCAAGATGTCTACACAAACAAGAAAAGTGTTCTTATTGACTACTGTCTATAAAATTGCTTATATTTTAATTTATAGTATACTCTATATAAAGTGTGATGATAATGTAATTCTCATCTCACAGATTTTCACCTACCCATTTAAGGAGGATAAAATACCTGAGAGAGACACACATCAGTGGCAGAAGCAGTGGCATACTAATTCTGCAAATCTCTAACTCGTTACTGCATCTGTAGTGCTAATAAATTATACATAAAAGTATTATGCCTAATAGTTTTACATATATAAACAATAAACATCAATGCATATAAAAGTATCTTTCTAAAATCTCACCCATGGAAATAAACCCAATAGAGCTGCATAACTCTCAATAAAGAAAATAAAAAGATTTAATCAACAGCTATGGGACAGAATACTATCTGGATCTAAAATTAAGTAGGAGCATGACCATATATTTCACATAATGAAAAGTAGAATGACATCTCATGTCTTTCCAATTATTTTAGCTATGTCTTACCTTATCTTTGTCTTTTCATCAAAAACTATTCAGCCTATAAATAAAAGCAAGAGCTTTCCCAGCCCCACCACAACGCACACATGTCACTAATTTTCAACTGCCACTTCTAAGAATCTCACTGCACTAATCCGTTCATTGGCCTAACTGTTAATTGGAGGTGAAGCAATGGCTAACTACACCAACCCACTGATGATGTTTGCCTGAAAAGTGGCTTAGCACCTTCCAATTCTTGGGCAAGTGAAAAGTTATCCAGGATCTCCATCAGATCAGCTCCCTCCTTCCCCCAAACATCAGTAGCACAAAGACTGAAGTGGTCTGTCGTGCACACTGGATTATATGAAGTGTAAAACATTGGGGGAGAGGGGAGGGAGGGATGGCTTTGAAAGGGAATGGGAAAAAGAAATCACACTTGCAAGAGGATCCAGCTGACAGCTCAGTCCCTAACAAGTGAGACAAGTGAATATGTTTGGAAACATTGTGAATGCAGGAAGAGTGCGGGCCTTTTGTCTGCAGCCCTACAGTGTGTCTTTAACCCACTGCTGCCTGCACCACTGAACATATGTTTTCTACACAAGAACTGAAGCAGAAAAGGCTCTTTGTTATAATTCACTCCTTTGTGTATATCTGCCCCCCTTCTACTCGCCCCTTCTTTCAGTAACATCCAAACCAAAGCCCCAGTGGAAACTTTAACGGCTCAGGAGAGTGAAGCCAGAAGGCCCAGCAGAGACCTTACCACTGCCCCCAGGCCTAGAGAACTGGCCCCCTCCACGGTGGCACTAAGAACAAGAGCTACATTTGTTAAATGCTTACTACCTGCCAAAGCAACAGCATTTCATCAACACTGTCTCTTTTAATCTAGTAATCAGCATATGAGAGGCATCTTTATGTTGAAGATGAGGAAACTGAGGTACATAGAGTACATTACTTCCCAAAGCCACAAGGCAAGTGTTCAGCTCTAGAGATGTGCAGTTGGAGATGCCCATGGGACATTCAGGCAGTCAGGAGTTTGAAACCTGGGAAAAAGATATTCCTAGAAACTAAGACTTGGGGAAATTATACATGCACACACACTACTGCACATTTTAAATGTCATTGCTTCTGAGCTGGAATCTAGACAGTACAAAATTCAAATGTGAGCAAAGCCGATGAGGGGGGATTCTCAGCTCTTGGCTGCAATAAAGAAAAAAAACATGGCAGGCCAGTCAGGAGGTTCCCCTTGTCTCTCCGTATTTCAGTATGGAAAGGAAGAACAAAGATTCCAGAGATGAACTCCCTCATGACCAAGTTGGCCACGGATAAGTTACATATCCTCTCTGGACCTCAGCTTCCTCACCTTTACAATGAGAGTATTTATAGGATCTACTTCAGAGAGTTGAAAGGATTTGTTCTTTATACAGAAGGCTGGATAGTACTAGATATATGGTAACCAGCCAGTATGTGTTAGCTACTTTTCTCCCCTAGAATTTTGCTACTGAGATTTAAGATAAACCTAGAGTATTGTTTTAGAGTCACATTAGAATTACTAAAACAAGGCATCATTTTTTATGCTAAGATTTTCTGCATTCCTCCCCCTCTTCTCATTCAATGTGAACAGGGTATCTATATCAGATAAGCTGAACCTGAATGCTTTTTAAATAATAATTATGATGATATAGGAAATAACATTATTGAGCACTTTCTACATGGCAGGTGCTCATACGTAGTTGTCACTGAAACCTAATAGTAAGTCTATGAGACAAAGGTATTATGATTTTCATTCTGAATATGAAAGAAAAGACTCAGAAAGATGAAGTAATTTAACAAATTTTATACCATTAATAAGGAATACGAGCAAATCTAACCCAGGCATCAAATTCCTATGCCTAAAGCTAACACGTGTGTAAATGACTTACACTTTGCAAAGTGCTTTTGTGAACATGTCTATTTTGGCCTTCATAAAAACTGTGACTTAAATAAGCCAAGTATTATTAACCACATTTCTATAGATAAGGAAACTGGAAATTTGCTAAATTAAATAACTCACTGAATACCAAAATTAGACTAGGAGTTAAGCTAAGATAAAAATCAGGTGGTGTCCAGGCCAAGTATATCTTATACTGAACACATGGAACAAAATGTATCAAAAATAAATTGCCATGTGATAAGTCAATCAATGATATTTGAGTCTTTGCTATTTTGTGGACATCTAGAAGGTCATAACACTTGGCCACTAGTGGCTTACAACTGGGCTAGAGAAATAAAGTACATACAAAGGATAGAAGATGACCAACAGCCTTGCATAAAATAAATCTTCAATTTAAGCTCTTAGAATTGATTTGAATTTATAAAGCAGTTATTCTGATCTACTAGAATGTGCTGTTCACTGACTTTTATAACTTTAACAGAATCATTTAACATTAATCTGCTGAGTACTATTATCCATTTCATGTATACCTATAAGAACAATGATATAACTAATAAATATCACCACAAAAATGCAGCCACTCATAACTACCTTTTTTTTTTTAAGTCCCAAGGTGAAAAATGAACCAGCTATTGACAATGTTATTATTAAAACCCTAAAAGAAACAACAATCTGGTAAGGAAAGATAATTTGGTAAAAATCACATGTACAGAGTTGCGGAGGTAAAATTTACTTCAGACAAATGCAGTCCCTACCAAGTGTCTGATGACAGCACAACCTGCTCTCTGGCACATATTTACCAAGAGAAGGAGGATAAACAGGGATGAATACACACACACATACACACACATACACACACACACACACACATTTGTATAATTTTGTGATAGAGTCCTCAAGTAGGAATTCAGAAATTTTTAATCCACAACTTATGTGCATATCATTACAGCATTAGTAGTAGCCATGAAAATAAAAACACATCACTGTAGCTACATAAAAACATTATTGGAAAGGTGTTCATAACTATTAGTTATTTGGCATTTACTAAGTGCCAAATCCTGTTCTAGTCATTTTTTGTGCATTCTGAATTTAAATCATCCTAAAATTCAGTGAGATAGATTTTACTATTATTCCAATTTATAGATAAGAAAATCAAAGCACAAAGATATTACATTACTTGCCTCAGATCCACAGCATCTAAGTGAGTAGTGGGGCCAAGATTCAAATCCAGGCAGTCTGGTAGCAGAGTTCACTCACCCACTAAACAATGCAGTGACCAATAAAATACAAAGCCCACTCTGTAAAGTGGGGGATACAGCAGCTCATTTAATCCTTCCAACAACCTGATTAGGTAGGTTGGCACCATCAGCAAACTCATTTTACAAGTAAAGGAACCAAGGCTTGGATTGTTCAGTAACTGGCCAAGGATCTCACTGTCAGATGGTGGCAGAGAAGAAATGGTTAACCAAACTGGGGCAAAGGATGCTAAGCTCTTGTAGGGCTCAGGGACAGTATGTGCTAGTGGGACAGTGGCTCCTTCTCTCGTCCTTTGGGGTCTCACTCAGACACACAGACAGGGGACCCAAGGTCACAGTGAACAATTTAATTTTTTAATAGACAAAGACAACAGCCAAATGATAGTTGAGCCTCACCTCTACCAAGCTCTCTTCCCACAAAGAACCACTCAAGTTGTGCAGTTGTAACATCTCAAGTCAAGGATGAAAATGATAAAATCATTTGGGAATTTTTCACCCTTTCTTCCTTTTTTGATATTACATATGGTGAGAAACTGAAAGTGTAAATAAGGACTAAAAGTTATAATAGATAATATGGAATAGGAAGAAAAGGGGCAAAGGGGAAGGGGAGGTGGGAGGGGTAGGGGAAAGGAAAGAAGGGAAAGGAATTAATATGAGCAAATGAAAAAATGGAAACCAAGTCTTTGTAAATAGGGAGGGATGGAGGGGTTGAAGGGAGGGCAGGGCAAGGGGGAAAATATGAACCAAGAGAGATTATGTAAAGGTGCAAATTTCTAATGATGAATGTCATTATAGTGTATAACTAAAATGTACCAATAAAATAAAATTTTTAAAAAATAGGCTTATCCTGAAAATGTCTTGGTAAAACTACATGAACATCATTGCTTTTGTTAGTTTCTAAAAAAAAAAAAAAAAGAAGAAAATTACATATGAAAGGAATATGAATGTCAGATGGAAACACTAACTCCTGATGCCAATATAACCAAGAAGGTTACAGAGTCCTTTAGTAATTTAGTAAATGCCATTCTGTTTATACATTTAGTTCCTCTGCCAGAAACTGTCATTGGCCTGATGTGTGGCTTGAGCAGCAGAAAAGTAGCTTCATTCTGCTAGGAAAGAATATCCAGTGTTCACAGAAGCAATAAGGGTAAAAACATGATTTAAGGAACATCTGTCCAATTATGAGAATTTGTGTTAAGGTTTTTAGGAACAAAATTGTCAACTTTAGCCTTTTCACAAATTTATAATAGAAAACTATCATTACACTGTTTTCGTTTTCTTCAGCTATCTCAACTGTGATTTAAAATAAAACAAACACTTCTGGTTGCTCACTGAGAACACAGAAGGGCTTGGCACGTGAATGGGATATTTGGTACCCTTGCTCAAGAGCAGCAATAGGAATCTGTCTGGTAGCCTGTCTTTGCCCTTCAGTTCACCTTTTAGAATGTTCTGAGGTCTAGAGTTATAAACTACATTCTATTCATTTTTAAGGAAAAAAGAAATTATTCCAACTTCAATGGTTAATCCCTTTAAAAAGTTACATCTCTAATGATGCACCTTAATATAAATAGGCATGGATTGTGCAGAGTTTAACCTTAGCTTTGGGAAGCTAATGTGGTTACCACAGAATTGCTTTAAGAGCCCCAAGGACAACAAAAGCCACATTTCTGTCTTGATTAATACAGTATAAAATCTGCACGCTACTACTGCTGTTGGCACAAATTCCTACTTAACTCTAGCTTGCCACACTGAGAACAGTTTTATGCTTTGATAAGCAGATATTATTGGCCCATCTGAGAGACATAATTGCCTCCCCTGCCTTGTTTGGTGGTTATACATTCCATACCCAAAGATTAAACTGCTGTAGAAAGCCCACGATGGGTACAGCCCTTTCACGCTGCAATTGTCTCCATGAGACTGAGCAGGAACACTTCAACTTTGGGGTTTAAACAATGGGTTTTCTGAAAGGATTAGAAAAATGGGCAACAACTGAACCTCCTCCTCCCTCCTGTGTTCAAGTCTACCACCTGCTGCGGTATTTTTGTTTCAGTAACAAAGAGGCCTTCATGTTTGAGGCTCATATTTAATGTTTGCTGAACTGGCCCCTTGAGTTTTGGTTAACTCTTGAGGAACAGAAAAAGAAATATTTCTTGCTTGACAAACAAACAAATATACCAACCTCCTTTCCTGACAGGCCCCCACAAATCAATACATGTGTCTCCATGGACATCTGTGCATCTGCCTGTCTACCTTTATGCACCACCCCCCGGAGACAGGAGGATACTCTATTTATATTTAATAAAGTATTATCGGTCAATAAGGGCTGCATAACATTTGTGATTTCATGGTTCACTACAGTAACAGGTGCTGCGGTAAACAGGAATGTAAAGTGTTAAAAAGAAAGGAGGGATCACTTCAGAGACATTAAGCAGCTTTAAACACTGACAGCAGAAAGGGAAAAATTTTAAGCAATTTGGTCGGGTCAGTAAAAAGTAACACAGGTCAAAGGAACAAAATGGCACCCAAAAATTCTGCCTATTGATAAATGAGCATACTGTTTTGTGGTTGGGTGCACAAGGCAAAGGCTAAACAACTGTTGTATGGAAACAAAAATATGCTCTCTTTGTGGCTCTTTTACAATAAGTTACTTCAGCTTGGTGAATGCTTGGAGCTCCCATTCTCCCTGTATATGCGGCTGGGGTATACATTAATGAAAACAAAAGGGTCCATTTTCATTGTAACCATGCAGAAGGGTTAAGCATTTGACCTTCAAGTATGGTGTGCTTGTGCTCAGTGGAAAGGTTCTTGACAATATAAACAAGAATTACTGCTGTTAGAGAAAGGGGACACAATTAAAAACAATCTCAGATGCTTGTTGTACAGCTGTTCAAGTTTCAGCTCTGTCTGACCTCTAAGGATGCTACATGTTTAACGAAGACAATTTAAGATATTTTAGCGAGTCCCTTAACCATTCACTATCACCATCCCTCCACTTGGGAATACCTATCCTCAAACACAAAGCACTTTTCCAGTAATGAGATTTTACGCTGAGGGCTTTACCCTTAAAGCCATTTGCCTTCACAATCTGTCCCCCACTTGCTATCTGACCACCCTGAGAAGCAGCCGAATGCTAGATCTTAGAGGGACTTGGCAGGAGGCAGGAATGTTTGAGTTTAGAGACCACAATTCCTTTAAAATAGTTTTTATTTCCTTCTGAAAAGTAAAATGTTATCATACTTTACTTTCTAACAAAGATGTTACTGAAGAAAAGTTTCTACTGTGTTAGTAATTTGTCATAAAAATATTTTATTTAAACTAAAATACAGTCACTTATTTCCTGTCTGCAAATGAGAAAGCACTGAGACATCCCAAAAACAGTTAGAAACAGGCAAAAAAAAAAACAAAACCCATAAAAAAAAGAAGCATTTCTTCTGAGACATCACAGTAGACAGTTTTAAAAGAAATAGAAATTCTAAGGTAAAAGACTAAGTCCTTTGTCCAAGCTGAGGGAAACCACTGTCTTCCTGCTGTTTGATCTCAGAGTCAGCAAAAGGCTCTGAAAGTCTTTCACAAATAAGAGGGTCCCTGGGAAGTGGCCGTGCGAAAGTACTGTCCTCCACTGGGACAGGACAATGCTGATGTGGCTGCTGCCTGGGTCTAGAATTGACTTTAAATGAGCAATCCATGGCAGCCAACTCTAGGTTTGAGGAGGTGATACTTCCTACTCCTTGGGAAGAAAGGAAGTCATCTGGAGGTGAAACACGAGCAAGAGACAGACCAAATCTCATAAAGAGCAAGGTATAGGAAAAGTTTTGCTTGTCAAACACACTTTAATCTCTAAAGTCACTGAGCTTTGATGTTGCCCCAAACAGAAAACCTACAGGGTTTGCAAGATTTACAGCATTTCTAGTGGGAATAGTTTCATGCTCCAGGGTTTTTCCTTCAGAGATTAAGGTTTATTTTATCCCTGATGTTCAATGTGTCTGACTGTAAGAGCCTCATCAGAAACAAGGACATTTTCCTGCCCTCTGACTCATTAAATACACCAAAGTTTTATTCATCAAATCAAGTTCATTTTTCAGAGAACAAAGCTGCTGGAGATGATCCAAACTGTGGAGTAATCAGTGTCATTCTGACAAGACAGAAGTGTTTCTTTTGCAAAGAGTCAGCTCCTGGGGGGGGCTCCTCTAATTTCCTGATTATTCTCTGAATTGCCTAACATATCTTCACTTATGATCAAACCTGAAGCTCACTGGCCTAGCATATGCCTAGCATGTTCAAGGCCCTGAGTGCCATCCCCAATACGGGGGGGGGGGGGGATGACAAAAGTTGACTAAAAATGGCTGCACTAATCTCCATATTATAAAAGACTACACAATTCATTGCTTCAGAGGAGATGGAGAGAAGGAAAAAGAGATGAGGAAAGAAACAAATCACCACATGTGCCCATTCATCTAAGATCATCCACCACTAATCCTGGCACTCAAAGAATTCTAAGTCACACACAACAGAAGCAGTTGGAAAGGGCCAGCGAGGCACAGGTCACTGGAAGGAGCTCTTAGTATTTCCATGAACACTTCTTTCTTGAGGCTGCCTCCTTTTCTGACTGCAAGGGAAGACTTAACCTGTAAGGATCTACTAGGCTCAGAAGCTGATAGGAAATTTCAGCTGGATCATGGATCATACTTTAATTCCAGTGATACTTAGGAAAAGAGCAGTTGAGATCACAGAATAGAATTTTTGTGCTGATCTTGACACTGTTGTCAACTAAAATGAATCTACAAACAAGTTGTGTCCTGGTTTCCAACTCCTCCATAAAGGTTCTGTATTCCACATTCTATGCATCTAATGCAGTCTGTCGATGATGATTCTTTTGCCATGGAAAACAGAGATCATTCACTTTTTGTCAAAATAAAAGAGAAAATCAAGAAAGGAATCCTCTACATCTGCCCCTAAATGTGCAGCATTAACAGAAAGTATATGCCGGGTGTGAGGAAGCATGCCCGTAATCCCAAAACTCTGAGAGGCCAAGGCAGGAGGATTGGGAGTTCAAGTCTAGCCCGGGAAACTTAGTGAGACTCTATCTCCAATTTTAAAAAATAAAACAGGGCTGGTAGCACAGTGTGAAGGTCCTGGGTTTAATTTCCAGCACCCCCTACACACACACACAAAAGAAAAATATATTCCCACTTCTAAGAAAGGAAAAGGAAGTCTAAGCCCCAGGGTGTCTTATTCATAATGATGGTATTAGAAGACACTCTTTTTCACTCAAGAATGTTAATGCATCTCTGAAGTACTAACCCATAAAACCACAAAACACATAGGGGAGAGAGAGAGAGTCCGACACCAGTATGAAATTAGCAGAGGTGAAAGTGTCACAGAGCTATGTCCTTGCACAATCCTTACAGATCACTCCTTGAGGCTATCTTACAACACACAGATCTATAAGTGAGGTTTTACTCTAAATTACAGTTTAATTCTTCTCTTAGTATCCTCAGCTACACTAAAAACACCCAGCCCTTTTCTTTGCTTTTCTGCCCTAGATACACACTTGTGAAAAAAATGAAAGTTTGTCCCTTTGAGAGTCTGTTTCTTCCATTCAATTTGCAACAAAACATACGCTAGATTTTAAGAGAACTATCCTGTAGTTATGATACTGATTTATCATTTTATTCCACAAATACTTTCATAACTTTATAACTGATATACAGCATTAACAGTTTCCTTGGCCTTAGAGACAAAATTAATCACAAAGTAAAACAATCTGTTTTTATGCCACAGAGTTCAATGTTAGTTTTCCACATAAATTTCAAAGCCACAGCCAGAGCCCAGTGCAATTTTGGAAATCCATTGCTTAATTGCCTCCCATCTATGATTTAATACAACAATAGTTTTGCAAATTAAAATGTTTAAGGCTTTAGGTCAGCTTTTATTTAGTCAGCTACCAGACAACTGAATGTCTAGGCTGGGGAATGTTCCTGGGGGAACTCAGAATAAGGCTAGCTAGAACATTCCACCTGGATAAAATATGCTTCTTCTCAGATATCTCAGGTGGACCTACAAACAGCACTGACAAACCAGGTTTTCTTGTCTTCCCTAACTCCTCCTTCTGGTCTTACCTACCATTCTACTGAAAGTCTTTTCTACCCTGAATTCAACAGTCAGCTCAACTGATGGTGAAGTTTAATGAACTGTTTAAAGCAAAAAAAAAAAAAAAAAGCAACAAAAAATGAAATCAAAAGTATGAATGTATTGTTCCCTCTTTGTTCCCTCCATTACTGCCCTCATCATTTTACAACAGAATTTTTGTAACAGGTCTTCCAGCCCCAGCCTCTCTCCTCTATGATCTATCTGCTCTGCTGCTACCAATCCTGTGCTTGTCCCCATACTCAGCCTTGCTGTTCCTTACTCTTTATGCCACCCTTTTGGTTGTCATTCCTGTCACTTCAGCTTCAGTCTCTGAGTTGATGACCGCCATGTGTGAAGCACTTTCATGGATGAGTTAACATATGAGGGAACATGCCTGGCATGTGATGTCTATATACACACGTGAATCAAACTCTCAGATCTACAAGTGCCACACTAGAGTTTTCGGCTCTCCTTAGATATCCTACTGGCTCCTCAAACTCATATGCCCCTAAACTTCCTCCTCGTATATGTTCCTTAGCTCATCTAATAACTAACGACTAAGACTAATTACTAAGACTAGAGATTTTGTAAAACTGCCTATGCTTCTTCCTTGTCTTTCATCTCTATCATCCAATTGATAGTCAAGTTTTACGCTATCTGTTTAAAAGCAAAATAAAACTCCAAATTTATCCCTCCTTTTTGTTCCCTCTATTACTGCCCCCATCATTTTGCACCAAATTTTTGCAACAGGTCTTCCAGCTCAGCCTCTCCTCTCTATAATTTATCTTCTATGCTGTACTGAATATAATATTACAGAGTGGATCAGACTATACCACATTCCTATTCAAAAAAGACTTTGAATCCAACTCCCACCACAGTCTCCAAATTTTTAAGCATATCATTCAGGGCTCTTCATCAGATGGCCCCATTTCCCCATCCTCGCTTGTCCTCTAGTTATTAGGTACCTCCCCTGCCCGGTTCTACTCCACCCCATTCAGGTGCCTGAAGTACCGGTTACAGAGCACTATGTCCTCTCCTGCAAACATGTTCCACTCTTTTACAGAGCCATGCCCTTGAGCCTACTCTTCACACTGTCTAAAACAGGTCCCACCTCTCCACTTACCAAATTTCTGCCTATTAAAATTCAGTTCACTCTTCAAGTCACAATTGAAAGACTCACGTCTTCCATGAAGTGTTCCCCAGTTCTCTCAGTCTCACTTGTGTTCTCTGGGGCAAATGACATTGTTTCTACTTCTTACTTGACAGTCTGCATCATGCCTTATTTGGTACACGTCTCTGTTTCCTTCACATGTATGTAAGCTCCACAAGGAAAGCAACTCAGCTTTCTATAAGGCTTAACACATTAAACCTTAAAGAACAAAATCCAGTATCTGTCTGTTACATAGAACTGAGGACTTTACCAGGCTTTGTGCTCTCCTAGTAGATGAGAACTGAATGTGAACTATACTTTCTCACACACTTCACTGAATCTTGCAGAAGAAGAAAGAACAACAGGGGAATGGCAACATGGGCACCATGCCAAGGCTGCTGGTAAAAGTCAGAGGGACACAGAAGCATTCTCAGAAGAGAATGCTAAGTTATCTTCACCTTGTCCCAGACAGAAAAAAAAGTACACTCTCCTAAGAGCTTGAAGGTTCCCACATTTTTTCCTTGTGCTCAAGACATGTATATAAACACAGAAGGCTATAATAAAACTCATGTGAAAGACAAAATTCGACATAAGCAAGAGTTTACATTCTAATCAGGACAACAAATCACTTTTCACCAAGAGATTCCAACTTGGTCAGCATGAAGATTCTTGTACTTGGGCCAAGGGGACCTACCCCAGGCTAAAAATCCTCCTAGGATTCCTTCAAGCTGGAGGGTGAGTCTGGGCATCCACACAAGAAGAACAAGAAAAAAAATGGCATCTAAATGATGTTTCTCAAACCACTGTTCAGATTCTGTGTGGTTCCTAAATGCTAAAATATACAGATCCTGGATAGTTTCTGATTTGTCAGATGACTCCAAACCTAGACAGGCACAAGGGCACTACCCATAAGGATGGCTGCAGACCTTCCTAATAGGAAAAGGCTGAGAGCTGAGGTGCCTGGGATCAAGTATATCAGGTAAGGGAAAGAAAAAGAAGGGCAGCCTCCAGGAAGCCTAGCCTTTCTTAATGTCTGAGGTGAATGATATTTGGAAGATAGTAAAACTGGGGAAAAGGGCATGACTGAAGTTATCCCAGAGGCACCGTATTCCAGAAGCACGATTCTCATTAATTTGCTCACCTGCTCATTGTTAAGTACTGGATACTGGCTTTTCTATAAAGTTTGCAGTGAATGGTTGTACATTTGGGATTTGGCCCTTAAAATAAAAATCTAGGGGCCAGGGATTTAGCTCAGTGGTTCCAGCACCTGCCTTGGCTTATCCTAGGCTAACTAGAAGGAATCTACATAAAGAAATGATATGGCCATTCACATTCCGTTGTTTGGGGCGTGTGTTTTTTGTTTGTTTTGTTTTTTGTTTTGTCTGTCTTGTTGGTTTGTTTTGGTTGGTTTGTTCATTTGTTTTGTGGTACTGGGAATTGAACCCAGAGATTGCTGAGCTATATCCTCAGCCCCTTTTGGTGTTTTTTTAATTATTATTTGTTTGTTTGTTTTTAATTTTGAGATTAGGTCTGCTAATTTGCCCAGGCTGGCCTTGAACTTGTGATCCTTCTGCCTCAACTTCCCAAGTAGCAGGCACATTCTGTTTTGTCATATGATTAACAACTCCCAGTTCTTCGACAAGGGGTGATTAGTAAGATTCACAAAGTACCTGACAAATTCACTTCAGTTACTTCAATGTTCCTAAAAGCACTGGATCTTCATGAAACAGATAAGTGCTCCCAAGTTACACCTGCCAAAGATAATTCAGTACCTGCAAAATAAGGCTTAGGCCCCCAGCCAGGGCTCTCATTGGGGTAACAGTAAAATTAGACCATAGCAACCTCACCTAGTCAGACAGGTTAAGGAACTCTTTCTCAAGGAAGGGGCAACTGAGCTAATATCTGAAAAATAGGAGTGGAAATAATTCATATGTCTGTCTTGGTGGGAAAAGGTATTATGGGAAGAGGAAAGGCGTGTCCTCTAAGAAGGGTGATTGATGCTTGGGACGGACTGAAAGTCAGTGTGGCAGGAATCTAGGGAATGGAGGGCCTGGAGGGAAAGGAAGGCGAGAGGTGGACTGAGGATAAAATATTTCAGTCTTTAACTTCACAGCAACTGGTACCCCCAAGTGAGGTGACAGAGAGAAGCATGATTCAATCTGCATTTGAAAACACTGTCCTCGCTGCTTTGCGAAGAACACAGGAAACCAGTCTGTGAGCTACTGCTACACCTAGAGGAATGATAACGGTGTCCTGGACTAGGCTGGTAGCAAGAGATATGGAAAGAAATGGACAGACTTGAGAGCTATTCCAGAGGTAAAAATTCTTTAACTAAATATGTAGTGTAGAAAGAGGAGATTCCAAGGACAATTCCTCTATTCCTGGCATGAAGAACTAGGTGGGGAGTGGTACCATTTCCTGGGAACTCTAGAAAGGGACTAGTTTGGGAAGTTCTCCCAGCCATGGGTCACCTGAAGAACCTTGAAAATAACCTGCATTTTCCTGCTTCTACCACTATATATGCTATTCCTTCCCTAGGAAACATCCACTCCCTTCCTCTGTCACCACTTGTGCAAACTCTCCCCACCTAAGACTCAATTCTCAAGTCCCCAGAGACTGACTATAAAGCATTTTGTAAATCATCCCACTCCCTTCCAAGCTTTCATAGCTGCCTATACCTTTATTATCAATGATTTTTTTACCTTTATAAGAATTATAAATATAGCTTTTCCTCCCTGAATCTCCCAGAGAATTAAGGAAAGACAACTGGCACTTAATACATTTGCGCTAATTTAAAGTGAGAGAGCCCTTCCAATCAATTGCTAATTGGTTCAAATCTAACTTTGGGAGATGTCAAGTTCCTGTTTAACAGCAGGTCTCAAGCTTGAACTCACATCAGGATCACCTGTAAGGCTTTTTAGATGCACAGCAGCTTGACAAAATACTAGAATCAACTGGGGGCCATGGCTTAGACCAGTTAAATCAGTATCTCTGGAGGTGGTGCCCCATGGAATCAGCCACAAGCCATTTCAGTGTGAGCCTCATTAAAGCTGAAGTGGTCAGCTCCTGATACTCTTGGGTTAAGGGCTTCTGCTCTCAGGTGAGTCAAACTGGTATAAGCCCTGGTTTCATCATTTAGCTGTGATGACAATGAACAATTATGTAAGGAGTTTCAAATTTCCTCATTTTAAGATGAGGATAACAATAGTACCTCACTTATGAGATTTTTTTTTTTTTTGGTACCAGGGATCGAACTCGGGTCCTTGAGCTTATGAGGCAGGCGGCAAAACCACTGAGCTAAATCCCCAGCACTTATGAGATTGTTGTGAGAGTTACTTGAGATAACACTCTTCATGTTTTGCACATCGTCTAGCACATTTTTAGCATAATTGTTTAGACCTATCCTATTCTTTCATTCCTCTTGCCATCCTGCTAATTCAATACCATTTCCTTTTCACCTGAGTTGCTGTTGCTCCCTTAGATTCTCAACTTATGGTTATAGATGCATATAATTCACGTTTCCATTCAAATGTTTCTTCAAAAGTCATCTTTTTACCCTGCTTTTTATTTCTCAGAGCATTTATCACCATCTGAAATTATGTCTTACATGTCTCCTTACTTCTGCAGCTAGAGTAGAAGCACCCTGAGGGCAGGGACTATGATTGTGTATTGCCACATCCTGCATACAAAGCCACAGCACAACAGGTGTTTGAGAGCCAAGAGGAAACAAATGTTTCCTAGGTGTAGGATTTTTCTGATACACCTTTTGATACTTGAGGTCCTTTGTATGTGATGATTGTTGAATGATTTGCTGTCCCTTCATTACTGAATCCACTTGTCACTCTCCTCTATTCAAAAACATTAGATACAAAAAATCTTATCTTTTCAACATTTTCCACAAAGTAATTTCTCTGTACTAGAGGTGCTCAACACTGGCATGAACACTGGAGACAACTTTGCAAATTTTTAAAGCCATTAAGTGTCATCTCCAGGCATTTGGGTTCAGTAGCTATAGCCCAATCTTGACTGCATATTTGAATTGCCAAGAAAACCTTTTTAAAAATATCACTTAGGCACCACCTCCAGAGATACTGATTTAACTGGTCTAAGCCATGGCCTCCAGTTGATTCTAATATTTTGTCAAGCTGCAGTGTATCTAAAAAGCCTTACAGGTGATCCTGATGTGTGTTCAAGCTTGAGACCTGCTGTTAAACAGGAACTTGACATTTCCCAAAGTTAGATTTGAACCAATTAGCTATTTCCACATAGATCCAGAGGTTCCAGCAACAAATATTTATATACCCTTCACTGATAAATCTGGGAAGGTTGTTCTCTTTCACAGTTGCTTGGTATGTGCTAAGTCAAGTGAACCAGTCCAGGTTGTGAGTGTAGTTAGCATGACACCCATTGCTGCTATTATGCAGTGGAATTTGGCACTATATGGGGTGTAGGTAGCCCTTCACCCTGCTGAGTTTTGTGGCTTTCTGCTATGAATATTTTCATCTATGGAAGCAAAATGAGGGCTCCTTGTGCCTGCAAACATGGCATGTTGCCTGATTTGGGTTAAAGTTGTGTTCCTGTTGGATTCTGTTCAACTTTGAGTTACTCATGTTGTGTTCTGCTGTGATGAGCCTCCTTGGCCTCTCCTGTTCCATCATTCTTCGTCCACCTGTCAGTCTTTATTAGGGTCATTTCAATGGTGACTCATTCTCTGTACTGGGCCTTTTCCTGCTTGGCTGCAGAAGTGTGGGTTGAAGCTTTTATCCTGCACATAGAGTTCCTAGGTAAGAGGTCATTTTGAGAAGACTTTGGGGGGGGGGGGATGGTGGTTTGAGATGACTGGAGAGCAATTAGAGTTACAATGGACCCTTGACTTATGAACTCAATCAGTTCCCAAGGGCTGGTTCTAACTAAGTCAGTACAGCTGAGATCTGGATGTTTACTGGGTACACGAGGCAGATGAATCTTCCATTGACTTAATTAACCCAAGTTGTCCGTGTGCCAGGCGGGTCATAACTTGAGGATCACTGTATATTTTCTAGTAAAAGAGATCTCAGCAGGGCTGGAAAGCTTTCCTTTGACCACTCAGTAAACAGAGTTCGTAGGCCACCCAATGTGTTGAGTGGGTGGCAGGACCTCATCTTTTTCTGTGTTGTCTCTTACTATGTTATAAGAGATAGCCATGACTGGCTGCGGCGTAACCAGTGAAGTGTACATAAGTATTCCTTTCTGGAAGCTCTGGATCTATGTGGATTCTTTGTTGCAGTAATGGAATGGCACTCTGACCGAGATCATTACAGTGACTAAGAGAACAGTTGCCTCTGCCTAACTGTAAACCTCAACTCTGTCACTCACTACTTCAAAGTACTTAACAACACTGCGTCTCATTTTCTTCATCTGTGGAACAGGAATGAGAGAAATACAAATGAGACACCACATTTCACCAATCTTATTTGTAAAAAGTCAAAAAGTATAATAACATATGCATTTGAGAGGATGTGGGAAAACAGACTATGTCACATAAACTCTGATTATATATTACTTATAATACAAACACAGAGACACACATATACACACATATAAGCTCTGCTAGAAACTATGGAGGGTAATATTACCATCTTTCCTAAAATTAAAAATACATATAACTTTTGATACAATAATTCTACTCATGTATTTCCATAGATCTCAACTACGAAAAATGTTATATATACTAGAATACTCATCACAACATTATTTGTAAAAGAAGACTAAAGATAGTAGGAAACTGACTAAATAAACTACAAAACCATACAGTGAAAAGTTACGCAGTAATTTAAAGAACACACAAATATGAAAATATCTAAGATATAATGTTACAGTATTCATGTAAAAATATATAGATGTTTATAACTATGTACTATATCTCTGGAAAGGTAAAAGACTGGGAGTAGCTCTAGCCTCTGAGGAAGGAAAACAGGTGGCTGGGGGACTGAGTGGGGAGAAAGGTACTTTCACTGAAAATGATTATATACTTTTCAAATTCTTCACCATGTGCCTGTGTAAGCACAGCCATGAGAGAATTCATCTGAGAGACCCAGCTCAGGTCCCATGCTCATAGAGTGGCCACAAGAAGACAATGCACCTCATTCTGTATCCAAGGAAGGAAGGAGCTACACAAGACAACATCAGGACACTGTCAGAGAAGGAGGAATGGATGCTGAGTGTGCATAAACAAGTGTCCACCTCAACATCAAACTGTCCAATTTTGATATGCCAGGCCCAAGCACAGGGTAAAGGAAAAAGTTTCTGAGTCTGTTCCTTATATTTTTCTACTAGCATACAGATGAAAGTTGGTAAAAGCACAGAAAAGGCACAACCATTGATGATTCAGGGAGTGGCAGAAAACACCAACTGGGAATTGGGAAATACAGTTTCTATATCCACTGTGTCTGGCTCTATCCTCCCAGAAAAGTCTCAACACCCTCTAAACCCTGCTTTTTCAAAAAGGAAGAGGACAGTTTCCTTACAACACTGAAATTTCATGACTTTATAACAGCTGAACTTTCGTTTATTATGCCCAGCACTCGGTACCACCAGGGTGATACTAAATGAAGAACTTAGAATAAATGTTCCAGGTCATGGAAAAAATTAATGCCAAATATATCTGTTACTTGTTTCTTTAGTAATATGAGAAATAAAGAGATATCAAAGAAGACGGCACTCTAAAAAGCATGAGGCCTGTTTGTTCTCTAGTCAAATGCCAGTGTAGGATGACCATCAAAGTTGTTTGGGAAGATGACACAACAGCCCTGTAATATCATTTCCCCATCGCACTACGATATAAGCAGAATAGGGGCCTCTACATTAACCCCGAGACCTTGGATTCCTAAACAGAATCAAAGTAAAGGCACCCTTCCAGAGCCCACATCTGAAGAACAAACTAACAGGGAGTTATTAATCACTCAGGAATTAACACCTCGTGCCTTAGAAATAATAAAACTAGTCTTTGGAAAATAATACGTATCAAAGAGAGGGAGTGAAAAGTGAGAGTCTAGCAGAAATCTACATATAAAAGTGGGAGGGAGCAGAATGAACAACAACCATTTACATTCCGAACATTTACTGGGTTTTGCAATTGGTGTGACTGACGTGCCAAAGTGTAGTGGCAAAGACAGGACAGCACAGGGTGCACTCTCTTGAGTGTGGAGCTGTTAGCCAAAGAACAGGGAGATATGCGTGGGAAAAAAAACCATTCTACTTCAACAGTTGGGAATGACATTACCACACCTGCTATCCTGAATCAATCAAATAACTCATGAATGACATGCTAGCTGTATTTCAAAATACTTGCATGCAAGCACTGAGTCCTCAAGACTGTCACCCAACAAGAAGCAGAGGAGATGTCATTTCCTCGAAACCACAAATCCAATAGTGAAAGATAAAATGAAATACACAAGGTTCCTAAACAAGGAACAGAATTTCTTAAGTGGTTCATACATGGGAAGACCTGCCTCTGGCTAAGGTCCAAAATTATTAATCTAGCATTCAATTTACGAAAGAGGGGAGGGGAGACTTTGGTAGGAAAAATACCTATGCTCATTTGTAATTTCCATTCTGAAAGTCTACAGTGTCGTTTCGTTGCTGTACTCAAGATATGGATAGGTCTTGAAATTAAGGAAAAAGAATTTTTTTTGTTTTCCAAGTAAAACCTTTGTAAATTCAAGATAATAAAAGTTTTGTTTTTTGGTTGATGTTGTTGGACTTATTTAATACTTCATTTCCCACAACTTTGATAAGAGGGCAGTCACTAAGAGGCAAAAGCACTGTGCCTTAGAAAGACATGCACTAGAAAAAAATGGGTCCTTGCTAATCTTCCTCATCTCTTACTACTGGACTCACAAACCAAACCCCATCCAGACTCACCAAGTTTGTCAGTAGACCTTGTGTTTTCCCACTCAGGTGTCTCTACTTCTGCCATCTTTGAATTTCCTCTGCCCATCTCCATCTATGAAGATCTTTCTTATTCCCGAAGACCTATGTCAGAATCCACTTTTCTCTTTTGATTTTTCTTCCTCTGAATCATTTTGCACTGCTTTGTACCTTATCAACCTGGGAGACAGAAGTCCTGTTCTTTGTATAACTTCATATTTACCTACACGATGTGGAACTGATGTGTGATTAAATGACTAGGAAAAATAAATATTTCTCTTCTGATATTACTATATTGAAATATATCTCAAATATAATTATTGTCCAATTTTTAAGTTACCTTTCATGAAAATATCTGAGGAGTACAAAAAACAAAAACTAAAATGTAAAAGGAGACGATTCTAAATTCTCAAATTTGAAGATGGAAACTAAGGGTCTTAACACATTGGTCTTGTTATGAGAATATTCAACTTTCACGTTTTCAGACTAATCAATAAAAAGGTCAAGTTCCTTCACAGCTCATATTTGAACCTAAAAATGTAATCAAGGCTATTCCAATTGAGACAGAAAACAACACTACTTAATTAACACAACCAATAAAGCCGGATTCTTTCTCCCATTAAAGGAAAAATAATTTAAAAAGCAGGTCATGAGAACCCCAGCATGGCTATGAAGATATCATTCTGACTCTTGTCTGGGGATGAAAGAGAGATGGAGCACTCTGAACAACCAGTCGTAAGATCTTGGAATAAAACACAAACTGGTTTTTCTCCTTTGTTCTCAACAAACTGGTTGGGGGTGAATGGGTTCCAGCTCCCAGTGGCATCACATCAAAATCCTTCATAAGGTTTCGATCCCCAACTTCACCTAGGAGCCAAGTCCACTTCCTGTATTCAGATAGCAACAATAGTTCCACTGCTTATAAAATTAGGTCCCAACTTTTTCCTTTGTTCTAGCAAAAGACTTCCTGTGAGAAAGCAGTAATCCTTTAAAGCTTTCCAGTCTAAAGGTCTCTCCTGGTTTGTATTCCCCATCCCTGTCCCCCAGAGGAAAAGCTCAATCACTTCACAAGGCATTTCTTGGTTCCAAGCTGTACTGGGGCAGAAGGACTCCTGGTGAGGAAAGAAAACTGGTCATTTGAACATCCTTTCCTGGGATCTGTCTGAAGTGTAGACAAGCAGCAAGGATGAATATTAATATGACTTCCATCATCAAAAGCTATTGCATACCCAAAGGATGATAAATATTTTAATCAGTTTCCAGCCTGTCTAGCGGAAGTCAGTTTACTCCTCAGGGATTTCCCTAGTGCTGTGCCCAAAACCTGTCCAGTGCATGCTGCTTTCACTATATTACTTTGAAAATTAGTAACAACCAAGTTCAAGCTTTGTTAGAGAAATCATTTCATTTTTAGATAATTTTACTCTATTACATTTTTTAAGTGTAGGGAAATCGAAACTATGAATGATGCCAACAAATGAGACAAAACACCATGCAAGGAAGTTTTACCAACACTGCTACTCTGGGAAACTAATAACCTACTTACTCCTCTCATTTTAAAAAAATTCCCATATTTACATAAGTTGTTTGCCACTGATTGCTCAATCTTTTGAGCTAGAAATGCCAAAGGCATAAAAAAGGACATACCTCTGTGCCCTCAATTTTTTTTTAAAGAAGTTAAAGATATTTTGGAGTATTGAGAGGTCTATGTTTGTTTAAAAATAGAACTAATCCAAAAATATTCCTGTTAAATAGGAGGTAATATTTTAGGGAAATGTAGACTGAAAAAGAATTTGTCAGAGGCCATGCTAAGCAATATGGGTGGAAGGAAAAGGGTGGATAGAAGAACAATGACCTCACAGTTTCGTTTGTTTAACAAACATATATTGAGTACCCACTGTGTACCTGCCACTAGTCTAGGAGCTGGGAAATCAAAGTGATCCTAACAAATACCCTCATGAGGATGGTATCAGATATGAGCAAATCACAAATAAGTGCATAGTCTAATGGCAGATTATGGGAATGGTATGGAGCAAGGTAGAGCTGAGAAAGGCACCTTGAGAGTGAGCATGGTCAAAGAAACTCTCTCCAAGGAAGGGAAATGAGTAGAGAGACCTAAATGAAGTGACACAATGAGTCAAGCAAATAACAGAGGGAAGACTACTCCAGAAAGAGACAAAAGCAAACAAAAACTCTCGCAGAAGTGTACCAGGGATGTTCTAAATGCAGCAAGGCAGCTCGCGGTAGAGGGGAAGAGGGGGAGAAAGCATGGGAAGGTGAGATGTGTATGGACTGATCACACAGGGGCATCAGGCCATTGCAAGAAGATGGATTTCTAAACCTGATGGCAGGTTTGGACCAGGGAAGTGAAATGAGCTCACTTGTAGTATTTTAGAGGAACTCTGACTGCAGTGGTCAGAAAGGCTAGGTAGTAGGCTATTTCTATAAAACACAGTCGTTTACCAAGGTGGTAGCTAGGAGGTGGTAAACGTGCATTAGGTCATGAGAATATTTTGAAAGTAGGGCTAACTAAATTCACTGGTAAATCAAGAATATTCTGAGGTTTTAGGCTTGGCAAGTAGATGAATCGAATTACTGAATTCTGAGAAACTAGGGGAAATACTGAAGAATTACAGGAATCAAGAGTTTGGTGTTGGATATGCTAAGTGTGAGATGCTTATTACTAGACGGCTGAATACTAACCATCTTTCCCATCTAATACAGTATTCAGGTGCCCTAAGATATGTGGCTTCAGTACCAAGAAAATATTAATTTATCATGGGTGTTGGCATATCCTGACACTCCTACCCTTCAAAAGATTCACTGCTAACTACATGAAAAGTTTACATCATTAAATAAAATATAAAACCTCTTAATCCTCCAATATCTGTTAAAGAACATCTGATGCATGATTTTGGGTAGTTAATAACTTCTCATTTAAATCAGCAATATTTAAGTAACAGGGCTATATATCATCAATCTACCACCAGCTGCAAGTCTTTACAACCAATGTCAACAGCATTATTTAATTTTGAATACTGCCTTAGTATCCCAGATTTTTATCTGAAGGTTAATTTTGTCAATCAATAAAAGAAATTTTAAAGATATATCTACGGGTTTTATACATATAAAGGAAAAATTTACAAGCAAGACTGTCACAGGTGGTTTCAGATGGGCTGAGATCATGTAGAAAAAAATGCAAAGAAAAAAAGTCAATCCAACATATCTGTTAGAAAAAGAACTGAAACTATCATCCACAAATGATCACAGAGATATGTTCAGGAATACAGAAAAAGCAACATACCATGATTTACTTTGGTTAAAAAAAAAAGGATCATTATTTTACAGAGGTCAATGAGGGGCGAGCAGGATGATGGTTATATTACCCTTAATGTATGGAAGAGCCAACTTAATGTGTTCCCAGAGCTCTCTGGTAAGTCAGTTTTTGGCACTTACAGCACATTTCTCCAGAGACATTTTTACAAAATATGGAGATTCCCAGCGCTGCCTCCCAAAGTATTTAACCTACCATGGGCTGGAACATTACAAGAGTAGCACTGTACTCCAAATTGTTGCAAGTCCCTTTACCTCCAGGATTGAACCTTTATTCTAGAGGCAGGGAAATGAATAAAGAAGAGGAATGCTGTCTCTAACAAGGGACTCAAATGACCTCTCTGAAATGTTTCTAAATTGAGGACTGTTCACTTTCTTCTTAATACTGGTGATACTGGAGGGGTTGAAGGGAGGGCTGGGCAAGGGTGAAAAATAAGAACCAAGAGAGACTATGTAAAGGTGCAAATTTCCAATGATGAATGTCATTATATTGTATACCTAAAATGTACCAATGATTAGAATGAATAATCGATAATGTAAAATTGGAATAAAAGGTCCAAAGGGGTAGGGGTAGTGGGAGGCACAGGGGAAAGGAAAGAAGGGAAAGGAAAAAATGATGAGAAATGGAAAAAATGGAAATAAAGTCTTTGTAAGTAGGGAAGGGTGGAGGGCGTGAAGGGAGGGCTAGGAATGGGGAAAAAATAAGAACCAAGATGCATTATATAAAGGTATAATTCCCAATGAGAAATGTAATTGTGTTGTATACCTACAATGTACCAATAAAAGAATTTAATACAAAAAAAATACTGGTGATAGTTTTTATATGTAATTTATATTTTACAAACTTCTTCATACAATCATTACAATAAGAAACTTCAGAAGGTAACAGTTTTAGGGCCCTTTGTTAACCAGCTTGGAGAAAAAAGAACCTCAAATCTGGAGAGCATTCCAAATAAATAGCAAATCTTCCTTTGAAAATATTGTGCTTCTTTCAAAACTGTAGGTCTGATCTTTTAAAAAATAACTTCATTTTTCTAGACTGAGATTCTTATATACTAAAAAAGTAATAAGGCAAATGACAGATGATAGCTAAATTTAATCACCTCACCAACCACCCCCTACAAAAAGAGAAAAGAAGGTATATATTTGTTTTATGCTACATCTTTTCCCCAAAAAATGAAAGTTCCTGACATCTCAATCTGGCACCAGAGTTTCTGAATTAACATCTGAGTGCTATGATGGTCTGCTAGTCAAGGCAATACAAAATATATTCCAGCACCCACAGCTAGGACCCCAGGGAAAAGAGACCTTCATATCCTTTACATTAATTTCAATTTCTGCATAGTTAAAAACATTTAGAACAACAGAGTTCATCTTTTTCTTTAACATACAGAATACGGGGCGTGTGTGTGTGTGTGTGTGTGTGTGTGTGTGTGTGTGTTCACATGTGAATTTAATGAAGACTGGCAAGATTCAGCCAAGTCTCATGAAATCAATGCTAAAATAGAAACTTTATTCTGGTTTTCCTCTCCACATACTAACAAGAGTTAAGAGAGATAGCAAGGCTTTCACTTGGAATTTCTAACTCCTGTCACTTTGGCTCACCATCTTCAGCATTTCTGGTCTTGTTTCTGTTGTGTGCAGAACAGAAGCCGCAGAAGTGTCTGTCTGTCTGTCCTCTTAACATTCCTGTGATGTACCAGGCAAAGCCTAGTACTGGATTCCAATAAAGCTCAACTCACACAGCACATGTAAGGGTTAAAAACAGAAATTCCTACCCACTGGTTTGCTCTGATATTCCTGGAGATATTGTCACTGGATGTATCCTCAGTAGAATTCTATTCAACACCTCTGTCTTTAAGTACAAAGCTGTAGGCTGTAGCTGCTTTAAGAAACATAAGTATCCCTTTTTTCTGCTGCACAGTATCTGTGTGTGAAATTCTCTAAAGGGGTTTAAGTATTTACCCTGAACACTATCAGACGGTTTCTAAAATTTTCCTTATCCAGTTGCAAAAACACTTCAAAGAGAATCATAAACACAGTCCTTTGTGCTTTCCATGCACATTCTGTTTTTGAGGCATAAGCCTGAATTCTCTAGGAATTGTAATTTTTTTTTCCCAAAAAGACAGGGTACACAATACTTTTTTAAAAATTCATTATTAAATCTGCAGCAAATAAGGTGGAGGGGGTAGAAAAATCTGAAAGTCAGAAAGCAACCAAAGAAGGACCCACAACTTACTAGAAACCCATTGCTGGATTACATGTAAAATACCCGTCCCTGCACCGCCCCCCCATACTTTACTTTTGATAGAACAATACAGCTGTGAGGAACTGGAGTGGGTAGATGGGCAGGGAGGAGAATGGAAAGAACAAGCCTTCAGTGAACATGTTTACAACAAGAGAAAATGTGAGTCGAGGAATTTAAACTATTATGGCTGAAAGTGACTTTTTTCTTTTTTCCAATTTTTAAAAAATAAACATAAATTTCCCAAAACACCGTGCTCCAGAATTTGCAATATGCGATGCTTGTGACTGTTTAACCTGCTTTCAATATGTGATTATCCTGAGCCACTCAGCGTGGTCCCAGTCAAAAAATGAAGGGAATTTAAATCTTAATTTTAAACCACCAGACATCTCAAAACAGATCCTAAATTACTATAATATACTCTGCTCCTAAATCAGAAATGCTAACCCTGAAAAGCAGGAGACAGGACTATGTTAGTACATGTAACTTAGTATGTATATTAACACCAATGAGGAGGGCAAACATTTCCCTATCTGTATATTTATGGGTATAGATGTATATATGACCTCACCATTAAAGTAACCAAAAAATTGTATTTTATCACTTTAGTCCTCATAACCCCAAAACTCTTTAATCTAGAAGAAAGTTTAAGATGAATTTAGCTAATTGAACTATTATACAACAGCAAATATAGTATACTTGGGATATATTTCAGCCTTTTTCCTATATTCAATGATAAAGAATTTAACCTACAGCAATGTGATGATAGTTTTGTCAGGCTCTCCTAAAAATGACTCAGTCATTTCCTACAGCCATGTAACCCACACTGAGGAGGACTCATCCACACAGCAGTGAGCAAGAGCTTTCCCTGATGATTTACACAGATCACAATGACATGAAAAGAGGTGTGAGTCATCTTGGAATTAAACTATTATAAATAACTTGTCAGGGACAACCTTTACATTCTTAAGTACATTTTTCTCTTAAAACTTTAACAGCAAGAAACTGGTTACATTATTAAATAAAACACCTATTCATTTTCCACATCTCACTGTCCTCCCCTGTGCCAAATTTTAACATAAATGGGTAGAATTAAATGTAGCCCATAGCTTACCTAACATAATTATATGTTGTGTTTTACACTGTTTCAAAACAGATACATTAAAATAATCCAGTCTTGGCTCCTACCCACTCGAGTCAATAAAGGTTATTAAGGCCAACTGCCATATACAGGCACTGCTATGGCAGCACAAGCAACTGTCAGGACAGGAAACGCAATGCAAAACATTCAAAATGATCAGGATCTACATTTCTCTTCAAAAAGAAAAAGCAATGAAAACATCATGAAGAAATTTCTCTCCAGTATATAAATCATCAGTACTTTTGAAAATGCTTAGTCTGGAAACTATTCTAGAATATTTCCATTGGATTGTACCAAATAGGTCTTTTTCTGTTTCTTTCTTTTTATTTTTTTTAAGGTCAAAAGGAAATGAATAAATGTCATCAATTTAGAGGATTTCACACCTAGCGTTCTTTTCAGTATCGCTGTGAATTTGATAGTGTTAAAACATTTTTATAGGTAAAATAAATGTCAGTTTTGCAAAGAGCGATACCAGACCCTGAGAGACAAATGGCCTATCCATTCAATCTCTGGCTGCAGCAGGACTTCCTCACCTCACTGGAGACTTCAGCTTTTCATATTCCTCTTTACCCAGAAAGCACAGCTTATACAGCTTCTTTCAAATGGTAACTCTCTCTTATCCTGAACAGTCTCCTCATAATACAATAATCCTGGATGGGAGGTAGTGGGTTGGTTCAAAAATAAAATAAAATGCAAATATTTGAATAGCATTACAGTGTTATACTACTTCTTGCATATGGAGCAAAGAGGAGAAGAAAGGCCAGGTTAAATTCCTGGGTTGTAAGAAAGGGTTTTGTTACTTTGGGCTTAATGGTTCATACATTCATGAGGTAATATTCAGGGAAAATGTGATATTTTATCAGAATGTCATTCAAATATAAGGTTTAACATTTACATCACAAGAGCATGCACTGAGTAAAACTATCCTCCGGGAGAGAAACAGTGAGAATAAACAGTATGATAAAAAAAAAAAAAAAAAAAAGGTGCTTGCTGGGACAGGGACTAGGAAGTAGAGGCTGGGGGAGTTTTAGAGACAGCTGACTAAACTTTCTGAAATATGTGGCTGGTTATGACATGTGAAGCAATTACCATTAATGGAAGAAAAACTATTTCAAAGCTCATTTTCCATTCTCCTATATCCTTCCTAAGACTACATATCCCAACCACAAAGTGAAAAAAAGAATACAAAGACAGAGAGAAATTATAACGTAAGTCTCTTCCCTGGTACAAGAGCTGTCAAAGGTTGCCTTACTCATAAGCAAAAGGGGAAAAGTAATGCACATATTGCCTGAGGTTTTTATTTTCTCACTGAAAGAGATCGATGTTATGTTGCAGAACAGACAAAATGCATTGATTAAAGAAATCTTTCCACAACACACACAATGATTTTGCAATTCAAAAAAAGTATAATGATAACAAAGAATCACTCCTCTAAAATGATAATAATTTTGAGTAATATATTCCCTGGAAGTAAATTTAGTACATTCAGATATGCCGTTTAGATTAGCCTAATTCTATAGAACCCAAATGTGTACCAAACATTGCACTTTTTATGTTAAATTGCTGTTGAATTTGTTAACCCACAGCTGATTTCCTGTGTTATAGAATCTTGGAGATTACAGCTAACTTGAAGCAACAGGAATAATTCTTGACAGTTAATGGTACATTTGTATGCATTTTCCTGAAGGGCTAGCATCCTGGGGCCTCAACTAGCAGCTCAACATTGCCCCCTACTGCTTGCAACTAAAAAAAGAGGAGGTGGGCTGGTACAGAGCAGAGAGCCCATGGCACTCTCAATATGCAAAAACTGACAAGGCCACAGAAGCACAGACCTTTCAAATGAGTGTTCTCTCTGTCTCTTTCAATAGCTAAAATAAATTATTATGAGTTTGTTAAAAGTCATTTTAAAAGGCTTCAAGCGATACTTAAATTTAACTTAGAAGGACTGTCCCTTTTATCTCAGCCCAAACCTTCACTCTGCTGATAATGATCATCCTGAGGCCTGCTGAGGAGAGACACTAGGCCATTGATTTCCTACAGCTCACTGAGGAATCCCACACCAACTACTGCACAAGGAAACTAGCTCTGGAGAATTCCCAGGATTGCTGTTCTTTTTAACATTTTTCATATGAGAGCTACAGAATAAGTAGAAGATACTCCTAACCAATGTGCCATCACCACCAAATACATAGATATATTTAACATAGAGTAAATGAATTTATAATCACATCATTGTTACAATCACAATACCACAGATTTTCCTTTTTTAAAAAATCTTGAACAAAAGTAATTTAAAAGTTTTTAAATTAATAAGATCCTTGCTTATTTATTTTCCAACTCTTAATTCACAACTGTCAAATTATAATTTCAAAGTCAAGCTGATGTGTTAGAATTAAGGCTCAGCAAAGAAAGACATTCTAAACTCAAGCATAGATGCACAAATTCAGACTTGCACAATGGAGGTACAAACATTGCCCTGAAATTGAAACTCCACACATGTCACAAAAATGGAACATCCTTGACTCAGACTCAAACTAACTATAAAGAAGTAGGCATGGACTTATCATTATCTCCACCTTAGTAATACAATGCACAGTTTTGTATAGATCCATATCTTCAAGAAATCAATATTTGTGATGCTATGAATACACTAAAAGAAGGATGGTAATATTTCTTCCTCAGGCACAAATTCATAGAAAGACATGATTTGAAGATTTGAGGAGATGTCTTGAAAGCAGCGATTTCTGGATTCTGAGCCAGACTTTTAAACTGAGGCTTTTCATGATTGTGACTTGATATTTTCATTATTATAAAATAAGGATGAAGGTAGATTCTATGTTAAATATTGCTATCATGATAATAAGTCAAGAAGAAAGTTTTGATTTATACAGCATGGATCATGATGATGGTTGCATGGGTATATGTATATCTGCAAACTCATTTAATTATATACATTAAATACATACAACTTTCTGTGTGTCAAACATACCTTAATAAAGCAGCTTCCAAAATAAAATACATATTAGCAATAGTTACTCATTTCTGCAGATTAGTTCATTGTTCCCAGCACATTTCAAATTCTGTACAGTGGTATTCTCTCCAGGCTTTAGCAGGCTTTTATCACTTTTCCACTACATTCCAAATTCAACTGTTTAGAGACTGAACATGAGACAGTGAAGGGCAAGGAACCGTAGAGTCAGCCTTCTTAAATTCAAATCTCAGCTCCCCCATCTATTAGTTGAATGACCTTGGGAAAGTTACATAAGCCCTTTGGGCTTCATTCTCCTTGTTTGTAAAAGTAGGAGAAAATAATTGATTTCATGGGTTTGTCATAAAACTTAAATCAGTTATACAAAAAATGCTTGCAGTAGTGTCTAGTACTCCACAAGTATCATGGAAGTGCTTGCTATTATTACTACTGTTTAAATTATAACCTAATTATGTGGTTTCCACTTGTTTCAAGCTTTGTTTCCCTTGTAGTCCTTTCTCTAAGCTATACTTCCTCACTTCTTATTTTGTTTCATAGTTCCAAACACCTAATGCTCCTACCATACAAGGTCCCTAAAAGCCACATCTGTAGTTTCACAACAGTCCTAGTTTCAGAGATCTGAATTTAATACTCTCTTTTCTGAACTGTAATTTTTTTTTTTTTTTGAAACTTCTTGTAGTGGTTAGGGTGGGGATTTGACTTGATGAGCTTTGGGATCTGCCCCAAGGATTGGTGGAACACTCCTAGGTCTGTAGGGGTGGGTCATGGGGGTGTGGCCTTGGGGTCTGTATCTGGTCCCCCTCACCCTTCCTTTCTGGCTCTCTGCTCTGCTTCCTAGATCACCTGAACTAAGTAGCTTTGCTCCACCACACCCTTCTGCCAAGATGTCTCTGCCTTGGAGCCAGCCAATCAAAGACTGAAACTGTGAGCAAATTAAAAGTCCCCTCCTTTAAACTGTGAGTGTTAAGCATTGTGTCTCAGCCACAAGAATGCTGACTAATTCACCTCTATTATAGGATTACATTTTAGGTAATACAATACCTGGTGATATTCATGTCTCTCTCCTTGTTAAACTGTTGGATCACAGTGGCTAAGAAGATGAGCTCTGGTGCCAGGCTTCCTGGGTAGCAATCTTTCCATGCCACTTACTCAGGGACCTTGGGTAAAACACTTAGTTTCTCTCTACCTCAGTCTTCACATCTATAAATTAAGGCTCATAAGAGTTTCTACATCTCTGATCATTGTAAGAATTTTAAAAGTTAATGCAGGAAAATCTCCAAAAATAGTGCCTGGTGCATAAAAAATGAAAATGAATTTTAGATATGATTGTTGAACTTTTCTCACTGCCATTACCCAGCATACATCTAGCATGGTGCCTTCTATACAGATTATTCTCAATCAATGTTCACTGAACTGAACTACAGTTATACTGACAAATTCTGGCTGTTCTTACCAAGAATAATCTAACTCAATAATTTGGAATAAAATTGAGCAGCTGAGGATTTGTATAACAAAGCATCCCAGAAAATAGAGTTCCCAAGCTCATGTCCTTACCACACTTTCCATCTTCTTCCACAGCCCTTCCAGTTGAGTCATGGGTTCACACCACCAATCGGTGCACTTTCTATATCGACTGCCTTGAAACCAAAACTGTCTCAGCCACTCAAACTCGACCTGTGGACCAGAAACCGAAGATAGTGGTTACGATGTCCTTGTGATGGACAAACAAGGACAGTGACTTCCTCACTCAATTCTGCTCTGGTAACTTAATAGCCATAAGGTGACAAAAGGTGAGAAAAGCCTGATCTGACCAGTTCCCAGTATCCCCTGGCATCTCCAGAGCATTTCTGCAAAGCCAAGGAGAGAGTAGTCTTAAAGCTGAGGTCTTAGAGACACAATCTGCTCAGGTCAGGGAAGGATTTTCAAGCACATTTTTTAGTCAGATGTGAGGAAACTATGTAAGTCAAACGACAACAAATATTGAGATCTTAAAGTATAAGCAGCCTGTATTGTGCATGATAAGAAAGACAATTTTTAAATACTTTATTAAACATCTTTATTAAAGACTGAGTTAAAGACCAAGACATGAACACATATTATGATTATCAATCGCAATTTTCTAGATTTAAAATAAAGAAGTTGAGGCCAGGGATTTAGCTCAGTGGTTCTGCCATCTGCCTTGAAAGTGCAAGGACCAGAGTTTGATCCCCAATACTAAAATAAATAAATAAATAAATAAAAAAAAAAAATAAAGAACTTGCTCGTGGGCCAGGAGGAGCTGGTGATCATCTTAGCCCATATAACCAAACAACATAAAACTAATTATGGAGGCATATATTTAACCTAAAAAGCCATTCAAATTGTCACTTGTCAACTCAGTAAGGGCTAATGCCTACAGGTAAAGAGTAGCAAAGATACCTTTAATTTATGTTCCTTCCTGTGGACTTGTTTTTATTATTTGCCATGTTAGCATTCCTCCTATTCTACCAAAATTTTACTATGCATTTACTAACCCACAACTCTCCCTTCCTTAGATTTCACTCCGTGTGGGCTAAGTAGAGATTCAGCTCCAATACTAAGAGTAGAACTGGAAATCTAGGTCTAAGTCAATCAGCTCATCCCATTTCTCTACTCACAGAACTGGATTTGGGTATGGGAATTAGGCAAGTGTTCAATCAGAATAGCTATCAAGACTGACAGAAGATACAGGAAAAAGGCTGTAGCCATTGCGCTATCAAATGGAAAGAATGAAGCCAACACAGTAGGAGGTAACTGACTATAAAGTGAAAAGATTAAAAATCAGGTCCTAGTGATATCAACTGACTATTAATCAAGCTATTTCTGAAGCTCGTTTTACTCAAGCCAGTTCAGGTTCACGTCTCTGTCCCTTGCAAGTGAAACAATCCCAACACATACAGATAAGAGGCTAAATAACACTCTGGAAGCTTACAAACTGTTCTTTATTCTCTGTGTCTTCTATCACACATTTTCAACTTGAAAATCACATTTTTACCATCAAAGTATAGTGCCACTTATCCTAAAAACTCTTTTTACCTCTGCCCACTAAAGAAATGTACAGCAATCACAGCTTCAAGCTGGGCTGTCTGGCTTTACTAAGGTGATTACGTTCCATATACAGACTCGCCAACCTATTGCAATTGTCACCTGTTACCACAAAGAATTTTTTTGTTTGTTTATCCATATTGAACTTTCATGAGGCAAACAAAGGCAGCTTGTGAAGATTTAACAATGGCAAAAATGGCTGAAATAAGAAACTGGAGAACATCAAGTCATATGAAAAGGTTTTAGTTTACATTAACTAAATGTTTGATATGTAGAAGTGATTTCAGTTGAAGCTGTTTAAACAAAATAAAAAAGGAATGTAGACAATATTAAGACAACAGTTGCTAAACCTTATCTATGGTATTAAAAGACAGTGGTTAACAGAAATAAACTTAGATATTTTGAAAGGAGAATGAACATAAACATAGTTAAACTTAGGGGAAGATTCAGGTCTAACAACATTTATTTCAAGAAAACAATGAATTCTTTTTCGTGGATTTCACTCGAATTTTGTTCACACTTTTAGAATGGCCTGTCAGCAAAGCATCAAGCCCTATATTAAGGAGAGTTTAAAAGATTTTCCAACCTTTGGGTTGGTTATTTCCATTGAAGAGGACAAAATGCACAAACTTTGGCAGCCATGGTATCCCAGGAACTAAAACAGATTATCATATGTAATGAGCTCATTCAACCTATCAGGGTACACTAGACTCCAGATTTCAGTAAATTAAAACTGAGCAGCAAGGAGAAGGACATATCTGGGGACTCTGCCACTGGACAAGAGAGCAAATAAAGAGCTTTATCCATTTTAATAGATACTGCCTTCATCTTCCTCCCCAGATGCTATCTTTTGAGGCAGACGCTGTCATGCTTAAGAATAATAGCTCTAAGTTGAGCATGCTGGCACACACCTGTAATGCCAGCACTGGAGAGGCTGAGGCAGGAGAATCACTGCAAGCTAGAGGCCAGCCTGAAGTACACAGAGACCCTGTTTCAAATCAGCAACAACAACAAAACAGGGCTCTGGAGTCAGTGCGAAACTGGGATAATACATATTAGCTACATAGCTTTGTAAGTAGTAAGCTATTCAGTATACATACTTGTTAGGTGGGAAGAGAAACTAGCCAAGACTGCAAGCCCTAGAACTATGTCTACAAGCATCTCACAATGTTATGAAATTTTCTGAGCAGGGAAAGTTTTAACAACCATGTCAACTCATACCCACCCTTGCCCACTAGCGCCACCCAAAAACCTGTTAACACTGAGAATCTACTCCTAGTTCAATTTGTCCATGAGTTGAAGCATGGCCCATGACATGCAATCTTTGTGGACATCAAATCCACTAACATGCATTTTATTCAACTCCATGACCTGACTCTTTCACTTCTACACTATGGGGGGGAAAATTAGAGTTTTTTTAATCAAACGCTACCCTTACCAGTTCACTCCACTGCCAAAAGAAGCATTAAGAAAGGAAGCAAAAAATATTTCCAGCTGTTTGATTCGAGATTGAGATTAAAAGAAAATTTTGTTTCCTCCTAAACTCTGGGAGGATAGGAAAAAAAGCTGCAGGGTGGACTTTGTAGAAAAACCTGAGGGTCAGCACTCAGAATATAATGGAAGCCTTATTACTTTAGAGCTTTAAAAAAAGCCCCACCACAATATCTGACTGATAAAGTTCTAAGTATGACAAGGACTGGGTATTCATCCCTTTCCCAGAGTGAGGTCCCCCCAGGGAGCCTCACAGCTAACAGAGCAGAAATAAGAGACAAGCCATCAGAATCGCAAACAGACAGAGAGTAGAAGCCAGAAAACACTCCATGGGAGCTGCAGGTCCCTGAAGACAAGAACAACAGGAAACAACATGGAAGAGCTCTTTTGAGGTTCTCTCAGTCTTCTTTATATTTATAAACCAAACTCCTTGATAACTAATGTGCACATAATGAAAATTCACCATCATCCAATCTTTTGAGCAAATTACAACCCAAAGAGAATTTAGGTCCACAGGCATCAAAAGGCACACTGACAGTCAACAGACCATACTGGATCTTAAAGGACCCTCTGCATTGTCAGAGAAAGATGAACGCATGGTCAGCGTAGTTTTAGGTTCATAGTGGTGACCCAGAAAACCATCTCTGTAACCTTCTTCCCTGTATCTCCTTTCTTGATGGAACAGTCAAAAGAGTGATCAACCATGAAAACCTTTTCTCCCAGAAATACCTACTGAACATCTGAAGAGGTGGAAGAAACAGGATCCATCTACCAGCTGAATCTAAGTCACTAGGTGCTCAGGTAATGTGGAAAAAAAGCATATATGATTCCAACATATATTTCTAAGACACTGGCTATATGACCACATAGTTGTACATCATTTCTATTACTCCTCCAGGTAAGCAAATAACACCTCCTTTTTTTCTGCCACATTTGTTTTGGCTCTTACTTTGGTCCCAGGTCAGCCACATAATTCCTTCAAGAGATATGTGAACATGTCCCTTAGAATTGATCTCTCACTATAGTAACTGAATTCACTTATTTCACTGAAAAATTAGACCAGGGGAAGATGCTAAGACTCAATCTATAAAGAGATGCTCTATGAAGACCCTTTTATGGACCCATAGGAAGATACAGATCTGATCAAAGGCAAATAAGACCAGACAATATTATCAAACAGTACATTCTTCCAGGTGAAATACACAAAAGATTCAGATTCCACATTTTACTATTTTTTAAAAAGAAAACAATTTAGTAACACAGAGGAAGATTCTGCTTATGAACAAACATAAATTTTTTTCTAAGCATCTTTCATTGGAAAAGAAATACTTTAAATGGTATTCAGTTTCTATGTCTAAAGTTCCCAAAATGCTTAGTTAGAAACCATTCTAGACAAGAAAAACAAGCCACGCCTAAACCCAGACAGCCTGAAACTTTACAGTACTGAAAACCAAGTGCTTCATCCTATAATTAAATTAGTTCAGCAAAAGCATAATGGCCTTGGAGACAGAGGAAAGCAAACAAGAAACTGGGGTATCTACTATGGATATTCATGTTTTCATCTAACAATAGAACACAACAAAGTAAGCATGTAAGTGATTGACCCTAGGCCAGTAATATGGCAAGAGGACAATATTTGATGATGTGCCCTGACATATGGAAATAATTCTTAAGTAACAAGATGACCTTGAAAAATCAAAGATGGCGGATGGTGATGAAGACTGCCACACATGCTATTTAGATTCAAGATCTCTCTCTCTCTCTCTCTCTCTCTCTCTCTCTCTCTCTCTCTCTCTCTCTCTCTTTCTCTCTCTCTCTCTCTTCAACCCCAGATTAGCCTCAAAGGGCTAAGGCTTCTGATGCATGTCTTCCCCCTCTCCTAAGGTATACAATATCAAAAGCAGCCAGCCACTTTCTCAATGTGGATTTGGATGACAGTATTCCTCTCTTAGATAAGCAGTATAATTTTACAGATTTCTCTTGTCCTCTGATGATAACAAAACATCAGTCACAGAAGATCAGAAAGCATAGCAAAATAAAATAGCTCATATGCATGCTAAAGACAGCACCTAATCTGCTAATCTGACTCTTAAAATTGTGAGGTTTTTAGAGCAGGAAATAACTAAATTTCCAGATTAGAATTTCTATACCACAAATATGGGGGAAGATACAATTTTCCTTTTAGGTATAATTCAGTGAGGTCATCAGGCCCATAACTGTGTATTTTTCCTGCAATCCTACCTATCAGCAATGTCTTCAAAGAGACTGATGATCAAGAACATAGGAACTTACTAGGCACAACGAAGAAAAGAGCCCTGGGTTCAGCTCAGCATTATGGGAGGTTACTATTCCCCCTAAAAGTAGAATTTCTTTGGCTTTGTTCTAGAAATTTTGACAGTGTATCAAAAATGTAAAGCATACTCACAAGCTATTAATTTTTAAGGGATATTAAAAAAATAATGTAGAAATTATTTATTCTTCAACCACTCTCTATTTCCTTCACAGTAAAAAGGAAAGTCCCTGTCCTTATGGAAGTCTCCAAGGACCAATAAATTCTGCCCATCCCGGTCTCCTGATACTCTCTGTGATCTCATCTCCTAACCTCGAAGCCTCATTCCCTCCATGCAATCTGTCCCTGAACCACTCTGTGAACACCAGGTACTTTCAACCTCATGGCCTTTGCACTGCTTGTCCTTCTGTTCAAAATGCTCTTCCCCAGATATCTACATGGCTCACTCCTTCATCTTCTTCCAATCTGTTCAAAAGACATTTTTTTTCAACAGGGATACTCTCTAATCCTCTCAATCTCCATTTCCTTGCTCTGTTTGGTTGCTTTTTTTCTTCGGCATTTAGCAACTTCGAACATACTATATACTTCACCAATGTATTATATTTATTAATTATCATCACCTCCCTGGACTGGAATATCCTTTTTCTTTACTAACATATCATAATTCACCCAGAAGAGTGCAGGCACATGCTCAGTAATTATTTGTTGAAGAGATGAATAAGAACATTTTTATATTCCAAAGTGTCTCTCAATCATTTTGATTATATCAAAGAAAAAGTCTCCACTGGTGACACTCTTCAATACTTTTCTGCCTTTTGTCAATCTTGCTGATCTAAAAAAAATTAATTTTTTTAAAGGTATAATTTACCAACCATAAAATCTATTCCTTTGAACTAGAGAATTCAACAATTTTTTTTTTAAATTACAAAGTTGTGTAACCATTACCAGTAATCTCTCTAAACACCAAGAAAGGAGACTGCCTAATCAGAGCCTTCTCCAGGCCAGGGATCTGCTACATGGTCATAACATTGCTCTAGTTTCACTGGGTATATTTTTCTGGCTACTTTTTCTTTTGGATAGTAATTCTGGATTTCCACTTAAAAGAAACAATATAAAGTTTCCTTTTTAAAGAAATTAATTTATGTAAAAAGTGAGATGGTTTAGGCCAGGTGTGGTAGCACAGGCCTATAATCCCAGCACTTGGAAGGCTAAGGCAGGAGGCTCACCACAAGTTCAAGGCCAGTTTGGGCTACACAATGAGTTCAAGGCCAGCCTGGGCTACATAGCAAGACACTGTCTCAAACAACAGCAAAAAAAAGAGGAGGTTAAAAAAAAGGTAAAATAGTTATCAATACATGTAGCTCAAAGATATATTAAGTTTGAAAGAGTGTTAACAAGAATAGTAAAGCTTGGGAAACACATTAACTCATGTAATCTAGAACTCCTGCTGAATTTACAGACTACAGAAATGCAACTAATTACCTAAATAAAAAGTAAACTATTGTCACTTGATCTCTGGGCTCATCCTCAGTCTTTGGTGGAAGACTATTCTTTCTGACTGGTTTGTTTTTCTGAATGGGTTGTAAGTGGCACTGATGGCCCCATGTTTCACATGCTCATTGCAGGGATGTTTATATAACAAATACCCTTGGAAAATAAGTTTCTTCCTCCGGGATAGAGGGCAGGTTTGCTTTAAGAACTCAGAATGTTAAAACAGTATCTTCGTCTGGAACAAAGGACAGCCATGCTTACTACCTTAGACACAAACTACCTTAGCTCAAGGTCCCTCTCCTACAAGGTAATTCCTTTGATGTCACAAGTTACCTAGCCCATTTTGCATCACCCTGTGGAAACAGAAGCTTGGAGAAGGCTGTGGTCTGAATGCTGGTGTCCCCTAAAATTCTTGTGTTGAAATTCTAATCCCCAAGTGATACTAATAAGAGGTGAGGCATTTGGGAAGTGACAGTGAGTTGGGAGGACTTAGTACACATAGGAAAAAGGGCCAAGCGTGCTTATTTGTCCCTTTCAATCATGTAAGACACAATAAGAAGGTGCCATCTATGAATTAGGAAACACTCTCACCAGGGACCTAAGCCTGCTAACACCTTGATCTTTATCTCACCTCCGGGACTGTAAGAATAAATTCCTGTTGTCTAGATGCTCCCTGGGATGCTATATTTTGTTACAGTACTTCAAAAGGACCACAACAGAGAATTAGCACAAAGAGCTGAGGCTCTGTCTACTGCCACTGTTGTAATAACCTGTCCTTCACCTCTGACTTTGGAGTCTTATATCTTAGACCAGCATGAAACTAGGGCAGATTAACTTGTTAGTTTGAAAGTAGGGTAGAATCTCATTCTTCACAGTTCTCACCTCATTGTGAATTTCTTCTCCTTGTTTCAAAACTGCAGGCTCAAAGGATTTCAAAGAGACATCACCATTATCCACATTATCATGGACATTCTGCACAGCCAACTGGCAGCGATGTAAAATATAATCCAAGGTTCCCGAAGAGCACTGCCAAGACACAACAGCAATCAAGATTAAGAGCAAAATCCATACTCAACTGTGCCACTCTTCTTATGGCTTTCCACATTCACCTCTGTCCCCACAGCCCATACTCCTTAGCGCAGCAATTACTACAGTGGCCTGCTCACTGGATTCTGTGCTGCCAGCTCAGCCTCACCTGGGCCACTCAGCTTGCTGGTATTCTTTTATTATGTGGACCTCCTATTTGAAACCAAAATAAGCAACATGAGACCAAGGCCTGGTGTGTGTATGAGTGTGGATGTGTGTGTGTGTGTGTGTGTGTGTGAGAGAGAGAGAGATTACATGATAAATAACATTAACCAAGAATGAAGGACACTGATTTTATATCAAGTGCCATGAACTTAACCATGGAAGAGAAAGGTAGCCAAGCTGTAGAACCTGAGTGTAAAAACACTCAAAACAGAACAGCAATGGCCAGGGTGGGGGTAGGGGGTTAAACTTTATAAACAAGGCAAAAAATGTTTTTCTTTTTACCGCAAAAAAAAAAAAGTTCACTAGGCGGTTGTAATCACTGGCATAATAAATTCTTCAAATAATAAAGAATATGTGGCTCATGCCCTCAAAGCACATTCAAAGGTATAACTTAGTACTTGGGTATCAGGAGCACAAAGGTAACTAGTTAATCCCCCTCTCAGTCTGTGGAAACAAAACAGAGGTTAAATGGACAAACTCTTTGGAACGATCATATGTCAGAAAAGAAGATACAGATGAAGCATGCATCCATTTGTTTCCATCATTAAATGATTTTCTAGAATGATAAAAAGCAATATCTATCTATCTATCTATTTATCTATCTATTTCCTTAAGAAACAATGAGGGAAATATATCTCTAAGATATTTTTATTTTCATATTTATAACTTCAACTCAGCCCTTGGAAACAACCTCTGGTATAGAAATTCTTTGCATAGTTATTGCCTATTTATACAATGTGACATCTACAAGCGAGGAAAAACAAAGTTTCTGTGCCACAAAACCAGAAGCTTGACTGATATGTACTTTAATATGATGACCCCAGGATATGGAGAGCACAAGGGCAGGCAACTCCAATTTGTTGCAAAGAGAAAACAAAGAACAGAGGTCAATTATCACTCACTTTAGTCCCACAGCCCCTCCTACAACATATTTTTAAATGACAATCTGCCTAGAAAGTTGTCCTTCTTGAATCTTTTTTTCCCCAAGTATGTAAGAGGTTATTAATTGTGTGGCCACTTATCATAGCTAAAGATGAGAAACAATCTAAATTTCCCATGATTAGCAAACCAGTTAAATGAACTACAGTTTAACCTTACTTGCTGCCAATAAAAGGGAAAGGGGAAAGTGAAATTTTTTCTGGATATATAGAGTACTATTTTGTAAAGAACCTAGAATCAGACTTGGGTTTGCTGCTAAGGTTTTTTTCTTTGTTATTTTGCTACAACTTTATTGAAATATCATTCACATATCATAAAATTCAACAATTTAAAGCTCACAATTCAATGTGTGTTCATATATTCACAGAGCTGTGCAACTGTAACTACAATTAATTTTACAATAATTTTATTACCCCAAAATGAAACTGTGTACTTTAGCAGTCACTCTTTCCCACTTCCACCAACCTTTCCTGTCCTGGGCAACCACTAATCTACTTTCTATACCCATATATATGTCTATTATGGACATTCAGATAAATGACATCATACACGACATGATCTTTTGTGACTAGCTTCTTGGACTTAGCATGCTTTCATGGTCCATCCATGTTGCAGCATATATCAGTACTTCAGTCCTTTGTATTGTCAAATATTTGATTGTATGGCTATATCACATTTTATTCATCCACTTACTCAGTAAGTGGTGAACATTTGGATTGTGTCCACTTTTTGGCTAGGTAAATCAAGCTACTGTAAACAATGCTGTACAAGTTGTAATTTCTCTTGGGCATATACCTAGGCATGGAATTGCTGTGTCGTAGGGTAACTTTACATTTAACATTCTGAGGATGGGCCCAACTACTTCTCAAAGTGGCTGTATCTTTATATACTCTTACCAGCAGTGCACAGGGTTCCTCTTTATGCACAGCCTCACCAATATGTGTTATCTTTTTTACTCTAACCATCCTAGTGGGAGTAAAGTGGTATCTCATCATGGTTTCCATTTGTATTTCTCTATGATGCTGTGCACTTTTCATGTGCTTCTTGGTCATCTGTATACCTTCTCTGGGACATGCCTATGCAGATCCTTCACCATTTTTTAAAATTTTTCTTTCTGGTACTGGGGATCAAACTCAGGACCTTGCACTTGTGAGGCAGGTGGTGACACCACTGAGAGAAATCTCCAGCCCACCGTTTTAACCAGAATTATTTCTCATTTTAATGACTGAGTTCTAAGAATTCTTTATTCTAAACATAAAGACCTTACAAAATACATGATTTGCAAATATTTTCTCCGATTCACTAGTTTTCTTTTCACTTTCTTGATGGTATCCTTTGAAGCACAAAAGGTTTTAATTTTGATGAAGTCCAGTTTTTCAATTTTTTCTTGGTTTGTTTGTGCTTTAGGTGTCCTATCTAAACAGCCTTTTTCAGGTTGGGGATGTACTTCAGTGGTACAGTTCTTGCCTTGTGTGCAAGAGATCCACGCATAATGCCCTGGGTTCAATCCCTTATGCCAAAAACCATGAAAAATAGTAACAACAAAAACTAACTTTAGGGCCAGGGATTGAACTCAGTGGTTCCACTGCCTGCCTCGCAAGCAGAAGGTCCCGAGTTTGATCCCCAGTACCAAACAAACAAACAAACAAACAAAAAACCAACTTTAGCCATTGTCCATGCCAAGAAAATAATTACGGATTGATGAGTAATTATCATCAAAGTTTCTGAAACAAAGCAAAAAGTACAAAATAGTGTACAGGGTAGCTATCATTGTGTATGAGTAATGTCACTAAAAGATAATAAGAATGACAACATTGATTATCTCTGGGAAGTAGAAGTTAGTTGGCTTGAGGAAAAAGAGACTAAGTTAGTTTAGGTTAGTTTAGGTTTTGAATTTTAAACCATCTGAGTAACTAGCTATTCAAAAAATAATTATGCAAGAATACAGTAGTAATTATTATAAATACATTAAATAAATTATATTACAAATCAAATAATTTTGCATAAAATAATAACTTCAGTATTGAGGAAAATCATTTCCCCCTTCCAACTATTTGAAACAATAACATAAGATGAATTTTAAATAAGATAAAAGAATAATCCTGCCACCTAAACTTATTTTTATTTTTTATTGCAAGCCTGTCTATACACTGTTCTAAAAGATTTCTATGCATTAACTTATTTAATCATTATAATAACCCTATGAATTAGGTAGGATTGCTATCCCCATCTCCATTTACATGTACATAATAGTCAAGCTTGACTTGGAAGTCATCTTGAGTCTTCTCATAATTATTGTCTTCTCTTTGGAATCCATTTGGAACCCTAAAGTGACTAGTATGGCTTTTCCTCATTTACTAACTTTGCCTTCTGAGCTAGTCTGATCAGCTGGCCAGTAGCTACTGCCAAATGGTGGCAGAATTTAGCAATAAAATTTGGGCTATAAACACAATTCGGATATTCAGAAATCCCTTTAGACCACTCTAAGTTTCTCCTACGTTTATACTCACATGCCCAAAGCCTCAACAAAAAGTTCAGGGAAATGTTCGTTTGAACCCACCCACAGCTGACAAATGAACAAGCTCACATATTCACTCCCTTTCCTCTGGCCAACTCTTGCCCTTGATCTGGCAGATACAACACCTAAGAAAATCTCAAACTAGTGGCACCTACCGATGGTGTTTACCTTCTCCAAGAAATAACCCCCAAAACAAAATATACTATCCCATGCTGTGAACACACTTTAAAAGTGCAACCAATACAACCCCAAAGCTAAAAAGAGAAATAGATAGAGACTACAGTCAAGCAATTTTCCTATCAAATACTTTTCCAAAGCTCTATGATAAATTGCTCAGTCAACCACTTCTGTCACATCCAATTAAGTGTGAATCACATTTTTATTTATACTTACCTCTGCCACTCGGTGGGTGGAACTAAACCGAGGTTGTGAACCAGCCAAAACACAGTGTTGGTGGGTGGCATTGAGATCATCTGCAGCAAAAATACCAAAACAAATTTTTAAACACATGTACTAGTCAGTACATATTATCTACTATTTAACTAAAATACAAAGTAAACAGTAAATCTATCACTCAAGGAACAACAGTAACCAAAGAATTAACATTTACCTTACATTCTTTATTTTTTTAATTAATTTTATTGGTACATTTTAGGTATACAATATGACATTCATCATTGGAAATTCCAATGATTCCAGTGATGAATTTCCAATGATTACTTTAATCCATTCCTTATAAGGATGAATATATAGATTATATGTTTACACATACATATGTATATATCATCCAAATCAAGTCATTTTCAAAAGTGAAAGGGGATGTCCTTAAATTATTCCAGAACAACAAATGTAAACCTGGATTAACCTCAGCCAACATGATATATAATCACCCTTCTTATGCAGTCTTATGATGTCTACCTACTGATAGTAATGCAAAGTTTACTATTTATACCTTATGCTTCTTTCTCTTTCATATGGCATACTTCTAGGTATGTCTTCTTTTTTTTTTTTTTGGTACCAGGGATTGAACTTGGGATCTTGCGCTTGCAAGGCAGGCGCCAGAACCACTGAGCTAAATCCCCGGCCCCAGTATGTCTTTTTTATACAGTAAGTCAGAGATGAACATTTTCATCTGAAATCTGCCTCTTTCTCTCCATAATCAAAGTATCAATTTTGCCCTAACAATTTTCCAGGCAACAAACCAACAAACTCAGCATGTTGAATGTCTGGCTCTCAAAATAGAATCTGAGCATAGAGATTCATGATTCAAGAATGAAGTAGATGGTGAATTTATCACTTAAAGAATACTCCTAAAACCACAAGCAGCGGGAGAAATATCAATGACCAAGTTGTTGCATATTCTAAGAACTTATGGTATACATTAGGCAAAATTAGTACCACCTTTGCCTACTGCATTACTTCCTCTATTACAAAGAATATAGATAAACAGTATGTTCCCCAGCACACAATTTCCTTTATAGGCAACACAAGCCCCTTACCAAGATACTGAGAAAGATAATGATTTAAACTATGAATCAAAGGCAACCAGTCCCCATGCATGTCAGCAGAAACAATCTATAATGTAATCTCCAATTACAGAAAGGAAATGCAAAATGACAACTGAAGGACTTCCACTTCCAGATTATGGAGTAATGGTGACACAGTTTACTCTCAGCTTTAAACAACTACAAAACAAAGCAAAAATACGAATCAAAGATTTCTAACAAGAAACAGGAAGATGGGATACCAGCGAAAAAAGAAACAAAATAGGGGGGCCTAGCACTGCCATTACTTACTGACTAGAAACAGTTTCAAAGCCTGAGTAGGAGAAGGGAAGTCAATTGAAAGAACAGAGATAGGAAGGCAAAAGCAGCAAGCTTTGCAAAGCAGGCTATAGGAACAGTAGAACTTGTACAGAAAGAGAGCAAGTAGAGATCTACTGAAGGGTTTCCTCCAGTCTTTAGCTAAGCACTGATGTGTGTATGCATGAATGAAAATTCCCAACAGTCAAAAGCAAGCAGCAGAAAGCAGTAGACTGAACAAATCTCAGACCTCACCCAGGACCAGAATACTTTGTGTTTCCAGTAGCCAGAATGTTTCTACTACGAGATCCTAGGTAATCCTTAGAAAAAACATCACCTTAATAGTTAGGCCACATTAATACTAGATTAAAGGTTGTTCTAGACCACCTAGCAAAACTTAAAACAAAGGTTCAAAAGGATTCAATTTAGTGATAACTTTAATTATTCATTAGAAAAAAAATCCAGGAATAATTAAAAGGACACAACAAAATCAGGCACCCAAAAAATACATTCTGCAATATCTAGCATTCACTGAAAAAGTAAAAGACAGAAATGAACACATCCATATGCACATATTCACACATTTTATATATATATATAAATATATGTGTGTATATCTTTCATCCTCTATATATATTGAAGCATCTAAAATGTATAGAATCTGAAATTAAAATTACATTGAAATTAACAGAAATTTAGGTACTACAGAAAAAAAAGATAAGTGAACTAGAATATACAAAAATAGAAAGCATCCAAAATAAAGGAAACAGAAAAAATACTAACAAAAAATTAAAGACAGTTTATGACCTATTAAACAATATTAAGTAGTTTAATATAAATGTAACTTGAGTTACCCAAAAAATTATTGTTGAAGAAATAATATTCCCCAAATTGCAAGTTTGATGAAAATTACAAGCTCAATGACTCAAAAGTTCAAAATACATGAAGCAAAATAAAATAAACAAGACCAAACTAATGTATATTGAAATTTTCAACATTGATGATAAAGAAAAATGTTAACAGAAAGCAGAAAAGGAAACATATTCAATACAGTGGGTCAAAGACAAGAATGACTGCAGACTTCTCAATCAGAAGACAATCTGGTGACATATTCAAAATACTCAAAGAAAACAACTGTCAATCTAAATTTGGTCCCAAATGAAAATAGCAGTCCAAAATGAAAGTGAAATAAAGACTTCAGAAAAAGCTAAAAGAATTTGCATTCAATAGACTGAAATTCTTCAAGCAAATAAAAAAATCAGAATTTAGACCCGCTCAAAGGAATAAAAGTGCCATCAATAAAAAATTCACTACAATAAATTATTTAGAGCCAAAATAATAAGACCGTATTCTAAAGTTTAACATAAAATAGAGGTAAAATGCATGTAAATAGCACAAAGGCCATGAGGAAAATAATAAAACTATACTATTTAAAGATTCTGACACTATAGGAAAGGTAGTAAAATAACGTGATGATAATTGTGGTAAGTTAAAGATGCATACTATAAACAAGAGTAGCAGTTCCCAATCAATGTAATTTTGTCATTACCACCTCCCTCTCAGTCTTCCAGGGGCCTTTGGCAGTGTATGGAGATATACTTTTAGATGTCACAATTGAGAGGGAACAGAGATTCTAGTGAAATCTCATAGAGGCTACATTCTACAATTCATAGGATAACACAACAACAAAAACTATCTAGCCTACACATCAATAGTGCTGAGGTTAAGAAATCCTATCCCAAGGAAACTACTAACAGAATCAATCAATCCATCCATCAATCAAAGAAGTATATCTAATAAGGCAAAAGTGAAATACAAAGGAATAAGAAAAATATCTAAATCCAAAAGAAGCAGGAAAAGAAGGGAAAAGGAAAGAATATATAAAACCATAAAAAATAGATAGGAAGATGTTATAAAATAGAGTAACCTCTGTCTACATTAATCAGGAAAAGAGATCTTAATTATCAATATCAGGCATCAAAGGAAGATCACCATAGTTCCTATAGACAAAAGGATGATAAGAGAATATAGTGAACAATTTAATGACAATAAATTCAACAACCTAAATGCAACTGACAAATTCCTTGAAAGATAAACTATCAAATCTCACTGAACAAGAAGCAAACAAGAATAGTTCCCTATTTTATAAAAGAAACAAAATTTATAATTAAAAATCTTTCCACAAAGAAGACTTCAGGCTGAGACAACACCACTGTGGAATTTTAACAAATACTTAAGGAAAAAGTACTATAAGGCCTACCCTAATTCTTATAGAAAATAGAGGCAGAGGAAATATCTCACAAATTATTTTATAAGAGGAAAATTATCCTGGTCACTCAAAGGTGATGATATATCTAAATGTATCAGGCCAAAGTACTCAAAAGGAACAAAAAAGAACTTTCTAGGGCTGAAAAATATTTTCTATATGAATGATTGCTGTAGTAGCTACATAAAGGCACATATTTAAGACTAATCTAATTGTAGAGTTTAAATTGGTGGACATCCCTACATGTTAATCATCTAAATTAAACCTCAATAAAGACAATTTAAAAATTGCCAAGGGCTGGGGATTTCGCTCAGTGGTTTTGCCACCTGCCTTGCAAGCGCAAGGGCCCAAGTTCAGTCCCCAATACCAAAAAAAAAAACAAAAAAAATTGCCAGGACTTCCTGTTTCTGGTCTGGCACATATGGAGCTTAGGAGTCATCACTCCAGTCTGCCAACAGTAATAAAACAACTCTCCTATGACCCATTAAAGAAGAATGTAATGTAAGCCATTGCCCCAAAACATGGGAGAGACAGACAGGCTTGAAACTGACAATCACAAGTTCACAGCTAGAAACCCAACAAGAAGAGACATCTGTGGGAACAAATAACAAAGTACGAAATCTTGAAGCATTAATAAACCCTTAAGATTCAAAAAGGACAATACACACAGTTAAAAACTGCAAGGGGATCTAGTTATAATATATATATATATATATATATATTTTTTTTTTTTTTTGGTACCAGGGATCAAACTCGAGTCCTTGTGCTTGTGCAGCAGGTGGCGAAACCACTGAGCTAAATGCCCAGCCCTCCCATATTTTTATGAGTTTTATTTCCAGAAGTTCAGCCAGATTCTCAGAGTGAAGGTAAGAGAAAAATTTCCTCACCAAGAGAACTGGAAATTAATTATTATGAACTATACCAGAGCATTCTGCTCTTCTTAACAAGGACTGCCCTCAAGAGAAATTATTTATCAGAGTTTAACCTACTGAGGTTTATCAGTGCCCAGCTGACTTGGGGAGGGAAAATATCTACCTAGTCCAGCTAGATCTAGCCACCCATGTGGAAGAATAGAAACTTCAGCTCCTATTACCCTTCAATGTGGAAGAAGAGAAATATATACCTTGAATCTCCACTATCTATCCTATCCTAACCAAGAATGAGAAAAAAACTGAGAATCACTCATGAACTTCACCATTCCAGTGGCACAGTATAATGAACAGACTGAGACCTGATCATAAAATTATAGACTTCTTCCCCTTCCCACATACGGCACCACCACATCACTAAAGGTCTACTTGTTGCTGTTCCATTTATAAGTATATCATGTCTGCCCATCAAAAAAAACTTACAAGGTATTCCAAAAGGCAAAGAATACAGCCTGAAAAACTTGAACAAAACTCAGAACCAGAGTCAGATATGACAGGAATGTTAGAATTATCAGACCATAAATCTTTAAAAACTGTGATTAATATGCTAAGGGCTCTAAAGGACAAAGTAGAAAACATGTAAGAACAGATGGGTAATGCAAGCAAAATAGAGTTCTAAAAATCAAAAAGAAATGCTAGAGATCAAAAATACTGTAGTAGAAATAAAGAATGCCTTTGATGGACACATTAGCAAACAGAACATGGCAGAGGAAAGATCTCTGAGCTTGAGGATATGTTAATAGAAACTTCTAAAACAGAAAATTGAAAAGGAAAAAAAAAAGAGTAAAAAAATAGAAAGAACAGAATATCTGAGAACTATGGAGCAACTCTAGAAGGTGGAATATATGTATAATGGGAAAACTAGAAGGACATGACAGAAAAGGGCAGAAGAAAATTATTAAGAATTTCCATCAATTAATGTCAGACACCAAACCACAGACCTAGGAAATTCAGAGAACAACAACCAAAGTAAATACTGCTACTACTAATTATGTCCAACACCTAGGAGTATCATATTCAAACTGCAGAAAATCAAATATAAAATGCCTTGAACAAAGCCAGAAAAAAATTATCTGTAAGGGAACAAAATTAAAAAGTTAAATTTGGTTTCTCTAGAAACCATGCAAGCAAAAAGAGTGTAAAGTGAGACAGGTGGGGTGGTGCACACTTTAGTTCTAGATACTCTGGAGGCTGAGGGAAGAGGATCACTTGTGTGCAAGAATTAGAGACCAGCCTGGGCAATATAGCAAGGCCCTGCCTTAAGAAATACAAAAGTGTAAAGTGAAATATTAAGTGTTGATGAACAAAAAACCACATAACCTCAAATTCAGTACCCTGAGAAATTATTCTTCAAAAGTAAAAGAGAAATAAAGACTTTCTGAGCTAAAGAAAACTTGAGGGAATGGTTACCAGCAGACCTGCATTGCAAGGCAGAAGGACAATGGCAGAGGTCAGAAACTTGGATCTATATAAGGAAAGAAAAAGCATTAGAGAAGGAACAAGTAAAGATGAAATAAAATCCATTACCCTTAATTGATCTAACAATTTGTTCAAGTAATGTTAGGAGCAATGTATTCAATTGTATATGCACATACACTATATGTGCTTATGTATATTTAGGTATAAATGAATATATATGTTTATGTAGAGAGAAAAATTAGGAACACTTTGTTACTTTAATGCACTTGCATAATCTGAGAACTGATATAGCGGAATCTTAAAGTAGGCTTGGATTAGTTATAAACATACCCTGTAAACTCTAGGACACAACCAAAAACAAATTTTTAAAAAGCATCACTGAAATGATAAGAAATGAAAGAAAAGCTAAGTACGACAGCACACACCTGCAATCCCAACACTCTGGGAAGCTAAGATCGATAGGTTAAAAAGCAAGGCCTAACGCTATGCTGTTTATAAGCAACTAAATTTAAATATAGAAACAGAGACTGAAAGTAAAGGGATGGAGAAAGATACACCATATCAACACTAATCAAAAAAAAGTTGGAGTACCTATATTAATTTTAGAGAAAAAAAACTTCAGAACAAAAAAAAGTGTCACAAATAGAGAGGTAATGCATAATGACAAAGAAGTCAAGTTTCCTAGAAAATATAACAATATTTAATGTGTATGTGCTTAACAACAAAGCAGAAAAATTTTAAGGCAAAAGATAGTAGAAGAACAAAGAGAAAATGGACAAATCCATGATTTATAGTTGGAAATTTAAACATTCTTGTCACAGAAAGGGAGAGATGCAACAGTTGAAAGTTCAGTAAGGATATATTTGAAATCAGCACCACCAAACAACTAACTATAATTGATATCAACAGCTACTTCAATAATGGCAGAATACATATTTTATTAAGCTCACATGGAGCAGTCACCAAGATATACCACCAAGATAGACACATTACCAAATTTGAAACAATGGACAGACTACAATGGAAATAAACCAGAAATCAAAAACAGAAAGGTGTCTAAAAAAATCCCAAAATATGTAGATACCATACAATATATTTATAAACAATGCATAGGTCAAAAAAGAAATCTCAAGAAAAATTACAATGTATTTCGAACTAAATGAAAACACAAGTCATCAAAATGTGTTGGATATAGTGTAAGGAATACTTAGAAAAAATTTTATATAATCAAATGCATATATATTAGAAAATAAGAAAGATCTAAAATCTAATATAAATGTCTACTTTAGGAGATTAGAAAAAGAAGAGCAAATCAATCAAGTAGGCACAAGAAAAAAAATTAAGACAAATCAATAAAATAAAAAACAAAAACCTATTAGAGAAGATCAATGAAACCTAAAGCTGGTTCATGGAAAAGATCAATAAAATCAATAAGCCTCTGGCTAGACTATAAAAAAACAAGATATTAATAACTAATACCAGAAAGGAAGAGATAACATCAATACAGATAACATGGACATTAAAAGGATAATAAGTAAATATTACAACTAGCTTTATGCATCCAAATTTTATAATGCAGGTTAAATGGACCAGTTCTTTGAAACATACAACACATTAAATCTCACACCAGAAAAAATAGACAATTTAAATTGTCCTGTCTCTATTAAACAAATTGAATCAAAATTGAAAGCACCAGGCCCAGACAATATTCACTATTGAGTTCTACTAAACATTTAGGGAAGAAATTGTACCCAATACTTTACAATCTCAACCAAAAAATTAAAGCATTGGGAATATACTGAAATTCAATCTACAAAGCTAACATTACCTAATACCAAAATCAGACAGCAACATTACCAGAAAACCTAAGTCCAACATATCTCATAAACACAGATGAAAAAATCCTCAACAAAATATTAGCATACTGAATTCATTACAATGTACACAGGAATTATACACTGCAATGAAGTGGAATTTATTCCAGGTGTGCAAGACTGGCTCAACATTTGAAAATCAATTCATGTAATCCACCAAAGCAAGAATTAAAAGAAGAAAAGCCTCATGATCACACCAAGAGATGCTGAAAACTATCTGAAAAAAAATACAACACCCATTTAGTTTGAGGCATGCCAGTGTAAATGATACTATGTTTTTAATTTCAAATTTCATCTGTTCATTGCTGGTATATGGGAGAGTGACTTTTTAATATTAACCTTAGCCTTGTTGATTTTTTACATTTTATGCATAAACAGGCATATCACCTGTACAAAAAGACAGTTTTATTTCTTTCTCTCCAATCTATGTCCATTTCCTTTAGCTGCATATTGAATTAGTCAAGGCTTCCATTATAATATCAAAAAGAAGAGAGGAGAAGAGATATTTTTGCCTTGTTCTTGATCCTCCTCCTTAAATATGATACTAATTGTAGGATTTTTAAGGCATGTTTTATCACACTGAGGAAAATTTTCTCTATTTCTAGTATGTTGAGAGGTTTTATCAAGAATGAGAACTCTCATTAATTGCTGGAGGAAAAAGAAAATGTGCAGCCGCTCTGGAAGACTGTTCGGTAGTTTCTTACAAAAGGAAGTGTGCTGTTATTATTCAACACATCAGTAGTGCTCCTTGGTACTTACCCAAAAGAGCTAAGCACATGTTCATGTAAAAAGCAGCATAGGAATTTTTATAGCAACTTTGTCTATAACTGATAAAACCTGAAAGAAAACTAAGTATCCTTTAGTAGGTGAATGGATAAGTTGTGGTATATCTATACAATGGACTATTACTCAGACTGAAAAGAAATGAACCATTGAGCCATGGAAAGACATAGAAGAACCTTAAAATGCACGTGACTAAGTGAAGAAGCCAATCTGAAAAGGCTACATCCTGTACTGCTGCAATGACATGACATTCCTAAAGAGACAGAATTATTAACACAATAAAACTTCAATGGTTCCCAGTGCCAAGGAGCAGAGCTGCCCCCAGCGCCAAGGAGGTGAGCTGCATGGGCACCAGCAGCACACCTCCCCCAGACCTTTGAAATGAGAAGTCACATAAACAAATCTCAAAACCAGACTTCCAGATCACCTAAGACAACCCCAAAGGGAAACAAGATAGAACAATCTGATAACCACCTGGACTCCCTGAACTGACAACAAAAGAAGACCAGGAAAAAAATGAATGCAGAAATACTTTCTCAGATAACAGCAGAGATTGGGCTCATAGTGCAAGACATGATTAATAAATCTAGAGAGGACACAGATAAGAAAACACAGAAGCTAAGGAACATGATGGAATGCCAACATAGGAAACAAATGGAATCCATAAAACGAATGGAAACAGATTTCAAGGAGATTAAAAACTCCAGTGAGAGTCTGTGCAGCAGAATGAACCAAAGTGAGGACAGAATTTCAGATATAGAAGGTAAGATTGCAATTACTGACTAGGAAAAGAAAAATTTCTTTAAAATAGTAAGGGATTAAGACAAATCAATCTAGCAGCTTCTAGATGATGCAAAGAAGAATAACATAAGACTGATCAGAGTCAATGAAGAAACAGGACACAGTACAGACAACATAAAAAAACTGTTCACAGAAGTGATGACAGACAACTTCCCAAGCAGGGGAAAAGAACTTGATATACAGATAAGTGAGGCATATAGGACTTCAATCAGCCTTGATCAAAAAAAATTTACACATAGGCATATAATTGTTAAGATTCCAGAAACTCAACCGAAGAACAAAATTCTACAAGCAGTTAGACAAGAGAAACAAATCACATACAAAGGAAAGCCTATCAGAATCACAGCAGACTTCTCAACACAAGCCCTCAAGGCAAAAAAGAGCTTGGAGTGTGACGTATTTCAAACCCTAAAGGAAAACAGCTTCCAACCAAGATTGATGTACCCTGCAAAACTATCTTTCAAAATCGATGGAGAAATAAGATACTTTCATAACAAAGAGCAACTTAGGAACTTCATGAATACCAAACCAGCACTTGAGAAAATTTTAGACAATATCCTAGGAAAATAGAATGAGAATCACAACCCCAGGAAGCCCAGCAGAATGAATCTATCAGATACAACAAGAAATTAAAGGCAAAGGGGGAGAATCCAACAAAAAGAAAAAGTCATGACAATAATAAGTCAATACATATCAGTTATAACCATCAATGTTAACAGTCTCAATTCACCAATCAGAACAAACAGACTGGCAGAATGGGTCAAGAAGCAAGATTCAACAATATGCTACTTACAAGAAACACACTTAAATCAAAAAGAAACACATACACTGAAAGTTAAAGGGTGGAAAACAATACTCCATGTGAAAGGAACCAAAAAAAAAGCAGGAGTAGCTATCCTCTTTGCAGATCAAGTAGATTTCAAACCAACACTGATTAAGAGAGACAAAGAAGGGCACTACATCCTTGTAAAGGGAACAATCCAAAAGGAAGAGATGACCATCATAAATATATATGCACTAAACACTAGTGTGCCTGACTACATAAAAGAAATACTACGGACATGAAAAATCAAATAAGCACTAATACAATAGTAGTAGAGGACCTCAATATCCCACTGTCACAAATAGATAGATCAACTAGACAAAAAATAAGTAATGAAATACTAGAACTAAATCAAATTCTTGAACAAATGAACTTAAAGGATGTTTATAGTGTTCCACCCTACAAAATCAGAATACACATTCTTTTCAGCTGCACACAGGTTGTTCTCCAAAATAGACCACATAATCACTCATAGAACATGTTTAACTAAGTGCAAAGGAAGTGAAGTTATCCCCTGTATATTATTAGACCATAGTGCAAAAAAATTGGGGATCAATAGCAAAAGAAAGCACAAGAATTTCATAAACACATGGAAATTGAAAAACACACCTCTGAATAACCAATGGGTCACAGAGGAAATTAAAGAAGAACACAGACAGTTCCTTCAATTAAATGACAATGACAGTACAACATATTGGAATCTATGGGACATAATAAAAGCTGTCTTTCGAGGGAAATTCATAGCAGTGAATGCTCATATTAGGAAAACAGAGCAAGCCCAACTAAATGACCTGATGCTGAACCTCAAACTTCTAGAAAAGGAAGAGCAGGACAAACCTAAAGCTCATATAAGGGAGGAAATTATAAAGATCAGAGCAGAAATCAATTCAATGGAGACTAGGAGAACAATACAAAAAATTCAATGAAGTCAAGAGTTGGTTCTTTGAAAGAATCAACAAAATTGACAAACCCTTAGCCAACCTTATCAGAAAAAGGAAAGAAAAGGCCCATATCCATACAATTAAAAATGAAAAGGATGAAATTAGAACAGACCCAACAAAATCCAGAAGATCATCAATATCTACTTCAAGAACCTATAGGTCAACAAGATGGAAAACACAGAAGAAATGGACAGATTCCTAGATATGTATGAATTACCAAAGTTGAACAAAGAAGACCTAGAAGTTCTAAACAACCCAATATCAATCAATGAAACTGAAAACGTAATTAAAAACTTACCAACTAAGACAACCCTGGGTCCTGATGGTTTCATGGCTGAATTCTACAAGACATTTATAGAGGAACTACTGCCACTACTGTTTAAACTCTACAGTGAAATTGAAAGGGAAGCAATACTCCCAAATTCATTCCTGGAAGCAAGCATCACCTTGATCCCCAAAGCAGAGAAAGACCCAAC
>NW_004624757.1:2896008-2946065 GCF_000247695.1 Heterocephalus glaber
AGACAGGAGAAAGAAATAAAAGGAATAAAGATAGGAAATGAAGAAGTCAAATTGTCATTATTTGCAGATGACGTGATACTCTATATAGAAGACCCCAAGAACTCCACCAAAAGCCTTCTAGACTTAATAACTAAATTCAGTAAAGTAGCTAGATACAAAGTCAACACACAAAAATCAATAGGTTTCCTCTACACGAACAACAGACTCACTGAGAGAGAAATAGGGCAAACAATTCCTTTCACAATAGCATCCAAAAAGCTGAAATACTTTGGAATCAACATAACAAATGAAATCAAAGACCTCTTTTCTGAAAACTATTCCACTCTGAAAAAAGAGATTGAAGATGATATCAGGAAATGGAAAGACATCCCCTGCTCCTGGGCAGGAAGGATCAACATATTGAAAATGGCCATACTTCCAAAACTGCTACGTAGATTCAATGCAATCCCAATTGAAATCCCAATAGCATACTTCATGGCCCTTGAGAAAACAGTTCAACAATTCATTTGAAACAAGAAGAGACCTAGAATACCAAAAGCAATTCTATGCAACAGAGACATGGCTGGGAGTATCATAACACCCAACTTGAAACTATACTACAAAGCTACTGTTACAAAAATGGCATGGTACTAAGAACTAAGAGAGATTATGTAAAGGTGCAAATTTCCAATGATAAATATTATTATATTGTAAACCTAAAATGTACCAATAAAATAAAATTTAAAAAAAATTATCACCAAACTGGGAAAAAAAAAAAACAGCATGGTACTGGCATAAAAACAAACCTGAGGAGCAGTGGAATGGATTAGAAGATACAGAAACAACTCCAAACACACTCAGCCATCTCATCTTCGACAAAGGAGCCAAATACCCTCACTGGAGGAAAGACAGCCTCTTTAATAAATGGTGCTGGAAAAACTGGGTTTCAACTTGCCAAAGAGTAAAACTAAACCTGTATCTCTCACCTTGCACTAAACTAAAATCAAAATGGATTAAAGATCTAAATATTAAAACAGAAACAGTGAACCGGCTAGAACAGAGGTTAGGTAGAACTCCTGAAGACACTGGTGTGGCAAAAGATTTTATGAACAAAACTTCAGTTGCCATGAACTAGCACAAATAATCAACAAGTAGGATCTCGTCTTATTAAAAAGCTTCTGCACAGCAAGGGAAACCACCAACAGTATGAAGAGACAACCCACAATGTGGGAAAAAATTTTCACCTGTTGTTCCTCAAAGGTCTACTGTCTAGAATCTATAAAGAACTTAAGGGCTGGGGATTTAGGTCAGTGGTTTCGCCGCCTGCTGTGCAAACACAAGGACCTGAGTTCGATCCCTGGTACCAAAAAAAAAAAAAAGAAAACTTAAAAAAGTCAGACTTTCCAAATTTAAAGACCCAATCTGAAAATGGGCATCTGAAATGAACAGACATTTCTCAGACAAAGAGATAGAAATAGCAAATAAACATATGAAAAAATGTTCAAAATCACTGGTCCTTTGAGAGATGTAAATGAAAACAATACTGAGATTCCACCTCACCCCGGAGAGGATGGCTGGTATCATGAAATCAACTAATAACAAATGCTGGAGGGTCTCTGGGGAAAGAGGAATACTGCTCCACTGCTTATGGGAGTGCAGAATGGTGCATCCACTGTGGAAATCAGTATGGAGATACCTCAAAGAACTAGGACTGGAAGTCCCATTTGATCCAGCTATTCCTCTGCTGGGTATCTTCCCCAAAGAATTAAAAGAATCATACCACAGTGATATATGTCCACCCATGTTCATAGCAGCACAATTTGTAATAGCTAAAACTTGGAAGCATCCAAATTGCCCATCAATTGGAGACTGGATAACGAAAATGCAGGGTTTTTTAATAAAATGGAGTAGTACACAGCCATAAAAAATGAGAGATTAGTGTCATTTATAGCTAAATGGATGCACATTGAGGCAATACTCTTAATTGAAATAAATAGGACACACACGTGTAAATACCGAATAGTTTCTCTAGTGTGAGAAACTGAAAATGTAAATAAGGACTAAAAAGTATAATAGACAATGTGAAATAGGAAGAAAAGGGGCAAAGGGGAAGGGGAAATGGGAGGGGTAGGGGAAAGGAAAGAAGAGAATGGAATTAATATGAGAAAATAAAAAAATGGAAACAGTCTTTGTAAATAGGGAGGGTTGGAGGGGTTGAAGGGAGGGCAGGGGAATGGGGAAAAAGTAAAAACGAAGAGAGATTATGTAAAGGTGCAAATTTCCAATGATGAATGTCATATTGTATACCTTAAATGTACCAATAAAATTAATCTTTAAAAAAACTTCAATGGTCGACAGGGGTTATAGGGAGAAAGGCATGAACAGGTAGAACAAAGCAATTTAAGCGTAGTGAACCTGTTATGTATAATACTATAGTGGTAGATACATATCATTATACATTTTTTAAAATCCATAGAATATAAAACAAGAGTAAACCTTCAAAAAACTATAGACTTTGGGTGATAGTGACATGTTAATATGGGTTCATCAATTGTAATAAACCTATCATTCCAGTGTGGGGTTGCTAGTTGGGGAGGCTGTGCATGCCTGGAGCCAGGCATTTATGGGAACGCTTTTCTCTTTGCTTACTTTTGCTGCAATCTGAAATTGTTCTAAAATAAACACATACCTCTACTTTAAAATATACATATATGAACTGAAAGCATTTGGCAAATTCTTTAAGACTGTCTAGCTCAGTATCCTGAGAACAATAATATGTAGTTACGTAAGTATATGGAGTGTATATGTAGCTTTACAGCAAAGAGAGATGCTGTGGTGTGGAGATGATCTCAGTGTCCCTCACAGCTTCATGTGTTGAAATTTAATCCTCATTGTTAAGTAATTAAGAGCACAGAAACTTAATCTAACTTGGGTACTTAGAGGGCGGGGCTTTGGGGAAATTACTGGGATTAGGTAAGATTATTAGGATAGAATCCCATGCATGAATCCTGGTAGCTTTATAAGAAGGAGAGAAACCAGGCACACATATACATGCACAAAGACACTCCCTGTCTCTTGCCATGTGGTGCTAATAAAAACAAGAAATGGACCAGCCCTTCCCTTTCCCTCTGACAGCCAGAGGGAGCATCCTCTGACAGCTACTGCTGCAGCTATCTTAGAGGCCCCAGCTGCTTCAGGAGGTATCAGCCTTGAGGGCAGCAAACCTGAAGCATGGCCAAATCTCAGATGACTCCACCTGTAGCCACTCCTGGTCTCCTCCAGTGTCTTCCAGTTGACAATGCCACAGAAGGCTTGAATTTGACCTTGAACCATGAGAGCCATAATAGAAATAATTTTTTTGCTTTGTGAAGTTAGCCTGCCTCTGGTAGTTCATTAGAGTAATGAAAGCTGACTAATACAAGAGAGGACTGCAGGCAATTAAGAGTTGACACAGGAAGACCAGTCAGAAAGCTATCGCAGTAGGTCATGTAGGAATTGATAGTGACTTGGACTGCAATGACACAGGCAATGAGGAGGAGTGATTAGATTCAGAATGTTTTCTGGAAAGCCAATAGGACCTTTTAAATAGACTGAATAATCAAAGTGGAAGAAAGAATTGGATCAAGAGCAGCTTTTCCTGTGAAAGGTGATTAAAGGTGAATTAAGTAACAAACTTCAAGTCACTATATAAATAATACTACAAAATGCAACATGAGGTAAAGAGGAAAATATTTGGAGCTTTAAATGAAAATATAAATACAGCCACACCAAGCTGAACGTGCCCAATCTTGTCTGATAAGGCTGATTGACCATTACGTATTTCTACCACCTTGTATTCTCTGAGGAATTTGGCTAAAGACACCCCTCAGTATTTCTGAGTGATTACAACTATTTTGCCTAAAGGGGGTTTCAGAATAAATCAAAAAAGTAAAAGCAGTAATTAGAAGAGATTTTTCCAGGCCAGATTCCCATAAACAGTTGGAACAATTTCTAGGAAATACACAAATGCCAATCTCAGTTACCAAAATAAAAGCATTATTACTTTTATGCTACTAGTATCAGAATTCACAGACATCATGAGGGAAAAAATCATCTTAATGAGTATATTTATTAAGAGCTTTTATTCCACTGAGTGATAAAGTGATGTAGGTCAGCTGGTAAACATAACATTATCATTAATACTTTGGGGCTTGCACCTTCATTTAAATCCTTGGCAAACTCTGTAACCAAACAATTCTTTTGAAATTGTTTCTGTCTCTAATCCTTCATGACTTTTAGGGAAACACTGTAATTTTCATTTAAGAGTTTCTAATTTATCTAAAACTTCAAGTCTATAAAAGTGCTCAAGCTTCATGGATTGCATACCTTAAAAGATATACTAAAAAGGGCCAAGGATTTAGCTCAGTGGTTCCGCCGCCTGCCTCGCAAGCTCAAGGTCCCGAGTTTGTTCCCCGGTACCAAAAACAAAAAAGAAAATGTACTTTTTGGGCCGGGGATTTAGCTCAGTGGTTTTGCCACCTGCTGCGCAAGCACAAGGACCCAAGTTCAATCCCTGGTACAAAAAAAAAAAAGATATACTAAAGACATTCCCAGCTTTGGAAGACTATTCTTCAGGATTTTTACATAAAAATACATTAAAGAATGTCTGTCAAACCAATCAGAATTCAACTAAAAACTGACTACCTGCTGCTGGAATTACAGTTAGTAAAGTATTCAAGAAAACATAAAAAACATAAATAAACTCTCAGTCTTTGCTGGCTAACAGCAGCACGCCATGGAAGTCGGTGAAGAAAGCTCTGAACATTCATTGTAGCATGAAATCTCATCTCGCATATGAAAGACCACAGGTGCAAAAGCACAATTAAACAGGGTAACCAATTCACATGGAAGACTTTCCTGGTTTTAATACTAAAATTGTTACATCCCGCAATTTCCCCCTCCCACAGAGAAATCAGGACAGGTGGTCACCCTAAATTTACTCCCACACTGATCTCCTTGGTTTTGTGGTCCAGTGTGTCACCAAGGCTATTTCACCCAAATTTCTTGAAGTAACAATCAGGAGCTTTGCTAAAGGCACTCTTGAGGTAAGTAAGTCCAATACTGAAATCCAATCTCCCCAGCATCAAATAATCACTGAACCTTTTCATTCTTACTCACCTGTCCGTTCTCATTTCTCAATCTTAATATTTATGACCTTATTTTTCCTAGATCTGGAGACATCCATGAGTGAGGATATTTTCAGAATTTAATAGCCAATGAAAGGAGAAGCTCCTGGCAAGATGCTAGATCAGACGCTACCTTCCCCATTCCTAGATTGTCAAAGACATGTTCAATGTTCAATGGAAGATTAAAAATAGATCGCAACCCTCCTGGTAGTGCTAAATATTAAGAAAAGGTGTTCCCATGCCAAAGAGGTAAGGAATTGTGCTTCATATAATATAGGTGGAATTAGATGAAAGGACAAAGAAGACACATGGCTGTCTCTCTGAAAAGCAGCATGCTCAATAAATACATAATCAGATACAGAGAAAAGGATTCACATTCTAAGACAGTGGAGAGCAAAAGAACAAGGAATACTACAGGGCACTCACAGGCAGGAGTCTTGCTCCTATAGGGCAGCATTATATACCCATAATCCATGGAGCTCACGGGTCGGGTTGGGTTGCCATTACAAGCTGCCACTCTGAGAAGGGAAATAGACATGGCTGAGGTGAGGAACTGGACCAAGCAGCTATGCTGAAGTGCACCAAAACCTATCACTGTCTGCTTATATTGCAAGTATCCATTTCATGTAAAGACAGGCAAGTTATCAAGCACACTTCAATTTATCCAATCTCTCATCTGGCAATGTAAGAATACATTTTCTTCCTTCCTTCTTCAAGGGAAGAATTCTGCCAGGAATTCATATTAATCTTCCATAGAACCAATCTCAGCTATCTGCCCTTGAGGCACAACTATTCTGCATTAGAAAAGAAGTGATCAAAAATATGGTGAATGTTTAAATTTTTAAAAATTTATCATGGTAAAGGACACAGTGCCATTAGTCCCTCTCAAAATATTCCCCCTCACTTTGAATATTTATCCATTTTTCCTGTCACTTTCTCGTGAAATTCTAGAGGTCCTCCTTTATGTCTTTACAAGGTGTAATAAAAAAAATACAGTGAATGCTGCTAGTGAGTGCCATCCAACAGAAAAGCAGGCTGGCAAAAAGGTTACAGTGTATCCTCATTCACCTATTTATGAATCTGGCACCATGTGACTTCATGCTCTTCCCCAAAGTCAAAATGACCATAAAAAGTAAATGTTTTTAATCTATTCAGGATATTGAGACAGTCACAACAGTGCAATAAAAGATACTCACAAAAGAGTACTTATAGAACTACTTTAGAAAGTGACAAGAACAGTGGGATAAATATGTTTGAAGCTAGGGAGAATATTTTGAGAGGAATTAATGACAATGTATCTTTAAATCTAATAATCTTTTAAAATTTAAACCTACACTATATTTTTTGATCACATTATACTGTATAAAGAGAAATCACCATACTTATGAAAAATGCTACAGTTCAATGGAATGGAACCATGTTGACTAGAAAAAGGCACCTTTGAAATGACAACAAAAATTAAGAAAATTCTCAATTTTGCAAGAAGACATGACTCAAGAAGACACTGCATCTGTCAAAATGGCACAAGTAGACATGAAGTTGGAAGAGTACAAGATCAGGAAACACAGCTTGGAGTTGGTGTGTTTCAACAGAATTGCTTCATTTAAAACAATGATGGAGTGGGCCGGGGATTTAGCTCAGTGGTTCTGTCGGCTGCCTTGCAAGTTGCAGGGACCCGAGTTCAATCCCCTGTACCAATAAATAGATAGATAGATAGATAGATAGATAGATAGATAGATTGATTTATAAGAAAAAAAACAACGATGGAGTAAACGGCAGAAGCATGCTGCAGAAAAATCAAAATACTGAATTAGATAAATGAGCTCAAGAAATACTAGAACTCAGAAAATGAAAACTTAGTCAAGGAAAGACAGAGCATGAAGGGCAGATTCTGGACGGCAAAGTACATATAACAAGAATCTTGGACAGAAAGCAGAATATAAAGTGGTGAAAGAACAATCAAATAAAAGAATAGTTCCCCAAGTGGTGAAAAGACTTGAGTCTGCACTACAAAATGATTTGGCCAAGTATATAAACTTATTTTGCTTAAAAATTAAATGTGACATACTACACATGTCCAAAGTGGACTGTTGCTTTCCAAAATGAAAACAACATGAAGATAACCTCACACAGATCCAAATATAAAATATCACAGGCCATGGGAACAATATCTATAGAGTTTTAAGGGAAAAATTTATTACCCAAGAATCCTATTACCATTCAAGGAGATAGCAACACATGAATGTACAGGAAGTCACTCACAGGTAATGCAAAGAGCCAGCTAATATGTCACCACCAATCCCCTGCCATTAGTCTTCATGAAATTTGCAAAAAACTATATTGTAGCTGACCAAGAGAGCAAGAAAAACAAAACAAACAAGAACATCCAGTATACAAAGAAGGGCAACAAGTATAAGAGAACATAAGTCATTGCAATTATTAACCATTACATCCTCTTAAATTAAAAGGTTATTTACTTTAATGCATGTTTTGAAAATAATACTTGAGTAAAGATGATTCACCTAAAATATATATTAAAAAGCTAAGAAACCGAAAACCATATATTAAAAAAATACCAGGAAAGTGGGCAAAGGAATTGGATAAAGTGTATGTTAAGAAAAGTACTAATATTACCACAAAAATATGGGCAAAAGTTGATGAACCAATGAATTAAAATAGAAGTATACAAATTCAATCTCATGAATATATAAAGGAGTAAAAATTTTAAAAACATGTTATTTTTACTCATCAAATTAGCAAAATACTTAAAATTGTAATGCCCAGCATTGTTTAGACCAAGGTAAAGTAGGCTGGTGAAAGGAGTCAATGATCACATTTTATATATTACATGAAGAAATGAAAACTGAAAACAATCTTTCTGAATAACAGACTGACAGTAAAATATGTAGAGTTCTTAAAAGATCACACTCTCATTCCTCACCAAGGCATTCCACTTCTAGTAATCTTTCAAACAGAAAGACAGACACACATACATAGATGTTTATTATAGCAATATACATGGTATCAAAAGCTAGAAATGAAAACGAAACACAGAGGATTCATTTTTGTTATTTAAAATTTTTACCAAGCTTTACTGAGGTATAATTGATAAATTAAAATTTTATATATTTATGATATATAGTAAGACATTTTAATATATATATATTCTAAAGATTCCCAGAATCAAGCTAATTAACAAATGTATCATCTCATAGCTACCTTTTGTGTGTGTGTCGAGAACATTTAAGAACTATCTTATCTAATTTCATAGATGTAATACATTACTATTAGCTATAATCATCATTCTATACATTAGGTCACCAGAATTTATTCATTCTACATAACTGAAATTTCCCTCCTTTTGACTAACATTTCCTTATTTCTCTCCCCCAATCCCTGGCAGCCACAATTCTGCACTGTGCTCTTTTTTATTGATTTTTTAAATTGGTATATGTTTGTGATACATAATGAATGCACTCATTATGGTGCCCTGTGCTTCTACGATACTGTTTAAGATTCCACACGTAAGTAACATGATGCAATATTTATCTTTCTGTGCCTGCCTTATTTCACTTAGTATAATTTTTCCAAGTTGTCACAAATGACGATTTCCTTCCTTTTTTAAGGCTGATTAATATTTTATTTTACATATAGAGCATGCCACATCTCCTTTATCCATTTTTCTGTTGACCTTTAGGTTGCTCCTTTATCTTGAACATTGAATAAATGATGCCATGAACATGAGCACACAGATATCTCCTTCAATATACTAATTTTATTTCCTTTGGATATAAACAGAGTCTGCCAAAAATGTATACATCAAGAAAAGAAAAACTTGTATAAATATTTTAATACTAAATTCATTGAGACATCATGAGATCAATACAAGTTGCCTTAGGCCTCTACAATTACAGAGGTGCTCAAAGTAATAGCCATTAGCTTCAAGATATTTATTAGTATGGCAAACTCCTTAAGTGTGTATACATTTTTTTTTGGTGGACTCTGTATATACCTAAAAGTGGAACTGCTGAATCTTATGGAAGTTTTTAACTTTTTGAGGAATCTCCATATTGTTTTCCATATGGCTGTACCAACTTATAGTCCCACCAACAGTCAACGAGTTCCCTTTTCTCCACACTCTGGCCAACACTTGTTATCTACTTATTGGCTTTTTGATAATACTCATTCTAGCAAGTATGAGGTGATATCTCATTGTGGCTTTTATTTATATTTCAGTGATCATTGGTGATAGCAAGTATATTTTCATTTACCTGTTGGTTATCTGTGTGTCTTCTTTGAGAAATGACTGTTCAGGTCCTTGGCCCACTCTTTTATCAGGTTATTTATTTTGCTATTGAGTGCCTTATATATTTTTGAATATGAATCCCTTATCAGTTGTACAGTTTGCAAATATTTTCTCCCATTCCATAGGCTGTCTCTTCACTTTATTGATGTTTCTTTCGCTGTACATAAGCTTTTTAATCTGACACAATCCCATTTGGCTATTTATGCCTGCTGCCTGTGCTTTTATATCCCCACCCCACCCCCAAAATCACCCAAATCAACATTTTTTCTTTGATTATGTATTTTTTAAATTAATTTTATTGACATATTTTAGATATGCATAACATGCGTCATGTACCAATTTGAACCTGTACTTGATATATCTTAATTCTTTTTTTCCCCATCCTCCTCCCCTCCCTTCAACCCTCCTTCCCCTCCTTATTTACAAAAACTTTGTTTCCATTTTTTCTTCTATTCTTTTTTCTTTTCCCTTCCTTCCTTTCCCCTTCCCCCCTTCCTAGTTTCTATTCCCATTTGAACATTAAGAAACTTTTTTCCCTATGTTTTCTTCTAGTAGTTCTATGTCATTGGGTCTTAGGTTTAAATTTTTAATCCATTTGAGTTGATTTTTATATATAGTATGAAGTAAGGATCCCATTTCATTCTGCTGCAAGTAGATAGCTAGTTTCCTTAACAATTATTATTTAAGAAACTGTCCTTTCTCCCATTTTGTGTTATTGGAATCTTTGTCACTTTTTCAAAGATCACTAGGATATAAGTGTGTGTGTATTTACGCCTGGATTCTCTACTCTGTTCCCTTGGCCTATATATCTCTTCCTATGCCAAAAAAGATGGTGATTTGATTACTATAGTTTTGAAGGGTATTTTGAGGCATTATATCTCTAGCTCTACTATTCTTTCTCAAGATTCTTTTTGCTATATGGGGTCTTCTGTGGTTTCTACTGGAACTTTAGTAACTTTTTTTTAATTCTGTAAAAGAAAAGTCACTGCAATTTTGACATAATTATAGATTATAGATTTCTTGGGGTTAAATGAACATGATTCTTCCAGTCCATGAACATAGGATATTTTTCCATATATTTGTATTTTCTTCAGTTTCTTTCATCAGTGTTTTATGGCTCTCAGTGTATAGGTTTTTCACCTCGTTGGTTAAATTTATTCCTAAGTAATTTCTTTTGAACTGTGTGTTGCTAGTATGTAGATCTGCAACTGGTTTTTTTAATGTTGATCTTATATCCTGCATCTACTACTTTTATCAGTTATAACAGATTTTTGGTGGAATCTTTAGTTTTCTATATCTAACATCATGTCATATGTAAACAGAGTTTTACTCCTAGCTTTTCATATTGTATAATTTTTCATTCCTTACCTTGTATAATTGTTTTACCTAGGACTTTTAGTACTGTGTTGAATAGGAATGGTATCTTTGTCATGTTCCTCATCTTGACTATAAGGGTCATTTAGGCTTCCCATATGTGGCCTGTATTACACTAAGGTAGGTGCATTTCCTCTATGAGCATATTAAATTGGTTGAATTTTTGTCATGAAGGATGCTGAATGTTATTAAATGTATTCTTAGTTTAGACAAAGATTTGTTAATAGATAAAGGATCTGCTTCAACCATAATGATTTCTGTTTTACATTCTGTTAGTGTGGTACACAAAAATGATGACTGTGCATATGTTAAACCATCTTGCATCATACGACTCATGGTATCTGTGCTATTGAATATCATTTCTTAATACTTTGTGGAGAATTTTTGCATCTATGTTCATCAGATATAGGGCTTGTAATTATCTTTTCCACCATGTCCTTCTCTGCTACGGTCTGAGGGTAATGATGGCCTGAGAAATTTGGAAGTATTCTTTACCTTTAAATTTTTTGGAAGAATTTCAGAAGGCCTAGTGTTACTTCTTTAAATGTATGGTATTGAAGCCAGTAAGAATATAAGAACCTAGGCTTTTCCTTGTTGAGCAATTTTTGATCACTGACTAAATATCATTACTCATTCTTTGTTTCCTTAGATTTTCTTTTTCACCATGATTCAGTCTTGGTAGACTGCATTTGTCTAGAAATTTATCCATTTATGCTGGGCTATCAAATTCATTGTCATAAACTGTTCACAGTCTCTTACGATCCTTTATTTCTTTGGGGTATAAGTCATGACACTTTTGCTTTCGGTTACAATACTTCTCTTTACTTTTCTTAAACCAGATAAAGGTTTATCAAGTTTGTTTATCTTTTAAAACCCCAAATTTTACTTTTATTTACATTTCTATTATTTTTCCAGCCTCTATTTTACTTATTTCTGCTGGGTTTTTTAAGTTATTTCCTTGCTCCTTCTAACTTTGCAATTGATTTATTCTACTTTTTCTAATTCCCTGAAGTATATAGACTGTTCATTTGAGGTGTTTTTCCATTAATGTAGGCATTTATTGCTAAAACCTTCCCTCTGAGAAATACTTTGTTAAATCCCCAAAGATTTTGTATGATGCATTCCATTTTCACTTCTCTCAATAACATTTTGATTTCTCTTTTAATTTCTTTTTTATCAAACTTATTGTTCAGGATTTCTTAAATTCTCATATATCTGTGAATTTTATAATTTTCCTATTATTGATTTCTAGGATTTTATCACTGCAGTTTTTTTTAAATACTAGATATGTTTTCAAGCTTCTGAAATTAGTACTTATTTTGTGGCCTAATATAACTAATGTGGAGAATGTTGCATGTACACTTGAAAAGAATGTATACTCTCTGCTATTGGATAAAATGGTCTATCAGTATTAAGTCCATTTGGTCTACATATAGTATTGTTCAAATTTATTGTTGCGTCACTGATTTTCTGTCTACCTATTATTGAAAGTAGGTACTGAACTATTACATTGTCAGTTTTCATTGCAGTTCTAACAATATTTGCTTTATATATTTAGAAGCTCTAGTGTTGAGAATGTATTTATAACTTATATTTTCTTGATGAATTGACTTATTTAGCATTATACTCTGATGTTCTTTGTATCTTGTGATAGTTTTTTACTTTAAAGTCTTACACATCTGATAGGAGTATAGCCACCTTTGCTCTTTGGTTACCATATACACTGAACATCTTTTCCTATCCCTTCCTTTTCAGTGTACGCGTGTTCTTCACTGAAATGAGTCTCTTTAGGCAACATATACAGTCATCTTTCCCTACCTGCAGTTTCACTTTCCATGGTTTTAATGCATATAAATATGGTTCTGTACTATCTGTGGCTTCAGGCATCCACTGGAGAGCTTAGCATGCATTCTCTAAAGATAAAAATCCACTATTCAGCTTTTTATGACTTCTGATTAGGAAATTTAATCGATGTACATTTAAAGTAATTATTAATAAGAACTTGCTATTGCCCATTTCTTCATTGTTTTCTGGCAGTTTTATAGTTCCCTGATTCCTTTTCTCCTCTCTTGTGATTTGATGACTTTTTGTAATGGTGTACTCTGATTCCTTTCTCTTCACCTTTTGTGAATCTACTACAAGTTTTTTATTTGTGGTTACTATGAAGCCTACATAAAATATCTAGTAATAGCCTACTTTAATCTAATAATAACTTAACTTTGCAAATAAAAACTCTACATTTTTAACTTTTCCTCTCATATTTTAAGTAATTTATATCACAATTTATATCTTTTATATATTGCTGATATGTCGAAGTATTTCAGCTATTGTATTTTAATACTATATTTTGTCTGTTAACTTTTATATGCGAATTAAAAGCATTCATGCAAGACAATTATGTGACTAAAAATATGGCGATATTTTTTAATTACAACAAAAGACACATTGCCATTGATCCCCCTTAAACTACTCCCTCTTGCTTCAAACACACTTATCTCATTATTCTTGTAACTTTGTGAAGCAGTTCTGCAAGTCTTCTTTCAGGACTGTCTTGAGTGTCCTGAATTTGTTCAAAATGTTCTCAGTCATTGTTGTCGAATAAAAATATTATGGTGTGTCCTCATTCCCCTTATTAGTGGATCTGGTAGCATATGACTTTCAGCTCTTCCCCAAAGTCAACATAGGTAAATGTTTTGAATGGATTCAGGACATTGAGGCAGGCATGAAAAGATACTCATGAAAAAGGATTTCCAGAACTGCTTCACAATGTGGCAAGAACAAGGGGGAAGTTTTCAAAGTGAGGGGTAAGATTTTGAGGGGATTAATGACAATATACGTTTTATTGTAATAATTTTAAAAATTTAAACATTCACTGTATTTTTAACACACTACAATATTTTGAATTTACTATTGATTTTATAGCTTAAGTTTATAAAGTCTGCTTTCATTTCAACTTGAAGAACTCCTTTTAGCAATTCTTGTAGACATGTTTGGTGGTGATGAACTTCTACTGCTTATGTTTACCTAGGAAAGTCTTTATCTTTTCTTAATTTCTGAATAACAGCCAGCATTCTTGGTTAGCAGTTTTTTCTTACACCACCTTGAATATTTCAACCCACTTTCTCCAGGTCTATGAGTTATCTGCTGAGGAATTTGACTATAGCCTTATAAAAGTTCCCTTATGTAGGCTAATTTGCTTTTCTCTTGCTACTTTCAAATTTTTCTTGTCTCTGACTTTAGAAAACTAAATTATAATGTGTCTTGGTGAATATATCTTTAACCTTTATTGTTCCTGGATCTGAATGTTCTTTATTGAATTGTTGTTTATTGTCCCTGAATCTGAATGTTCATTTCTCTCTATGTTTGGGAACTGTTCTATCACTGTTTTTTATAAATTAAGCTTTTTGCTCCATTTTCTCTCTCTGCTTCTTTTGGAACTTCTGTAATGTATATACTAAATTACTTGATGATGTTCCATTCAGTTCCACAGGTTCTTTCCCTCTTTTTATGTCTTTGACTAAGTAATTTTAATCGATCTGTCTTCAAGCTTGCTTACTCTTCTGCTTAAGCAAGTCAGATGTCAAAACTAAGGAATTTTTCAGTTCTATAATTCATGTTCTTCAGCTTTAGAATTTGTTTGATTTTTATGGTGTATATTACTTTGTTGAAGTTTTTAATTTGTTCTTATATTATCTTTGTCTAGTTTGGTTATCAGTAATTTCTTCTAGCTCAATGAATTTTAAGATGATTATTTTAAATTCTTTGTCAGATAGCTCATAAATTCCATTCCTTTAGGGTCAATTACTGACATTTTATTTTGTGCCTTCGGTGGTGTCATGTTTCCTAGATTATTTGTGGTCCCTGGGGCTGTGTTTTGATATCTGCACATTTAAAAACATAGACACTTCTTCTAATCTTACAGACTGGTGTTAGCAGGAAAATCCCTTCACTAATCAGTCTATCTAGAAATTACAGGCTGGCCTCACAACTTGCTGCTGGATTCTTCAAGCAAACTGACCTGATGCTGGGGCTAGAGGGTGGACAGGCCTGGCTCCTCAGTTCTCAGAGGCAAGACTGGACCTTGTTTTCACTAGGGCAGGCCTTTGTCCTTGATTTATGGGAAGAAGCCTGGAAATTCGGTCTGTAGGAATGGGATTGAAGCCTGGGTCCACATTCACCACTCCAGAGCCAGAGTCTACAGGGACAGTTCTAGACCTTGGGTCCACTGGACCAGACCTGGCCCCTGTGTCCACTGAACACTAGCCTGCCACTAGGACTTACCTAGAAACTGAGTCCACAGGGGCAAGCCAGGATACTGAACCCTTGGGAGCCAACCTAGTATCTGGATACCCACAGATCAGCCTGGATCTTGAATCAGGAGAGGTGGGCCTAACACTAGAGTACTGGTGAGCTTGGAGCCTAGACCTGTGGGGGCCGCCTTGACATACAGTCTGTAGAGGCCAGCCAGTCACCAGGGTTCACCTGTTCCCACATCCTCCAAATAGTCAGGTAGAGTACTCACTTCACTTTCCTTCATCCATATACTGGGTATCCCTCTCAGTTCTGTGCGACCCAGCCTTGAAGTAGAGAATGGTAATTGAAACTGTCTTTACTACCTTCTCTACCCTCTTCAATGCATATTTTATTCCTGTGTTCCACCCAGATGTTGTAATTTCACATCTGGATTTATTAGTTCCTAGGAAGGTATTCTCATTCATGCATAATTGCTCAAATTGATGTTTCTAAGAAGAGACAGGTGCTGGGATATCTATTTTACTATAATCCTTGAAAGCAGAGGATTAATTTTTAAGCCAGATGAGTTTTTTTCTATTTGTTTGTTTGTACTTTCATGGTGCTAGTGATTGAACCCAGGGCCTCACACATGCTATGTAAGTGCTCTCTCTCTGAGCTATACCTCCAGCCCCTTAAATCAATTACATTTTCAAGAAATTTTAACAAGAAAAATGCTCTGTATACAAAAGCACTGGATAAACAATATGCAAAACATTATATTAATTTTTAAAAATAAACATGTTACCAAGCATAGAAAGAAATGGAAGAAATTTGACCAACTAACTACATATATTATCTCTTTTTTACATTTTCCTATAGTTTGTAAATTCTCTACAATAAGCATGGACCATATTTTATCAAAACAGACATTTTTCTTCACATGTAACATCTCTGAAATTCAAATATATCTTAAAACTGATGGCATCTTTGACTAAACAATACACTATTATTTTGTACCATTAGACTTAGTAACAAAAACAATAAATATTGTGCTTTAAAGATACAAATGGAAATGTTCAATGAAGAGAATCTTAGAAAAGAGATATTCATTCAGCAAATAAATGGATGGTATATAGCCATCAGGGAAGGGAGTAAAAGCTTTGGTTAGTTTTTAAATCTTCCCCCAAATACAATTTTCCATTAGAGTAAAAAATTTGTTTGTTCTTTGTCTGTTTTTAGAGACAATGTAGTGCAGAGAGACTATGTAGTACATACAGACTATGTACTGCAGGCCTGAACTCTCTATATAGCCCAGGCTGGCCTCAATCTCCCTTCAATCCTTCTGCCTCAGCCTCTCAAGTGCTGGGATTACAGGCATGCAACACCATGCCCAAATATGGGGGTAAAAAATGTTTTATGAAAGTAAGTACAGGGATGGAAGTGTAACTCAGCAGTTGAGCACTTGCCTAGCATGAACAAGGTCCTGGGTTCAATCTCAACACGCACACGCGCGCGCACACACACACACATGCACACGCGCGCACACACACACACACACACAGTATAGAGACAATGACCTCAGAGTAGACTGCTTCCTTTCCCTCATCTTTCTTTTAAAATTAACTTTTATGAAATGCTTAGGTTGTGTTTGTGTTATAAAGAGAATGAAGTCTTGAAGTTAATAATTCATTTTCACTTTCTAATATGCAAAAACATCTTTAATCTCACTTTTGGAAGGACTACCTTCCTCCTTAGTCTTCAAGGTTGCAACTCTCCCCAAGAAACTGCAGGTCATGGGGGTTAGGGAAATGACAAGATAAAAGTGACAAAAGTTAACCAAAAGCTGAATGGAGTAGTTTTCTTCTTTTTTCCCTTTGTATAAACAGAGCCATCACATCTGCCTACAGCTTCAACAAAATGGAGAGACCAGAACTTCCCAAATAAAATTAATGAACGAAACAGCAGCAGTCACTTACACTTCTAATTTCTGGTCCTTCGTGTACCTTCTGACTTTCCTTTTAACTAACTCTTATTGCACATCCAATTTTTCAATAGCAGTTGAGGAGAATGGCTATGGTTTCTGTCTAATACCCGGGGAAGGAAAAAAATATGCTCTGTCCAGATAGATGATAAGTTCCTATTATGTAGAAAGCTCAAAGTGTTATGCAGTACAAATATATATGTGTGTGTGCGTGTGTGTGTGTGTGTGTGTGTGTGTAATGGTTCTCAAAAAGCTTAGCCATAGAAGGTGAGATAAAACTTGGTTATCAATAACTATAATCCAGAGAAGAGAATCATGGCATTCACACTGATTAGTTGGTTCCCTGTTTCTGTAGGTACTAATTTTTTTAACATCACTCCTGAATAATTGAGTCATACATATACATACATGTGTGAAAAAACATGACAAGATAACAGTATGAACAAAGAAAAGAAAAATGGCTTGTGTCACTATTAGTTTTAGGACAAACAACAAAATCACATAATGAATTGACCAAGGACTATAATTTATATCTCTAAAAAAATGAAGATGTTTATTGGGCCTAGATGGCAAGTCTAAAAGTCCAAAGAATCTTCCAGCATTGCAACCAGCCACAGGGACTGAACGAAACAGGAAAGTCAAACTCAATTCCTAATCAAGTCGTCAATTCAAAACTTCAATGAGGATCAACTGAAAACAAAACAAAAAAACAATGCTACCCTTATAGCCATTTTTCTTCTGTCTTTACAGTGTGGAAATTAATACTCACAGCATATACAATCTAACTATAATCCTGAAAAACTTTGCTAAAACTCATGCTTTTGAGAATTATGTTACAGAGACAGCCAAAGAGAGTATACTAAGACTGCTAGCCAATGGGAAAAATTTCACTAACCCAGCCCAGATGCAGAATTACCCCCAACTGACTGTGTAACTCTGAGGGAATGAAATACAAGGGAACAAGAAAATTTCATAATTCCTAATAATATATCCATCCTTTAAAAAACCAATACATTACTTTTACCTATGGTGATTTTCCTAAAGAAGATTTAAAAGAGAATTTACAGACTGACCTGGACAGTGTTAAAAAAATTCTGTGATTCCACATTGTTATTTAGACTAGATAGAAGGAAATAAGTATAGATTACTACATAAAGGAATAGGTTACCATGAAAGACTCTAACTCTGTCTCTAATGATCTCCAACTATTAGGTGAAAGAACATTTGTTTGGAAGAAACTTCAAATATTTTCCCAGCCAGGAGCTTTCAAGGACAAAATAAATACAATATTCCCATTTTCCAATGTGGCCAAGACATACTGCCATGAGATGAAACAAAAGTAGATCTTTGGTTTATTCATTCACTTGTCTATTCAATAATTCCTTACTAAGCACCTATCATTTTTAAAGTATTATATTAGGTGCTGCAGAGGAATCTAAAATATAATGGAGTCTATATAAAATCCCAAGAAAGAGGAACACAAAAAGAGCCAAATTAAAAAGTGGAACTTTCAAAGGAGCTAGATGAGAAGAAATCCTATTATGGCTGTGGAGTTTGAAGAAACTAGGATTTAGCAAACATTAAAGAAGTCATATAACAAAATATCTTGTGACATTTAGAGATACATGCATCTTCTATCAATGAGAATAAGAAAATAAATTATAAACTCCAGGGGAAGAAGAAAAGTTACCCTAAAAGTCATGGTTCAAATACAAGGGAAGCAAAAATGTGGTTTAAATGTGAGCATTTTATGATGTATAAAATCTTGAACTGACATTGGCAAAATTCCCTTCAATTGATATAGATTTGGTGATTTCAGTGGATTACACTTTCCATTTAAGGATCCAATCATTATCTAGTCTGCAATAAATAACACAGGCAGTAGCATCATAATGCAGTGGTATTCCAATTTCAGAATCAACTTATAGAGACAGTATGCTAGTTTTATCAAAATTATAGATTCATATGAAAGGTTATAAACCACAACATCAAAGTAATGATATTGCTGAAGGAGAACTTTAATTACCTATCTAACACACCAAAAGTCAAGACATCTATAAATTAGTTCTAAAGGTAAACAATTAAGAAAACAAAAGTATGTGTTACCTATCAAAACAATAAAAATGATGGTATAAAACAGCTACTTCCATTTTTCTCAATGGATAAACAACCAAAATGCTTAAATTTGTTATGGAAAGAAATAAAGTATAAACACATGTTTAAGAGGGATAGAGATAATCCAAAAACAAAATACAAATGCAGAAGTGGTTACCTGTAAGAAATAGAACTTGGAGGTAAGTGGCAAGATTTTCACTTTGCAGTTCAAATCTTCCTCAACTTTTTGAATTTGTATTTCTTAGTATGTGTATTATTACTTTTATAAGACAATAATAGCATGAATTAGGTACTGACACAAAAACATGTCCAGGCCATGTTATTAAGTTTTTAAAAAGCACTACTACAGTAATGTGTATAATAGAGTCCCTTTTATGCTTAAAAAAAAAAAAAGAAGAACCCACATAAGTGTACATATATTAATAGTGTTTAAATATTTCAGATTTTGGAGTATTGGATTTTGGATCTGCAGATTAGGAATTCTCAGTTCATCAAGTAGAAGCAAATATCCAAAAATCTGTAAATCTCTGGAATCTGAAAGTTCTGTTCCCAATCATTTCAGATAAGGGATATTCAAACTGTACATTTGTGTTAATGCTTAAAAACAGACCACATGGGAGAGCAAGGTAAAAGGAACTTCCCTGTTTTAGTTGAAAAAGTTCCAATTGTCTGAATGAAAATATATATGTATGTTCTATTATTTATTTAATTTTCTTGCCCACATATTTAAAGAAAAGTGATACTTGACTACATAATTAGTAGAGATTGCATAGGTCAATGGAAGAAAGAACAACTGTGGTCTCAGAAAAACTTGGATTCAAATAGAAACTTCAACAGGTATTATTCAATAGGTATTATTCCTTTCTAACCCTCATTTCTATTTCTTAAAGAGCTATACTGAATTCTAACTCGCATACCATACACTTCACTCATTCAAAGCATATAATTCAACATATTTTGGTGTGTTCACATTGTTGCGCAACCATCCCCACAAACTAACTTTCGAGCATTCTTATACCCTTCAAAAGTAACCCTCTACCCACTAGCAGTCAATCTCCAACAATATCAATTCTGAAAAATAAATGGATTATCACAGTAAGATGACTATTACCTGACAATCTTTTAATGAGTAGTAAATACACATGAAAGCTTCCAAAACAGTGCATGGCCATCACTAGCTACATATCACATGCATTTTGGGTAAATTTCATGACATAAATAACACAGAAATGAGCAAAATGTAAAAAAGTATAAGAAGTAAATCCTTTCAAGTACCCAGATTCCTATCCTCAAAGCATGTTCCACAAGTCATACCCCTCTCCTGAGTTCTACTGAATCCAAAAAAATCCCCCATAGGTAAGAAGTCAAAAAGCACAAGTTCAAAAGTGTCAGCATTTGAGGACATATTTCAGTGTGAAAGTTTCAGGAGGAGAGTTACATCCTCACCCCTACAGAAATCTGAGTAGCAAGAAGCAAATTTCGCAGTTACTGAGAAATTAAAAACACCGAAAGTTCATTTTGGACAAGCAGTCGAAACTATACTGTCATGTTTGTACTTTTCAAAGTGAGAATAAACATGACAGGTGCTCATTTGGCTGTTCAAGCACTTTCCACTTAAATGGCAATTCCTCAAGCTTACCGACTGCAGCCTGAAGTTATAATTTATTACTGTTGCGGCATTATTCCCTTGCCTCGGCAGAAAGCAGAACACAGCACCTACATTTTAAGACCCATGAGAGGTAATAAAGTATAATTATTTTCAGTTTATGATTAAGCCATAAATTACATGTACTTTTGACTTCAGTTGGTCAGGCACAGGTTGGGGGAGGAAGGGAATGGGGCGAGAGGAAAGCCTGACAAAAGCCTTTTCCTATGAATAAAATGTCTAAATTGCTACAAGATCGAGGAACACAGGGAAGATTTACAAAGATGCCACAGTGTCCAAGCTAAGTCCCAAAGGAGGCCCAGGTTCAGAGACTTTAAACTTGAAGCCTCTATTCTTTCTGATAACAGGGCTAAGATTCCAACTAGAGTACCCATGTTGACTTGAAAACTAGAAGCACAGCATAGATTCAGGCTATACTACATCAAACGTTCACAGTGCTCTGAGTCTTGCTGCCTCTAAGCCAATGGTATTTCATGGAAGGTGAAACTAATCTATAACAAATTATTGACCACATACTGTAAGTAAAGTCAGCCTCAACCAAAGACTGGTCACCACAGAGCTCTGAATCAACAGCGACCAGATGTTAACTCTTCTCACCCACAAGAACCACTTGGCGAGATTTCCCTTTCTTGTAGTTGCTTTATGTGGCTATGGAAATACATGTATGGAACATTCAGCTACAAAGCTGACAAAACTCAGGGTATGAAGCGGGATAAGAATTTAACATTCAGCACTCTTATATCACCTACTCAACTCCCTGGTTCTCCAATATGCCATGGCCCTGGTCCCAATCTTTGTAGTAAGTCCCCATGTTCAAATGTAGCTTGTAAAGCACAGTCCTATATATTTTCAAGGGACTCACAATAACATTGGTTAGGAAGCATCATGAAGCCCCATTTTACAGTGGAGGCAGAGACTTACAGAGGTGCTCACAATGCAGAGCCAATATATAATGCAGGGAGTCTGGAACCTGTCCACCTCAAAGAAAGTCCTACAGACTTTTTATTACTCTAAATCACTCATAAGATTAAGCAAAGTCAAAACAAGAAATGCTATGCATTTCAGTTTATATTCCTTTTTGTTTCTGTTTTTACAGTGGAATTTTTGCTTGGCAACTAAAGCTTTGAAATAGCTGATTGTGATAATAACTACAGATACATGAATGTGAGATTCAACTGGGTTTAAAAAAATAAAAGAGACCACAGAGATTTCATCAATAGTAATACAGAAAAAAATAGCAATAATAAATTAAGGGGACCCACAGGGGGTTGCCCCAGATATTTACCTACTACACTCACCTTTGTCCTGAAACATCCCACTCCACACCCAGCTTCAGGTTATTGAACATAATTTGGTTGATGTCTCCTGAACTGTATAATCTGCTCCACAAAAACAAACCCAGTTTGTCTCCAAGCTACTTTTAAGTCCCTAACTCCCTTGTTACATGCAGTCTATGGAAAACAGCTGTGGCAAAGTAAATCATCCTACCCTGAGAAAGACCACAGTGTATTTTTTTTTCTTTAAGTGTGTTTTGAAGTCCTGGTTGGAAAATTAGTGAAAATTGTAAATCTGTTTGCAAATCTGGTCATGTCTAACTCTGAGATTAGGGCAAAGATTTCAATTTAAAAGTAAAACCGTGACAACCCCAGTTAAGCGTGTCCTCAGGCACTGCCAGCAGGGCCTTCACTCACTTCCACGGGTAGTGGATTTATTACGGGTACCCGACTCGCTCCCCATCAGACACCCCTGGAGTATTTACTTGAGACAGCAGGGTTCAGTCTGCACTTCCTCTGCAGACCAATATATTATTACAAATTGAGCTAAACTGTTTCTTTTTCATAAGTGCTATGAAGTTCAGGTATCAACACAGGGCTGGGGTCCTTCCATGGGGCTCCTTGTTATTTGGATTTTTAAAAAATAAACAAAGAAGGTAGCATTAGACTATATTTGCTTTTATTTTTGTTTTTTAATAGGAGATAGAGGAAGGTTCATTTTAGAAATTACATATGACATCTTTGTAAAAAAATATATTCTAAATGCACACTTGGGATACACTATCCTATACCTATCACAGCTAGGTTTGGAACTATTTCACCTCCATCTGAAGGCAGGAGTTAAGAATGCAAGAGATTTCATATCTTGTATATAAGGTCCTAAAAAGTGATAACATAAATTTCTTCTATTTACCACCTACCATGAATTAAGGGACCCAATGTCTATTTTAAATGTATATTCCTTATATATTTCAAAAGAATAATGAAATTATTAAATGTTTTCATTATTAATCCAGTTCTTAAACTCTGGGAAAAACATAACTTTAAAAAGAACAGAAGAAACAAAGAGAAAACCATCATCTTTTCTCCCCTTCCTGAAAAGCCATTAGGTGAGCCAGAGGCATCTTGCTCAGGTGGGAGGGAGGCACAAAAGCCCAGACCAAGGGTCAGTACTTGAGTGGGGGTGAGGGTGATGGATGCATCCATCTAGGGGCAAGGGCTGATGTGGGGTGCCAGACCCTGAGTGGGATTAAAATGACAAGTTCCAATTCATGCTTCTTACTAGCTGTGTAACCACAGCTAAGTGCATCAGTCTTAACTCAATTTCTTCTTTTGCAAAAACAGTTTTAATATTTGTTTAGTATTTGCTGCTGGGCACATTAAAAGAATGCTTAACTTTTCCAGCATGCCTGTAATCCCAGTATTCTGGGAAGCTGAGGCAGGAGGACCTCAAGTTTAAGATCAGCCTGGGCAACTTGGTCTCTTAGTGAGACTCTGTTTCAAAACAAAAGACTGGAAATATAACTCAGTACAAAGGCCCTAGGGTCAATCCCCAGTACTGCATACACACACATAAAAAGAATGTTTGACTTGTTAGTCCTCAATAAATGTGGTTCTTATTCATATTACTACAATTGCACATATACACACACACCAAAAAAGACTGAAAAGGAATACACTAATCATGAATAATTTACATATTTTTCTTTCATGTTACACTTTCAGAGTTTCCCTTCTCTATAATGAACACATACTGCTTTTTTAATCAGAAGAAAACACATAAGATGTTATTAAATATATAGAAGATAGATGAACTTTTATAATGCATATCTTTTTTTTTATAGACAAAAAGTAATAAACCCATTTTAAAGGCATCATTCTGGCCTTCTTTATTTTTATTTTTCCCTATTTCTGGGGGTTGATCCCAGGGCCTTCACACTGAACTACAAACCCTGTGCTTTTTTAATATTTTTTATTTTGAGACAAGGTCTCACTAAGCTGCTAAGCTGTCCTGGCTGGGCTGGAACTTGAAATTCTCCTTCCTCAGCCTGTCAGTGTGCTGGGATTGCAGGTATGTGCCAACACACCTGGGTTCTCATCTCTTATAGAGTTGCAAATTACTAATGGAAACTCCTGAATGTTCCTAACACTAAGAACATTCCAGATAGCAATGTCAGTCTATTGGGATCCAGGTGAAATGGTTCCATTTAGAGTGGAAAAAGCATTGTATATGGAGCCTGCAATCCATTCTGCCCTCTGCTCTGCTTCATACTAATGGAGTGACCTTGGACAAATTACTTAAGAACAATCACTGCCATCTCCCTCAGAAGATTGTTTGGCGATTAAGATTGCTTAAGTAAATCATCTGTACACTGTAAAGCAACATGCAGATGGAAGCAACAGATTAAGATCAGTGTTCAACAAAAGTAGGAATCATCACCCCATGAGAAGAATTTAAGAGGTAAAGGGACACAGCATTAAGTACCACTAAATCACTATGTGAAAGTCTCCACATAATCACCTTACAATCCTCCTGCAGACATTAATAAGAATGGTACCATTACATAGTTAACACTTCTCTAATAGTTACTAATCTCTCTCTTTTTTTTTTAAATGCAGAGATCACTAGCAAAGAAAGTAACAAGAACTTAATGCTGTTTTAGTCTCTCTATGTTTATATTTCTAAAACCCTTTTGGCTATGCCCAAGTGATACTGGTTTTCCACTTAAAGTAGTGATAGTAAATCTCCTTTTAAAATAAATTTATTCCAGCCAAGAGTGGCACATGCCTGAAACACCAGCTAATCAGGAGGCTGAAGTAGGAGGATCATAAGTTCAAGTCTAGACTGGGCAATTTAGCAAGATCCTGTCTCAAAATTTAAAAGTTAATAAATAAAATAACCTGCGTTTGTAGCTAAATGGTAGAGCACTTATCTAGCAAGTATACAGCCCTGGGTTTGATCCCCACCACAATAAATGTATAAATAAATAAATGTATTTATATCAGTGAAAGAAAAAAGAGTAAGTTTATTTAGAGAGAAACAGTACAGAAAAAAAATAGTACAGGTAGGTAGATATAGCAAGAATCTGAAAACTGATGTACAAAGAAATAAAAATTGGAAAATGTCAAAGAGCTTTGCATATGGTAAATTCCTTCAAGGAAAGGACTAAGATTTACATACTTTCAATATCTCTCCCAGGATCTTAGCCAGTACCTGGAATACAGAGCTCTATATGAATACTCAATTAACTAGGAATTAGTACTTGTCATAAACACTGGGCTGAGGCCTGGTTCTTCCTGGCTCCAAAACCAACATATCAGTCGATTTCCCCAGACAGATCAGAATGAGATAAACCTTGGATAATCAGACACTAGAGCCAAAGGATAGAACAAATTCTAAGGAGCTTTGTGAGGGAAAAAAAGGATACTGCTTGTACATTGCACTGGTTAACAAGTAGAGAGTCCCAAAACAAAACAAAAATGTTACAGTGCAAAGCACAAGTGTAGCCCCTATACTCCATGCTGCAGTTAGGTTAATCACAACTGAAACACTGTTTACCAAACAAATAAATGACAAGTAGAAAGATCCTGTCCTCAGGTCAATGTTTCTGAGAGGAAACTAATTTCAAAAGTAGCTGCAAGAGGCTAAGGAAGTTGAGGCCACCTCAAGTATTTTAGCAAGACCCTGATCCTGATTAATTCCTACTACTGCCAAAGTGTGTGTGGCGGGGAGGGGGGGGGTGGCCTAGAAAAAAATGTTCTCACTACTAAAACTTATACAGACAAGGAAATATTTTTCAAAGTTAAACTGATAAGTTGAGCTGGAAGACTTAGCTCTGATGAGGAATCATGAAAATAGTTTATGTGGGAACTCCAAATGTGCTAAACATTTAGAATGAAAAGAAAAGCAACTTTTTAAAATTTAGCAGTATCTTAAAAAAACAAAAAACAACTAGTTATCTGTTTTCATACAGAATATCCATTATTAATACAGAATGCTCAAAAAGCTTATTTCAAAAGACATATTAAAAATATGTTCTCAATAATCTAAATATAGATACTAGAGCATTAATATAATTTTGATCTTCCTGACATTACCAAGCATAAAATAGCAGTCTCCTTGGTGAAGGGGTATTGCCAAACCAGGCGTCTCTATATCCCACGAGATCTTAAAACCAACATGCCAGGTATCTGGATCTCTGCCTTCAAGATGAGAATCATCCTCTCTTTCTTCTTCAGAATCTGTCAAAAGAGAATAAAGTGATCAGGAAAAGAATGTATAAACTAAATCTCTGAGTACAACAATTGTTTTCTAAGAAATAATTGATATTTTAATAAAGTATAAATATTAAGAGTATTTCCTCCTTTCATGTCATGTTTTTAAAAAGATTAACTATTTTAACACGTCATGTATATTCTCATCAAAAAGTATTAATTAAAATGATGAGAAAATAACCACTGATACCAAAGAAGATAAAAAATTATTTTGTTCAATTCTAAGCAAATAAATTAGATATTCTGAATTAAATGGACAGCTTTTAAGGATGATATTAATTATCAAAAGCAACCTAGGAAGAAGTAGAAGAGCTAAACAAACCACAGAGAGTACAGAAGAAATTGTCAAAGAATTCCGTCACAGAAAAACACAGACACAGAGAGCTTCAAAGAATTCACTACCAAACAATTAAAGAGTAGACATTTTCGATGTACTTTAAATCTTTTAAGAGCACAGAAATTTCCAAATTCAAATTTCAAAATTCCAAATTCCTTTTATGAAAATACTATGTATCAAAACTCAAAAAAGAAAGCACACACATATAAGAAAATAGAATCCAATGTAGCTGCATATTAAAAGAACACATTCTATTACCAAATAAAATTTATTGTGAGAATACAAGGGTAGCTCAATATCCAAAACTCATCATATTCATTAAACTCATCATATTCATAAAACAAAATAAAAAGGCTATGAGTCCTAACTAGTCCTTTCATGAGAAAAATCTCAACAAAATAAGAACAAATAAATATGTTCTCAACATGATAAAATACAGACCCATTTCAATCCCAAAGCCAGCATCATATTTTAATAGGGAAACATTAAAAACATTCCCATAGTTAAGAATTAGGAAAGGATGTGGCACCACAATGATTTATCCTTATTCTGGAAGGAACAGCCTTCCTGAAGGTACCCTCTGGAGATGACTACTAGAGTGACCCAACTTAGAAAAATAAGAGATACAAAAATGTTTAAATGAAAAAAAATTTGCAGATGATATCATTATTTATCTGCAAATCAATGATGAAAATACATTCCATCCAATAGGCAAAGTTTAAAATGCTAGCTGCAAAATTAAATCACAGTAATTAATAACTTCTAAAAATATAAACAAACACCTAATTTATAGAAAAAAATCTTTATAATTATATTATAGGGCACAAAAGAAGGTTATAACAGATGTGAAAACATAACTATGTTCTTGGAAAAGAAGATGGAACATCATGGATTCCTAAATTTACTCATAAATTTGACTTAATAAAACAAAGATCAACAAGATTGTGTTTTAGGTGAGTAAGTGGTGTTGGCAACTGAACAACTTGATGCTATATTACAGCAGTGCCCTCTTCTGCCTAAGTTGTTGGAGATACATTCCAAGACCCCCAGTAGATGGCAGAAATTAGGGAAATTACTGAATCCTATAAGTTATGCTTCTTCCTATACCTATGTACCTATGATAAAATTTAATTTTTAAAGAGATTAACAATAACATCATAAGAGATTAACAATAACATAAAAATAAAGCAATATCTTAAAATATCTTATCATTCACCTTTTCACTTAAAGGAAGCACTTTATACCTCTTCACCCTATCCAAATTACCAACATCGCTACTCTTGTGCTTTGGGGACATTAAGCAAAATATGGACTACTTGAATACAAACGCTGCAATATAACAACTGATCTGATAACTAAAAGGGCTAAGTGACTAAGAAGCAGGAAGCATACTGTGGCATGGATATGCTGGACAAAGGGATGACTTACATCCTTGGTGGGAAGAAATAGAATGCCATAACATTTCCTCACACTATTCAGAGAGGGGGCATGAAATGTAAAACTTATGATTTATTTCTGGAATTTGCCATTTAATAGTTTTGAACTGCAGTTCACCATAGGTAACTGAAACTGCAAACATTGAGGTCAAAGATAAGGAAGGACTACTGTATACAGGAAAATACAAAAAAGAAGAAATGTTTGTCTTAATATATAAAGAGCTCTTATTATTTTTTATTATTTTTTTTTCTGGTACCAGGGATTGAACTCAGGACCTTGCGCTTGTGAGGCAGGCGCGGTGCCACTGAGCTAAATCCCCAGCTCCATAAAGAGCTCCCATACACCAATATGATTAGAATCAATAGCTAAAGAGAATAATGGGCAAATGTTATATAGACAGAACACATAAAAGACAACAAAACTAGGGATCAGGCTGTAGCTCTAGCTCAGCGGCAGAATGCTTGCCTAGCACACACAAGGCCTGGGTTGATCCCCAACATTACGAGAGAGAGAGAGAGAGAGAGAGAGAGAGAGAGAGAGAGAGAGAGAGAGAACAAGCTCATAAACATAAGATGTCCAATTTATTCACATAAAAGAAATGCAAATTAAAGTCACAAGAGGTATTTTTCATCTGTGAAATTAGAAAATATACTTGTTTTTGTGTGTTTTTACAGATATTTAGAAAAAAAAACAGTATTAGTAAGAGTATAGCAGATGGCATCTTAATAATCTCTGTAGAGGAAGGTTAATTTGTCACTATTCTCTATCAAAATTACAGCTGCATAAACCCTTTTACCCTTATCAACAATTCCACTTTTAGAAAAGTAGACTAAAATCCCTATGTGCAAAAGATACAAAATGACTATGAGCAAACATATTTATTGCCATACTGTTTATTATAGAAGTTTATAAAAGAAAAAGATCAGAAATAAAAGTCCATTTATAGGGTTCTGGTTAAATAAAATCTAGGCAATAAAATATGTAGCCATTAACTATACGTACTGATATGGAACTATCTGATTTGCCTTTGAGAGAAAAAACTAATAGGTTAAAATTTGTACAAAAATGCAGTACATGTAATATTCATGGGAGAATAATCAAGACTGATTTTGGAGGATGTAAGAGCAGAAGAGGCACATAAAGGAAGCAGAAGGTATACACTATGATTCACATACACTCACAGTCTTGCAAGCATGGCCCTACATTAAAAATTTTAAAAATTTTTAAAGAAATATTTATTGAGCACTTTCTATATATTAAGCACTGTACCAGGTGCTTTGAATATATCTTACTGAAATGAAGAACTGTACCCTAGTGCAGCATTCTTCCTAGTGGAACTGTTCATGAGCTCACTGATTACTATTAAGGGGGCATTTTAAATTTAAATTCCATCAGACCATAAACTGCTCTACTAGACTCTGGTCTTACCAGGACAAGGTCCATTTCTCTGTTTCATCCCCGTGTAAAGCCCTAGTGACTGGCACTGAGAAGGCACTCAATAAACACCTGTACTAAACTGCTTGCTTAAATAAAATGTTCTTTCTGGTTCACGCTATTCACAGTCCATACCATGATCAACAGCATGGCAAGATGTTAATTATGAAGAAAAAGTAAAACTACCTCAAATTAAATCAAAGAACGTAATAAATCATAACAATCCTAAACTAGTACAGCCCTCAACACTAACAAGGATTAGGGAAGAGAAAGCTCTCCTGGAGAAGGTGCAATTTAAAAGACAGTAAGATTTAAATTGGCAGAGAGTAGAAGTAATGAGAGAAGGCAAGAAGATGCAACGTTGTATGCAATCAAACTGGACATTAAAGCATATTTTACTTAAGCTACATTATGTACACAGCATGTGAATAATCTAAAATATATTCATTCCAGATCGCATGTACCTATACACAGAATCACCAAATTCTAAACATCCTACTCTACAATAACCATACACAAATGGTCAAAAGCAATAAAACAAAAAGCAGAAAAAAAAAACTTCCCCTTACGACTATTCATTCACATTACTTTGCACTAAGTATGTATAATGAAAAGGAACCAACCAAAAATCCAAGTTTACGATCTCTGCAAGAAAGAAACACTACTGAATAACCATTAAAGATACATCCAACTTCAGATATTCTTCAATTCACTAAATTTATAATCTAAAATCCAATACTGCAGTATTAACAAAATTGTATCACCTTTCTACTTTGTTCTTCTAATACATGTTCTCTCAATTACTTTTTGGTTAAAAGTATCTTTTAGGAGATTTGAGAATAATATCATATAATAAAAAGTCCAAAGCCATTTCTTCAGTTAATCCCAAAAACATTTTAAAAGAATCCTCTGGAATAGGGACGATAAATATCTTACATATCAGAGGACATGGCTGATTTGTTGTGGCTTGAGTCCTGGTAGAGAAGAATTCCAAAATGTTCTCCAGGCTTAGGGGGAAAAGTGGCATAATCAATTACTGATGTCTGTCAGGGTATTAGGAGGGTTAGTGGCACCAGAGAGCTGCTTTCCATGTCTGATGGCACTTCTCCTTTATACATAATATATACTCACACTTGAAAATACCAGAATTCACTAAACTATGGCTTATGAAACAGAAAAGAATTCTCAAAGGCATGTAACGTCACTTGCACTGTATTATTTTAACAAATCTAAATTAGTTGGCAACTGACAAAAGCACTTTGCAAAAAAATCCAAATTCATAGAAAACACCAATCCCTTCTCTAAAGTATTGATAGTTGTTATTTGATAGAGATGTTTACTGTACATATTAATGAAGAAGCTGAGACAACATGAAATAATGATGTAATATGACTAATACCTAATAATGTAACATGACTAATAATAGCATAAGAATAATAATTAATGCTAGATTAGTTGATATCCATATCAATTAGCAAAAGAATTATGATATAAGAAATCATAGGTTTCTATTTCTACTATCCCAAGCCTTCCAGAATGCTTCATCCAATGGATCCTACTGACAAGAGATGTAACAAATAACACAAGAAAAGCAAACAAATATTTCAAGGTTTTTTATGTGTCCCTGTCTTGTTCAAATCAACAGTAACTTTAAAAAGAAATGATTTTTAAATTAAAAGTACAATGCTTCTCAGACGCTTGAAACACCCCTGAGTTTGGACCTTCTAGTAAGTGGCAATCTCTTTATAAGTTAACAGGCTGGTTGGCTACTTTCCTGTCTAACTTTCGTCCTGGCACTTTTCTCAATCTGGCACCAATAAAGTCCTGAAAACAACAAGAGACAGCAATTGCAATCAGTGTTTCCTTATGTCTCCCATAAATCCAGCACCTTTGAAATGTGCTCATTAAAATGATATTTTGTTGAGGGTTTTCCCCCCTTGGGCTGCAGAAGGAGGAGAGAAGTTGTATGTCTGATAAATATTTTATTGCTTAAGCATAATTTTGCTCACTTTCTCAGTAAAGTCAACTTGTAATTATCTACAGCAACTGTAACTTATTACTTTTGCCCCATGTTATTTTGGAAACAAGCAGAGGCAATGGGTTCCTGCTTGCCTTTAAGCGTCAGTAAAATTGGAAAGATTTTAAAGTTTCTCAGTGTATTTGGTGCGCTCCCACTATCCAAACTGTTGAAAAAAAGAAAAAGTAAATGATGCAACAAAAATACAAAAGAATGCTGTTTGAAAGTCAAGTTTAAAATGTCCAAAACTTCAAAATAATTAATCAGTTTAATTTTTATGCTAATTATTTTTGAGGAAAAAATTTTCTATTAAAGAGTAATGCCATCAAATATTTTTGTTTACATTTTTAAAGCTATATGCAACCACTGTTATAAAAGAAACAAAGACAGAAGCCTTAGTATGACAATGAAATTAGTGTTAATCAGATAAAACATATTGCAAAAATTATACCATATTAAATAAGATACATAATTAATATTATATGTGAATAATTTTCAACAGATGTAACTACACATTCATCTCCACAAAATAAAAAATGGGTCCATTTCTTAGCCTCTATTCCCTTTGGGCCAAAAGGTAAGAGTTCTAAGACTTCCACTGAAGCTAATTATTTTCTCTATTCCCTTGACCCCTACATCTAGAGGGTCCTATAGTAGCAGATCCTTTCCTACCATGTCACAGATCTTGAGGCAGAAGAAATTCAAAAGTTAAATATGGCCCGTTGGTAATGCTGTCTTATCTGGCCAGTGGTGATCTATGACATTCTTGTGTCTGGGATGAGAATCTGTTTTTTTTTAAACTGGAGGGAGGCAAAAGGTGAAAGGGGAAAGTACAGAGAAGACACTTTCTTGAAGGGAAATGACATGGTTTTGTGTGTGTGTGTATGTGTGTGTGTGTGTGTGTGTGTAAGTGTAAGAACACAATCAGTTCTGGCTACAGGAATGTCACATGAATCCTATCGACATGGAAGAAAAGAGGCTAGAAAAGTACCTCTTAGACTATGGGCTAGTGACAGACACTGAAGACTTTCTCATAGGTCAGACCTGTTCTTCAGAATGATCCCTCTGGAAGATATAAGCTTCTCTGTGCAGACTTCATATACTTTTTCTGGACAAGTTCTTAAAGTAGTGGCAAATGCTTCCCTTGATTGTCTGCTAGGAACAAGATGTTGAGCCTGCTGCCGACACAGAGCATACTCCTTTCTCAGCTGCTGAGGAATGAATAGTCTGAAGAAATAAAGAATTTAGAAAAGTTCGAAAGGAGAAAAAACCAATCAATCTCAGCTAAGAATCTATAACAAGAAGCTGTGCCCATGTGCCTCGAAACAGACAATTTAGGAAAATGAAGTCCCTTGACAGAGATAAATTGTAAAATTAATTACAAGTTTTCTGGGATTTCAGGCGAAATACTGAGAACTCTTTATGGGGAAATCTAAAGCCCTTCAACACGCTGTCTGGCTCTGTCAGCTTTCAGATTAAGGATTTGGGAAAAAAAAATTCAAGCTAAAAATATTCAAATATATAGGAGAATCTCATTACATTATGTTTCATGGACTTAGGGGGAAAGTGAAAGGGAGAAAGGGAGAGAAAAATTGCTTTGGGGGCCCTTGACTAAACCTTCAAAATCATGACATTATGTGAAATAAAATATAAAATAAGGAAAGGAAGCAAGACACTTCTCAAAAATACAGTCTCCAAACCTGAGCTTATAACAAGAGGATACAATTCCTGGGCAAACTCAGGGAGATGCAGAGAGAGTCATGGAGATTTACAGAAAACTTTTATATTGTAAAGAATAGAGAAGACTAGAACCAAACTAGGTTAATCGAAAGATAATTATTTGTTCATCCAGTTTCGAGTAAAGTTTTATCCAGGGTTAAAAATACATATTCATAAACCAGTTTCCCTCTTTCCCAATCCTTATAAAAAAGGATGACTCTGGCCACAAAAGGTAGGGCCAGGTATTTGGAAGCTATGAGATAAAAGGCAAAAACTGAAGGGAAAGACATTGGACATTTATCACACCACATTACTGAAACAAGGTCCACCTGGAGTCAGTGAGATCTCTGGTCTTGGCACTGAGATAACTCCTTACCATTTAAAATTAAGCCTGTTTGGTCCAGTAAGTAGACTTGCTACCAAAATAATGGTTGTCTGCTATCAAAAGAATGCTAATACTGCACAGAGACTGAAGCTGTAGAAGTCAAGTTTTTGGTCAGTGGCCACACTGTTACACAAGAGCAAATACTTCTCAAGAACAACAATTCATAAAAATCAGAATGGAAATTAGTGAAAATTGGACTAAAAAAACAATACAAAAAATTAATGGATCAAAGAGTTGGGGACAAGGGGTAGATGGTAGGGAGGTAAGGGAAAGAGGAAATACAAAGGCTCATGTGCATGAACATGTACCAATTCCTCCATGGTGAATGTATTTACTATTGCATCACAAGCATATGTACTCATAAAAAAACTGAGAAGAAAAAGAACAACAAATACTGATTTGGGGCAACAAATACTCATTTTCCGTTATTTGAAGATACAAAGGATCAATACATAAATCATCCCTTTAAGAAGCTAACTAATTTAATTCAAGCATGCATAAAATGAGTCTATAGCTTCAGAAGTCAGGACAGTGTTTACTTTTGGGGGTGGAAAAGTAGACAATGGAAAAGATTGTTTCTAGGATGTGCATATGTTTCATTCTTTGTTGGGGTGGTAGGTATACAGACATACCTAGCGGCAATTCATTAAAATACATTATTCATGACATTTATGTTAATAACTTTTGAAAAGATAGGTTGGAAGACAAAGTCAAGGAAATCTCTCATCTCTCTTAGAAAAATATTCTCATGTTTTCAGAAGGTGACAGATCAGGAGGATATTAACCTCATCAATCCGTTGATGAGTTCAGAGCTGAATGTGCTATTAGGAGGTAGGGCCTGGTTGAAGTCACTAGAGGAGTGACTTTGAAGGGTATGTCTTCTCTCTGGCTCTTTTCCAACCCTCTCTACTTCCTGGCTGTCATGAGATGAGCACCTTTCCTTCTCCACTCCCTTCCACCATTATGTTTCTGCTTGGGAGCCAGACAAACATGTTAAAAACCTCTGAAAGTGTGAGCCAAAATAAATCCTTCTTCCTTTAAGTTGTGTGTTCAGGGTTTTTTGTCCCAGCAACAAAAAGCTAGCTGATACATCTTTCAAGGTACAATAAAGATAATTTAAGGCATTCAAAGTCACAAAAATTAACCTCTTAGTAACTTTTTCAAATAAGGAAACAGAGATATAGGTTGCAGGAATATGAAGAGTAGACAAAAGAGGTGAAAAGAATCCTCTGGATTATGATGAAGATATAATACAAAATAAGAAAGCCATATACCATGCATAGAAGGCAACCAGTTCTGATAAGAGGACATAAGAAGTCTCTGGAAGAGATTTCTCCAAGGCAAGAAACTGACACAATATCTGATGGTTCTGAAGCTCGAGAGGACAGCTAGGCAACCAGTAGAGTTTGGGATTTAATTGGTGGTAAGTGCACAGAAAGCTATCCAAACATACAAAAACCAAGACCAGTATTAAAATAAAAATTATAAGTTAAAAGAAAAGGAGAAACCCTTCTCAACTGTTGGTGGAAGTGCAGACTGGTGCAACCACTGTTGAAAATAGTGTGGAGATTCCTCAAAAAGCTAGGATTAGAAGTCCCATTTGACACAGCTAATCCCCTGCTGGGTAGCATCCCCAAAGAATTAAAAGCATCATACCACAGTGATATATGCACACCCATGTTTATAGCAGCACAGTTTGTAATAGCTAAAGCTTGGAAACAACCCAAATGTCCGTCAACTGGAGACTGGATAAAGAAGATGTGGTTTTGTTAAAACCACAGAAAATGGAGTATCATTCAGCCATAAAGAATGATAAAGTAGAGGGCCGGGGATTTAGCTCAGTGGTTCTGCCACCTGCCTTGCAAGCACAAGGACCGGAGTTCGTACCCAGTACCAAAAAAAAAAAAGAATGATAAAGTAGAGACATTTATAGCTAAATGGATACATATTGAGGCCACACACTAAAGTGAAATAAATAGGACACATGTGTAAATACTGAATTACCTCTCTGGTGTGAGAAACTGAAAGTGTAAATGAGGACCAAAATGTATAATAGATAATGTGACATAAGAAACAAAGGTTCGGGGCGGGGGGGGGAAAAAAAAGGAAAACAAAGCTTTTGTAAATAGGAAGGGGTAGAAGGGAGGGGAGTGGAATGGGAAAAAAACAAGAACTAAGATATGTCATGTACAAGTACAAATTCCCAATGATGAATATGATCATAATGTATACCTAAAATATACCAATAAAGTTCATTTTAAAAAAAACAAAGAAAAGGTAAACTGACCACAAATGAGTATAAGCTCTGAACTTCATTTTCATGGACATGATAACTACAAAGGCTGAATACAAATATAATCAAACTTATAACACATCTATAATAGGAATATAGGGAAATCAGAAGAGTATGCATGTGTAGACAAACAGGCAGAGAGAAGAAAGTTAAGTAAATCCTTAACTTACATATCAGAAAGCCACAAAAAATGCTCAAAACAGTATTTTATTACCTCCTAGGAGCACTGACTGAAAGATTAGAAATAACTGCCTCTGGGGAAATGAAAATAGGGAGAAAAGGCACAGATAGCTACTGTTTTAACAAACTTTATAGAAACTTTTTAATTTTTGAAAGTATACCAATGTACTAGTTTTAATTAAAACTAAAAGTAACAATTTTTGAATGCTTAGTATGTACTAACTATTGTAGTTATAATCTAAGCACTTCACATGTTTAATTCTCACAATCCTGAGACAGGTACTGTTCTTATCATTATTTTACAAATAAAAAAAGTCATAAAGAATCAAGTAATTTGTTTAAGGTCCTACAAATAATTAATATCAATATAAATTATGTCAAACAATAGTACAGAATTAAAATGCCTGATGTCATAAACAATAAAAACTGTTCTACTCCAATTTGCCTGTTATCCCTGACTCATCACATCAAGACATTAAAAATTTAGCCATTTGGGCCGGGGATTTAGCTCAATGGTGCCACTGCCTGCCTCGCAAGTGCAAGGTCTCAAGTTCGATCACCAGTACCAAAAAAAAAAAAAAAATAGCCATTTTTAGAGAAAATATTGGCAAACCACATATCTGATAAAGGATTAATACCTAGAATATGTAAAGAATTCATAAAAACCCCAACTCAAAAATGGGCAAAGGATTTGAATGAACATTTTCCAGAGAAGATATATAAATGGTCAATAAGAATATGAAAAGATGACCAATATCATTAATCAATAAGTAAATGTAAATCAAAATCACACACCCATTAGCACAGCTATTATCAAACACCAGAATATAAGACATTTTAACATACATGTGGAGAAAAAAGAATCCTTGTGCATTGCTGATGGGTATGTACAATAGTGTTGTTGCTGTGGAAAACAGTCCCTCAAAATGGTCAATACTGAATTACCATTTAATCCAGCAATTCCACCGAAGGACAAAAGAAGTGAAAGCAAAGACTAAAACAGATAACTTAATCAGAGCATTATTAACAATAACAAAAGACAAAAAAAACCTCATATATCCATATGATAGATGGATAAACAAAATACAGTACACACATGCAATGGAATATTATTAAGTCTTTAAAAAGAATGAAATTCTGATACATGCTATGGACAAACCATGAGGACAATATATTCAGTGAAATGAGACAAACACAAAGACAAAAAAATGTATGATTCCACTTACATTAGGTACCAGAGTAGTCATATATGCAAAGATGGAATGTAGAAAAGTGGTCATGAGAAGATAAGGAAGGGGAATGGGAACCACTGTTTAATGGGGACAGAACTTCCATATGAGATGATGAAAATACTCTGGAGATAAACAGTTGTGATGGCTGAAACATGAATGTACTTAATGCTACTGAACTATATATTTCAAATGATTATAATAGTAAATTTTACATATAAACTATTTTTACCACAATAAAGAGTAAAAAGGGACATAAACTATTGATACACACAATATGGATGAATCTCAAAATAATTATGCTAAGTGAAAGAAGCCAGACCAAAATAACCAGTGCCTATATATAATTCTAGAATTATACATAAAATTTATATAAAATACTAGAAAATTGCCAAGTGGTGACAGCAGATCAGCGGTTGCCTGAGTACAGGAAAGAGGGACAGCAAAGGGGGCACAAGGAAACTGCTGGTTCCTGGATATATGCACTATCTTGATTGTGGGGATAATTTCACAGATGTGTTTAAATGCAGGAAACTGTAAATGTCAGTATGCAGTATGCCGCTTCCTATATACCAATTATACCTGGATAAAGCTATTACTGAGAGAAGAAAAGAATTCACCCATTCTTATTGGCTTAGTCTTTCTTGACAAATGTAGGGTAATACTTCTGGTCTTCCTTTCTCGCTGGCACTGAAATTCGGCCAACTCTCGTTTTTTTTGGTGAAAACAACTGGGACTGCACTTACACATTTTGCACCACCTCTGCCTCTCCTAATCTGGTCCATTATCTGGACTACTGTGTCACCCTCGCTCAACTCCCCTGACTGCAGTGCAGCTTCTCTTCTACTCAAAATTCTGCTATGGCTCCCAATCACATTCCAACTATGAGCCCAGAACTTTGTATCACAGTATCACACAACTCTATCTTCTGCCCTCCACATCCTTGCCTCTCTGTCCTCACTTTGGCTGCTTTTTCCCCTTTCTCTTACTCTATTCCATCCACACTTGTTGCTTGTGGAACATCTCAATCATGTTCCATGAAGTTCCACTTGCACTCCATGTTCCTTACTAGACTGTTCTCCCTTACATTTCCAAATGATTCATCCTTTCTAGCCTCTGCTCAGATGCTACCTTCTGAATAAGGCCTCATATAACATCACAATAGATGGCTGCAAGCTTGCCCCTCACTCTTGTTACACAACCTACTTTTTAATTTTCTGTCTCATGTTGAAATGTAAACTCAATGAGGGCAAGGATGTCTGTGTTACTTTCAGTTATGTGCTCAACTTTTAGAAGAGTGGTTGTCAAATAGGAGATGTGAATTGTTACATGAATAATTTCATAGAGGAGCAAAAAGAAAGTGACTTGTAGGACCGAATGAGTTTTACTGGGTAGTAAATGTGACTTTTAAAAATGTGACTGTCAAGACCCGGCATGATAAAATAAAACAAAAAAAGGTCAAATGAGCTTTGAGACAGTGATGCTGACAGTGGGTAAAAAAAAAAAAAAACCTAGCTGCAATTACAATCTAGTGTTGTTTCATGATCTCAATGACAAACTAAAGAATACAGAGAAACTCATTTCTAAATTGACACTCAAGAATTATAGAAACAAATTTCTATCCTTAAGAGGATTCTACTTTTCCCACATCAGAGACAAGATCAGAAATCCTCGAGTTCCAGGAAAATCATTGCCAAGTTCCAACTTTATAGGTTATACTGTATTCAACAGGACACATTTTATGAGCCTCCTTTGCCCTTTACAGGAGATCTGGAAAATAATGAAGAGAATCTGTAATACAAGGCACTACTTAAAATTTTTTAAAACTACTTTTGCTATAATAAAGATAATGGCCTAGAAAATGTTTCCTTCAATACAAATAAACAAAAATGTTAACTATCAGTTCTTGTCTAAGTGATGTTTTTGAAGGTATCCCAGTTAAAGAACAAGGTATTGGACCATATTAAACAATGGGCTTTTAATGCATTTCTTGCTGAAATCCATTTTTTACAGCTAGGAGTAGCAAGCAATTGCCAGCAAAGCTGGAATAGAAAAATCAAATACTCTGCATATTTACATATGGTTCCCTGAAGCCATTCCTGATTAAAAATTGTACCATTTCAATCTTCCTTCTGGAGATATCTATTAACTAGAAATGCATGGGAAAGCCAACGAATTTAGTATATAATTACACATATCCTATACAAATTACTTCTCAATGACCTTTACTCATGAAAATAAGCCAAAGGGAGACGATTGGCTCATTATAAATCTATGAGAAGATTTCTCTGGGAAAAGGTATTGAGAGCAAAGTCCTGAAAGAGCTAAAGCTTCAACTGAATTTAATTTCAGCAGAAGGTAATCACTTCTGAATCTAAACTCCCAATGCATATGATGTGAGCTTTTCCAGTGGCAAGCAACACTTTCTAATTGACATGCCCGATCTTGTCACTAAGTAACTACAGGACCTTGGACAAGCTACTTTCCTGCTCCCCTCAGAGGCTAGAACCAGGTGATTTAAAAAGTCTTCTCCAGATCTAAAGGTTCACCATTTCATAATTATAATCACAAGATCACCCCACATCACATGTTTTCTCATGGCAAGGTGTGCACTTAATTTGTCTTTGGACATATATACTATCTAGAACAGCTAACTGAAAACTTCCCTTAGCAATTGCTCAACAAACATGTTTAAGGATATGAAAAACAGTTGAGTTTCTTAAGTTTCCACTCTGTGCAACCCTTTTAATCTGTATTCAACCCTGACCAGGATTTTAACCCAAAGGGCTCTCTTCAGGTCCACCCTTACCATAGTTCTGGAAGGAATATAAGGCCAGAGAACTGAACATCTTGTCTTTTAGAAGAAAGGCATCCACCAGAAAGTTTCCAGGCACCTAATTTGTGTAACATCTGGCCCAAAATCACATAAATAGAGACCAGGAAAAAGGTTCCATTTCATAGAATAAGCTAATTTAATAGATTCTAATGACCTGAGAGTATGTACTAGAAAGTTATAGTAGATGTAGGGGAGAAATGAAGTTCAAAGCAGAAAGATTTAGGGGATTTAGCCTCCGCCTGCCTCGCAAGTGGAAGGACGGGAGTTCAATCCCCGGTACCAAAATAAATAAATAAATAAATAAATAAATAAATAAATGAATGAAAGAAAGAAAGGTGTCAGGACTTTGAAGGAGGACAAATAGATCCCCTTAATCTTTCTGGAAAGTAGACATTTTAAAAACTCAAATCCCAAAGACAGTTCCACCACTTGGATACCAACTCAAAAGGTATACAAGCTTAGATGTTAAGACTCTGAGACCAGAAGGTCTAGGTTTAAATCCTACCTCTGCTAATTACTAACTGTATAACCGTGAAGGAGTTAATCATCCTTCTGTGCCTCAGTTTCCTCATCTGTAAAATGAGAATATTAGTACAGTCATGCAACACTTAACATCAAGCATATGTTCTGAGTAATGTGTTATTGGATATTTATCACCGTGTGAATATCAGAATGTACTTACCCAAACCTAGATGGTACAGGATAGTCACTCAGCATGGCCTCTTGATCCAATCAAGAGACAAGATAAACATCAGATGTATGATGCTACTTTTTACTTAACACAGCAGTGTTTCACAGTAAACTTTTTAAATAAATATAAAGAGTACACTGTAAAATAACAAAAGTATAGTACAGTAAATATATAAACCAATAACACAGTTGTATGCTCACTATCCACTATTATATAATTGTATATGCTATTATTTTATACGGCTGGAAGCACCAGAGGCCTGTTTATACCAGCATCACCAAAATTCATAGTAATTCATAGTTCTACGATATTAAAAAGCCATTAGGCAATAGAAATTTTTTAGCTCCATTATAGTCTTATGGAACTACCAACAGTATATGCAGTACCTCACTGACCAAAATATCATTATGCAGAGCACAACTATTCTTCATTATTACTTCACTCATTGAGTTGTTGTGAAAAAGATAAAATGAGTTAACAGGTAAAGTGCTTATAATTGAGTGCTTCCCATATAGTAGGTACTCAAACAACAGGAGCTCCCAGTACTATCCTTATTATTATAATTCTGGGAATCTTAGAGGTTAAGAAAACAAAGGAATTACATTGCTCTTACAGATTTGAATTCTGTAGTTCCTTCTTTCAGGTGATGACTGCAAGCATAAACATATTTATATTTAGATATAATTTATAATTGAATATTTTATCAGTCTTGACTACTCTCAACTATAGAAGCTATTGTCAAAAATTTAAATTCCTTTCTGAAAGATATTCTAGATTTCAAAATCAATTTGATCACCCACGTGAAAGGAGTACAATAGAACTATTAAACTGCTGGACTGAGAAGAAATGGGAGTACAAAGACACCTTTGTGGCAGTTCGTGCTATCACATGCCACTACTAGAGTTTCTAAAAGCGGCCTCCATAAGAAAGTAACAAACTCAATTGTTCCTTCACTTCAGAGTTCTTGGATGTGATAGTTCTTAAATCCCTGGTAAAGCTTTACTAAAGATCAGAGGATCTCAGTTCATTCCATTAGGACAGCATTGAATCTCTTCAAGGGATTTTCTTGGGTCAGTGTTACTTATGTGAGAGGCCAGGGATACTGGTGAAATTTCCAAGCTCTAAACTAGCACGTTGTTTTGAACTGAAAATATAAAGTAAAGACACTAGTTATCCTGGAGAAAAGTTTGAGACTAAGAAATTTAACAGTACCATGAAATATTTTCTCTAATATCTCTTTTCAAAAAACAATTAACTTTATTAAACAAAAAACACTAAAAGTAACAATAAAAATCCAATTAAAAAAAACTAGAGCAGTCCAAAAATAATGACCTGGATGGACATCTAAAACTCCAGTTTTTCAAATATCTATCAATAAAACAGAAGAGTTAATACCATATCTTATATTCCTCTGTCAAATAATCAGACAAAGAAGAAAGTGATGGCCAGGCTGGCCTTTAAATATCTGAGTGCCTTTTGTGTAATCCTGTTCTGAGGAATTATGGAAACCCTAAACCAGTGGTGGCACACATGCCACAGCAGGCTGTTTGTATCACTGAAAGCTCTAAAAGGTTCGCCAACCCTGCAAACACACGGAAACTGAACAACAGAAGAAGGAAAACTTAGGTAGGCCATGAAAGATTGGCCTATAATCTGTATTCTAAAGCAGTAAGATTTTAGAAAAAGAAGATCAAGTTTGCCACAGCGACCCTATGCCATCTAAAACTGCAGAACTATGCAGAGGGCTAGAGAGTTTTGTGGAAAAAGAGGAATGTCTGCTTATAAAAATCACCTCAACTGCTTCTGGTAAGGAAGGATATAGTGGTAAATAAGATATGAAACCAAGAACAAGTCCATACTTGACAAATAACGCCCATCAAGATAGTGATGTCAACCATAATAAAATATTTTGGCAAGACAAGAAATGTGCACCTGTGAGAACCTGGAAAGATTTGACAGATTTCTGTTTTCCTGGCCCTTGATCAGCAAGTTAATTATAGCAACTGTACAATCTACTCTGAGCTTTAGAGAAAGGCAGTTGGCTCTATGAATCCAAGATGCTGCTCTCCTGAGCATGGGAAAGACAAAGTGACCGTAGTGCTTGTATGCAAAAATATACTGAGTGCAGTATAGCAATGAGCCAGATAGCATAGCTAGATGAGAAAGAGATATATTCTGCAGACACATAAGTGAGACATGCCTCAAAAAGACACACAACACACAAATACACACACACACACACACACACACAGGCATATGTATTTGTTTTGTTTGGTTTTAAAGAGTTTAAACAACTCTGGTCATATTACAATTAGGGCTGCTTTTCCCTGAGCAGACTGTACCTTCACAGCTATAATTGTACACTGCCACCGCTGACCTGTCCACCAGGTTTTCATCATGGTGCCAGCTCACTGCCAATTTCCCCATGCCAAAGTAAGGCTCCTCTTTCAAATATGGCATCTTCTGAGGATCCATGAAATTCAGCAAAGTTACATTGTAGGCTGCTCTGCTCTTCATGTCCACTTCATCACTGGATGAACCCATCCCAACACTAGGGAACTCAGACATACACACTGGCACAGCATCTTCATTGGCCTTCTCTTTGACAGCAAGTTCTTCCAAAGCCTGGGTGGTTTCTATCTGCAGATAGTCATTGAGCTTAAGGAAGGTCTGACAAGCAGCAGCAATCTCAGCCTCGGTGTAGCTTACATTAGAACCCTTAACAGGCCAGGGTACCGTAAAGAGCCTGGTGTTCAGGTACTTGTAGGTGCAGCCAGGATTCCCAATGAGGATTCGAGACACTGGAGTGAGCAAATCTTTGCCTTGGATCCTCACCAGGTCCCGAAATAAGCAGCCATGCTTGTGCAGTGTGAGAAAGGCTTCCTGAACCTCTTTATGGAGTTCCTCAGACACACTGCCTGCTTCTCGGAGAACCAGCTTAGGATATTTCAGCTGCCACTGAAACAAAACCAAAGCAAAAATGGTAAATTTTATGGCTAGCAGACAGAAATAAGGTTCTTGCCTTCACATAGCTTTCTACCAAATCAAGTCAATAAATAAGGGGAAAAAAACCAAATTGTGTTAGGTATTAGGACAGAAACAAACCAGCAGGAAACCTGCCATAAGGATAGGAGGGAATCTCTTCAGAGATGACATTTAAGATGAGATCTTCAGAAAAAGAAGGAACTAGCCATGTGACAAACTTCAAAAAGAGATACAGGAAGGCAGACCAAAAATGTGAAGGCACTGAAGAAAATTATCTGCCAGTTCTAAGGCCAAAAAGAAAGCCAGTTTTACTAAAGTATATGGGCCAAAGGGAAAATCATATGTGATGAGGATAAAGAGGCAGGCAGAGGCAGAACACACACAGCCTTGAAAGTCACATTAAGAAATCTCTCGGTACACTTGAGGAGTTTCAAGGGGAGAAGAATATTTGATTTATATTTTACAAAAATCACTTTTAGTTATTATATAAAGCATGGATTGGAAAGAGGCAAATGACAATGTAGAAAATCCTACAAGGTTCTATTTAACCATCCATGATAATAATATTGAGAGTCTGGATTAAGGTGGAAGCACTGATATAATGTGTATTTTATAGGGAGGAGACGTAGTTATGGATTGGATGTGAGAAGTAAACAAAGAAGTTAAGAATGACTTCCAGATTTGTGGATTCAATAACTGAACTACTTTTTTTGAAATAAATAAGACTGAGACAAAAAGTAGGGACAAGAATAGGAGGAATGAAAAGTTTCATTTTGGAGCTGTCACCATTAAGCTATCTACCTATGAAATCTCAGGAAGGGGAACTGGATATACACAGAGCCCAGAGGAGAAGGTGGGGCCAGGAGCTCACTATGGGAACCATCAGCTGATTCATAAAGGCCTAGAAATGGATGAATCACCAAGGGAAACAGTCAAAATACAAAAGAGGGACCAACATTATTTCCAGAGTTGTAAAAGGTTCAGCACAAGACCAATTAGAAAACCAGAAGAATGTATCAAAGCAGAAGCCACATGAAAAGACTATTTCAAGAAGAATGCAGTAGTCAGTTATATCTACTGAGATGAGGTTAAGTGAGATGAGGACAGAAATCACCCATTTGATTCAGCAAGATGCAATTCACTGATGACAGTGACAAGGCACTTTCAGCAAAGTACTATGGATAGAAGTTAGATTAGAGTAGGATCAAGAGGAAGAAGTGAAGATGCCATGAACAGATGTCTTTCAGTGTTTTTGCTATGACAGGGAATACAAAAACAGAGCTAAGGATAAAGGGGAATGCTACATCAAGGGTCCATCTTTAATAGTGGAAGACTCTAGTGTACAATACAGCTTGTCAATATGATAAACAAGAGGAAGAGCCTGGTGATGCAGAAGAGAGGGTAAATAACTGAAGGACCTAAGCTCAAAAGTATCTAGAGGAGCAATCTGCCATGTGGGTCATGCAGGGATTTGCTATTAAAATTCAGAGAAAGGGAAGGGAATAAATAATAAAACTTGTTGTTTTGTGGGGTTTTCATCTAAGATGGGTTTTTCAAGATCTCCTAAAAATATATATGCATATACATATATGATTAGTATAAGTAACATCATAAAAAAGACTCTGCAGGAGTTTCTTCACACCCACTCTTGACAGCCTTCTGTGTACATGTTTCCCAGTTACTCATTCAGTTACACCATGCTGATACCTTGAAACTGGCCACAGTGATAGTGTTCAGACTACAAAAATCAGAAAACACTAAAAAGCAAAGCTTTTTTTTTTCCCCCACAGACAGTCAGTTGGTAAACATTTAGTGGGACACCACTGCGTGTGTTCAAAATTTGTTACTGACACAAAAATGCAATCCAAACATTTGGATATAAGAAAAGATACTTTCTATATTGCAATAGGCTAAAAAGATATAAATTCAGGCAGGATGGTTAACTTGACAATTGTAACATGAATAACTTCCATGAGTTTTGGTTTTGTTTTGTTTTGGTGTGGCTTTATCGTTGTGTTGTTTTGGTGACTGGAGAGCACTTTAGTTTTCTCAATGAAATACAAATGGATCTCTAGCTGTGAGTGTGTTTTAGTCATCAAAGCTGTTTGCCAAATAGTTGCAGAATCTTTCGCTACCACCAGATATTTGGGCACAATGTAGAATTTCACTTCCTGGCCCACCCATGATGGATGAGGCACGTGATTGCTTCTGTACAATGAGAGATGATGGCTGTCACTGCCAGCCTGGTGCATTTCATTGCCAGGCCAAGACCCTCCAGAACACCTTTTCCTTTTGGCACAGTACCATCTAGTAGCTGCTCTTGGATCCTTGAATTACATTAATGAGCAGTACCTCTCTGCCAACCCACAAATGATATGCAAAGTGAGCAAGAAATACTGGTGTGCAAAGCCACTGAGATTTGAGGATTGTTTATTACTACAGCATAATCTAGCCTATTCTGCTTTCTCCACGTACAAGAAACAAAAGGCCATTAGGAAATTGGAAGACGTGCAAAGAAAAATGAAGTAGTTAAGTCTGAATGTGGAAAATGACTTCGCTAAGTAAGCATAGTAGGAGTGCCCTGCTTTTCACAGTGCTGACATGTGTGTTCAAGAATTGAAAATGAAAAGATCAGAGACATGTGGCATACCATTATGGACTGTCATTGAGACTGTCAGGGATCCATTAGGATTTATAGTTTCTAGACTTCATTTATCCCAAATGGCAAACAAAACAGTGATATCATACTTTCTATTTACACAGTCAATGAAGAGACCAATACAATGGTGTAAGCAGAGACTGAACATTCTGGAGCCATGAGCAGTAACTCTAATTTTATCACTAACTGGCATTTCCTGAGCAAGTCCCTGAGGCATCAGTAAACTCATACACCTAATTAGCAGCAGTGATTAAGAAGGAAATTCCTTCATATTTTCTTAACAATGCCAGTTTTCTTTGAAAGGTCCTAAGTACAGAATATTAAAGGAAGTTATATAATTTCTAAAAACTTTATTTTTCAACACATTCCCTCTAGGACTGAGAAAGAGGAGAACACCAAAAATAATGTGTGCACATTCACACACACACCCACCCACCCACACACACACACACACAACTTGCTGCTCTGTTCAATACACATAGATGCTAGACTACAGAAGACATACTTAACCCAGCCAAATATAACCCTAACAATCTAGACAATCCACACAACCATATGAATATTACACACAAATACTTTGATGTTTAAAGCAGCATAATAACGAGAAAATAATAATAATAACATAGGAAACTTTTAAAAACATTTTTCCACTGATCTCTCATGTCCCTTTCCCCTAACAACATCTTCTTCTTTTCCCACAGTCCTCCAGGGCGACACTTCAGTGCCTCCCCTGCAAAGCCAGCTCTTTTCCCTGTCCCACACCTGACTGGTCCTTCCTAGTCTCCAAGTCTCTTTCACAAAGTGTCACTTTCTCAAGAAAACCTTCCCTGAAGTGCCATTGCCAAGCAGGTATCCCTCCATTATCATTCATCACACACTTCATTTTTCTGTTATAGTACTTACCAGTTAGTAACTATATATTTATTTGAAATATTATTTAATAATTTGTCCTGCATGACCACAAGCTTCTAGAAGAAAGTGGTGGCAATCTCATACCCCATTATATCGCAAGCACGTGGTTTACTGTAACTGATCAAAATTCTTAAGAATAAAAGAGTATCACAGCTATTTGGGAAGCTGAGACAGGGAGGATCATTTGAGCCTACAAGTTCAAGAACAGCCAGGGCAACACAGTATGACCCCATCTCCAAAAAATAAAGAATGAAAAGCTTACAGATAGCAGATTAGTGGATGCCTGGGCTGCAGACAGAAAAGAAGACAGTACAAAGAGACATGAAGGGTCTTTCTGAGATGCTGAAAACATTCTAAAACAATAGGGGAGGGGAAGAGGATGAAAACAGAATTTAAGATGTGTTATGTACATGTACCAACTATCCATGAGGAATTTAATCATTATGTACTGCAAATATGTACGAATAATTAAAGAACTTTAAAAATTGAAAAAAACACTATAATGATGGTTGCACAGCTATACATTGAACTGTGCAATATTAAGAGGTCTATTTTACATTATATAAATTATACATACATGTATATAGTTTATTAATACTTTTTAAAAGGAAGATTGAGAAATCTGAATATATAAAATTTAAATTTTTGTATAATATGAATCATAAGCAAAATTAAAAGGCAAACACTAACTGGAAAAAAGTATTTGCAACCTATATGGCAAAAATGGACTTAACAGTCTTAATGCTGAGCCATTATAAACTTAAATATATATAAAAACTATACATATACACATATAAGTATGTACACAATGGAAAAATTCACAAGTAAATTTAACAAAGAAGTCTCTTAAAATATAGGAAAAAATATACTAGAGTAAGAAAAAATACAAATTAATATAATCTGTATTAATTTATACTTAATTATTGGCTATCAAATCTGCAAAAAAGAAAATTCCATAGTAGTAATTTACATTATTGATGAGAGTAAAGTTAAGTGTTTTGATAGTGTATAATTAGAAATGGAAAATATTACCACCTCACTTAAAGCCAACTGGGCAAGATTACATATTCAGAAGCTGAATATATACATTTATCTTTTTATCCAGTTATTCTATTTCTAAGAATTTATTATAAAGAAGTAATCAGACATACACAGAGTTATGACTGTTCAAATAATTTTATTTGTAATAATTAAAACTGAAAACCAGCAAATGTCCAAAAGGGGATTACAGGGAAAATATAGAATATCTATGTAAAGAAATACTAAAGTAACAAATTTTAGGATTTTTATACTGTTTGATGAAAAAAAGAAGCAAAAATCTATGGTTAAATGTGAAATTAGTAACAAGATAATTAGACAAGAGGATTCTGGTTTCATAAAAGGAAAAAGAAATGTGTATATACAAATACAGATAAAAAAACTTGGAGGAAATGTGGTCAAAAGTTGTGATTATCTCTGGACAGTGTACTTGGAGGCACTTATAATATTCTTTTTTAATATCTATATCATTTTCACATTTTTCCAAAATAAACGTAGGGAGAAAAATCAAGAAAAGGATACAGCACTCTAAAATTCTTGATCTTCATGACATTTCTTACATTTATCAGGAAATTCTTCTTGATGCTCCTGAATTATCAAAAATTCTCAAGAGAACTTCTGCTACTCTTTGAATCTGATGTTCAAAGCTCTTGGAAATTTTATCACAATGAAAATAGTAATTGGCTAATATTGTCACTATCTCAAAGAAAATGCAAGAGACAAAGCCCCCACCCTAAATGCCCTCTTTTATTATTTATAGTGATGAAAATAGCACTGGGCATAAAAGTGTTATGTAGCACTTTTTCTCTTTAAAGAGAATAAGAAGTAACTTTGAAGAATTATACATTAAATAACATAATATTAGTTCATTCTTTCAAATAAGTTCACTTTCAAGTTTGGACAGCTACATGCAGAATGTCAGATATCACAAAATAATTTGGAAGAGCTGTTGGCAGATTTTCAAATATTTCAGAATTTTTGTTTTTTTAATTTAAACATACTAAAGTTTTCCAGAGCATATACAGTCATGAAATTATATTAATAGTTGTCTGGTCATATGCTATATTTCTTGAGATTTACAAATGATTCTATGGCAGAAATTATGATTATATACTTTAATAAATAACTGGAAAAGTATGTTAGATATAAAGTGTCAATAAGCCAGGCCCTAATCAATGGCTGAAAGATGTGGAATGCTAAACTCTCTGGAGATTAGGCTTAATTTTCATTCTGCTATTTTAAACCATTACACAAAAACTCTACATTTCCGGGAGGAAGGGGCTTCTGGGCCACCATCCGTCCCACCACTCCCGGCATAGAGGAAGGGACTTCTAAGCCACTGTCCCACTGCTCCCAACTCAGAGGATATAGGCCACGTGGGAGGCAAAAGCACCCCCCAACATGGGTCAAAATGAGAAGACACATAAATAAGTCTCAAAACCAGATTTCCAGATCACCTACAGCAACCCCAATGGGAAAGGAGATGCAACACTCTGAGATACTCAACCACCTGGACCCACTGAACTGGCAACAAAAG
>NW_004624757.1:2959382-3022766 GCF_000247695.1 Heterocephalus glaber
TCTTACGGGGAACATCTGACCATGAAACCGGTGGGGCAGAAAGTCTCTAACTAGGCAGAGAGTCACTAACAAAGAGAGGTCATGCCTTAGTTATGCAGAAGTTCCCTATTCTCTGTAGCTGGAGTGGGGCAGGGGGAAAGGGGAGGAAGGGGCTTGCTTTGTGGGGGCTCTGAAATACCTAACATCCCAGCCTTTGATTTGTTATGGAACTGGGGTGGCGGTCTCTTCTTCCGTATCTACTTTCTGCTGATCGGGGACGAAGTTGTGGGGGGAGTGGGAGGTGGTCGGGAAGTTGGCACAGCGCGGGAGCCTCTGCGGCGCTCTTGTTGGCCACGCTTTCGTAGATGTTGCCACTCTTGGTGGACATGGTACTCCCAGAGTGCCAGTTCTTTAGGAGCAGCGATGACAGTCAGGGTGGCCAAATCTAACAGGGAGAGAGGATTGGTGAGAGGAGGGTAAAAGGTCTGTGGACAGCAGGACCACTGTGAGGGCGGCCGGAGGTTGCGAGGGGAGAATTCAGTAAGTTCCACTCGGAAGGTGTTAGCCACAAAAGGGGGAATTGGCGTCCCTTTGGGAATCCGGGGACTGTCGCCAAGCTTTGGTTGGGGGATGGCCCAGGTCTTTTGGATATAGAGCACCCACTGAGGACCATTTGCTATAAAGGTTTAGAGGCCCAAGGAGGAAGATTTTTGCAGGAATTTAAACTGTTGTACTGAAACAGTTTGACCCTGTAACCATTTGGGGGCCCAAGGATCCAGAATGGTGAATTTTAAAGGATTGCATTGTCCTTGGGGACATGACTGACAATTGGGAGGGGTAATCATTTTTCTTCTTATCTTTTGAGTTTGAGCTAGAAAGTCTAGGGCAAAAATGAAGGCTCCCTGGCCAACAGGTTGGGAAAGTAGGCGGTATGGTTCAGAACACCAGTGTCGTTCTTTTGACTGCCCCCCACAATCGATGACCCCCGGCCAGCCATAATGTTGGCAGGGGCAGGCATCAATGGTAATTGAGAGGGGGTGCCCTTTGGGTTCCCATCTCACTGCTTTAATCAAGCATTTTTGGGCATCAAACCTGTCATCCTTTGGCTTATAGACATATAACTCAAAGGTCCAATGACTGGTGGCCAGAAGGGGCAGAGGACATGGGAAGGAAAAGAGTAGGAGAGGGCGGAAAAAACCTACTCTAGACAGGATAAGATCAGAAAACCCTGTGCACCTAGATAACACATGAAAAGACAGTGTTTTTCCTTTTTGTTAGCAGGTGTCAGACAAATACCAAATATCAAAAGGGCACACAGAATTAATATCAAAACAAATGAAGCAGGGAAAGATATAGTTAATAAAGGGGCACAGTTACTCAGCCTCATGTATGACAGCCTATCGTGAGGTTTCAGCCGTGGGAGAAGGATGTTCTGCAGTCCTGGTCAGCTTAAGCCGGGTAGGTCCTAGAGAACAAAAAAACTGCAGGAGTGGTAGGGAGAGATTTAGGAAGACAAGAGTCTGCATGTTTTCTCAGGAGATGTCGGCATGAGAGTTCGAGAGACGGGCTGCAGAGGAGATCATCAACATGTTGGAGGACAGAGCTGGTGGTCAGGGAGAGGGATGTTAAATCAGGGACAAGGGCCTGTTGCTGCTGGAAGTGTAGAAGCTCCGAAGGGCTCATCTGCTCCAGCCACTGCCTTCCTACTGCCAGCACTGTCCCTGCCTGGGCCACTTGCAGTGGTGCCAGTAGCCCCAGTCCCGCCACCGCCATCTGCCTGCCCAGAGAGGCTGCCCATGCCTTTCTGTCCAGACAGAGCCGATCTGATTGTCTCTAAGGCTGATTCCACCATCATGTCGCTCCAGCAGGACCTGTCGGCCTGGTTCAGCCCGCGTGGGGCATGGGGCTTGCTCAGGTCGCCGCCTGCCCACTGCCGCCCTGGTGTCCTCCAGCGCTCTGCACCCTAGCCATGCCGGGGCATCACAGGCACCTCAGTGGGAGCTCGGCGCACCCCACCTCTGTACTGCCCCAGCCTCTGGGACCCTGGCATCTCCACCCCCAGCCCAGCCCTGGCTCCTCCCTGCCGCACCACACCCTCCTCACGAGCTGGGCTGTCCCAGCCGCTGCCACTTGCTCTGGGCTGCAGGGCTGCGACTGAGGGGGAGGAGTTATCCCACACTATTGGATCTATCACATCAGGCAGCAGTGGGAGGTTATGGCTATGCAGGTCTGGCTGGGGGAGGACCAGGATGAAAGCAGACTCAGCTATGGGTAATTGGAAAGAAACGGCTGCCTTAAATTTGGAGAGCAGATCCCTTCCCAGAATGAGGACGGGGCAACGAGGTAAAAGGAGAAATGACTGGGAGAAAGGGAGACCCTGTATGTGGCAAGACAAAGGCTCAGGGGCTAGCGGGGAGAAAACAAGTCCGTCAACTCCCTCAATCGAGACCCCTGAGGGATGCGTAGGTCCGGGGCATTCAGGAAAGGCAGAATAAGTGGCCCCAGTCAATAAGAAATGAGATTGGCTTACCTGCCACATGGATAGTTACCCTGGGCTCCTTTGATGTGATGGGCGAAGGGGCCAATGTCCCAGGGCACCGTCACTCTTCCATGGCTAGGTCCAACAGGTCAGGCAGAGCTGGACTGGATTTCCTCTTGGGGAGGAGGGGACTGGCCTTCCACACTGAGGGGAGGGAGGACAGTCTACCTTCCAGTGTCCCTTCTGTTTGCACAGAGAGCAGGGTCCTGACGGTGGTTTTGGGGACTGGCAGTCCCTACCCCAGGGGCCGGATTTCCCACATTTAAAACAGGGACCTGAAGGGATCTTTGTAGGTCCCCGCCAACTGGTCTGGGGAGCCTTGTAGGGCAGCAGCCAGTAGCTGGTATTTAGCCCGATCATGCTGGGCTTTTTCTGCCTTTGCCTGATCCTCGTGAACACTGAAAATTTTAAAAGCCATAATTAAAGTTCCCTCGGCCAATGCAGGATCAACTTTGGTGAATTTTTGGAGGGCCTCAGTTAAGTGGGCCAAAAACTGGGCTGTGTGGCCCACCTAATAATTCCAATTGGGGTCCTCCCAGGGGATGGCAGTAGTGCCCACAGGATTGGTATTATCTGCCTCGTGGACCTCATCTGTGTGTGCCTGGGCCACCAGCCAGACCCTCTCTTTCTCTTCTGGGAGGAGAGTGGAGGAGAGAATAACATAGAAATCATGCCAGGTGAGATCATAGGATTGGGTCAGATATCTGAATTTCTTAAGGTATGTATCGGGGTCTGTAGAGAAAAAACCTAAGCATTTTTCAAGTTGGGACAGATAGGTGAGGGAGAAAGGGACATGGGCCCTAATAACACCTTCAGCTCCCGCCACTTCACGGAGAGGCAGGATGGGGGTGAGGGAGGGAGCCGGCCACCCCGAGACCAAGTATGCAGAGGAGAGGGAAGGTCAGGGGCATGGGGATTGGTGGCAGGGTCAAAAGAAGGTTTGGGATCTGGGCAGAGAGGAGGCTTGGAATGGGCTAAGAGAATTTGAGAGGTGGGACAGGAGGAACACAAGGAGGGGCAAGAGCAGAGAGCGAAGAAGGCTTGAACATAAGGGATTTCAGACCATTTGCCATTGCAGTGACAAAAATTGTCCAGATTGCGGAGCGTGATAAAATCAAAAGTGCCATTCTCGGGCCATTGGGACCCGTTATCTAAGCAATAGTGAGGCCAAGCAGTGTTACAGTAAAAGATTAGCCATTTTGGCTTAACCGAGTCCCCAAGGCCGAGGGTCTTAATGTGTTTTAAAAGACAACCCAGGGGGGTGTCCCAAGGAGGCCATGACTGAGTGGTCCCCATTAGGTGTCTGCAAATTGAAAGAGTGAGGACAAAGGTTCCTAAGAAAAGGGGGTAGGGAAGGAGCATCCTCATTCCTTAATCCCTTTCCACAACTGAGGGCTAACCCAGCCCAGGGGTGAACCGTTCACCAGTCAGATGTCTCCGAGGTGGAGAAGGTACGGACTGTTCGGTCTGTCCGGTATCCGAAAGGCCACCCGGATGCTCCTGACCTAGTGCTAGGATTTTCCATGAGGCTACCAGAGCCCAAACTACAGGAGACCCAAAAGGGAGACCCTTGACTCACCCGTTGAAAGAATCAGGCCGGTGTTGGATGTGGCATCAGCAATGGCAAAGGACTGAAAGCCCTGGAGGTGTGTGCCCCGGTTCGGCAGCTGCAGGTCCGGGAAGGGGTGATAGGGAGTGCAGCTCCAGAGCCTGCAGGTCCCAATAGCGCCACCTCCCCGGGTTTCGGCACCAGAATGAAAAGTGCCGAAGAATGGGCACACATGAATGTTCAAGCAGCAAGCCTTTACTGGGGCAACAGTCTGCAGCCTGCCGGGCTGACTTACAGAAGGGAGACCAGCAGCAGCATGAGCTGAGCTGGAGGCTTATATGGGGTTTTGCAGGTGGGAGAGCACTAGTTCATTGGTGAGGATGGGTGATTGAGGCTGGGGCATGTAGCAACAAGTTTCGGTTGGGGGGATGGAGTAACCGTTTCCAGGAAACCCCTATCTTACGGGAACATCTGACCATGAAACCGGTGGGGCAGAAAGTCTCTAACTAGGCAGAGAGTCACTAACAAAAAGAGGTCATGCCTTAGTTATGCAGAAGTTCCCTATTCTCTGTAGCTGGAGTGGGGCAGGGGGAAAGGGGAGGAAGGTGCTTGCTTTGTGGGGGCTCTGAAATACCTAACGCCAGTGAGGCTGAAAAAAAAAAAAAACAACAATTCAAGAGATTCTGAAGAAGTAAAATTGTCATAACCCAAAGACTGACCAAGGGATAGAAGCACTGGATAGAAGGTGAGGATAACAAGGTTCATTACCTGAAGAATGGCATAAGAACCCACTGAGAAGAGAATGAAAGGAAGGCATCAAGTGACATAGATTCTTACTAAAATGTAAGTCACATCCTGTCATACTTGTGTTCTCATTCCTCTCCTGTCACCTCATCTCACTTGGGAAAACAGCCAACATTCTTGCAATAGACTGCAAGTTCTAGTATAATCAAACCTTTGGCTGTCCGATCTCATCTCCTACTCTTTCCATCTCTCTCACTCACCTTTAGATATGAGTTATGTCAGCCTCAGGGGCTTTTCATTTCAAACATATCTGAGGATTTGCTGTTGCAGAACATTCTACCCTAAGTGTGTACATGGTTTGCTCCTAGATTTCTATGAGACATAGGCACTTCTGTACTGTCCACCCACAGGAAATAAGCTCAAAGAAACTTGTCATTTTCCACAATTTCATACATAAAACTTTAACCTGGCACTGAATGTGGAACCTAAATACATTTATTTAATTAAGTAATTAATGTAGATTATATTGTTTTAGATATACCTGAAAAACTTTCAGGTAGAGCTACCCAGTAGGCAATAAGGATTAGAGCAACAGAGGTCACAAGGAAAAACAGGATGGAGACAGAGTTTGGGGTCATGGGGATAAGGGCACAGCATTCTTAGAAGGATTTGGAGTACAGGAAAGCATGGCAATAAAATATTAAGAGCCTAGACGAATAAACCACCTGGTGTGGGCTCAATCCTATGCCTGATACTTCTTTCCTAAATTTTTTGCACAAATTTTTAAAGCTCTCTATGCCTCAGTTTGCCCATCTCTAGCAACACACACCTCGGAAGACTATGGTAATATTTAAATGAGCTAATTCACTTAGAACAGTGCCAGAAAACATAGCAGGTAGAAAGTGCACAACAAATGAAACCAAGGGGAAATGGTGAGCAGAACCGCATTTTCTCTAGATAAGAGAAAGCGCATTCATATTGTGGCCACCAGAGTTCCTCCTCTGACAATTTCACTGCTCATCTCCTGTGCTCCATGGCAAGCTAACGGACAGAAATCTCCGTTTTTATGTATCAACCTCTTGTTACTGTTTTCCTTTTTCTTTTTTTGTTCTATGGTCTTATCAAAAGAAATTGCAAAACTTCCCTGCAGATACTCTGAATGAAGCATGGTACAGTATATGGGGAACAGAACAGTAGAGCAGAAAGTGCATGGGACTTTAGAGCCCAAAAACACTGAGCTTTTTTTTTTTCTATTTTCATTTTTTATTCACACATGTTTGGAGTCCCTAATGATTACATTCCTTGTGGAAAGTTGGTATAGTTACATAACGCATCTTAATTCTTTTTTCATCCCCTTCTTCTCCCCTCCTTCCCGGCACTCTCTAATTCTTGGTCCTCTTTTACAAAAGATCTATCTCCCTATTTCTATTTTCTATCTTTTGTTCTTTATATTTAAGGTTTTTCATATAAGAGAAGTCATGTGATCTTTAAATCTCTGTGTCTAATGTATTTCACTTAACACTATGGTAGGAGGGTACAATCATTTTTCTAGAAATAACTTGAGTTTATTTTTCTTTATGGCAGAGTGGTATTCCATTGTGCACAAATACCACATTTGCTTTATATATTCATCTGTTTACAGACACATAGGTCACTTCCAAGATTTAGCCATTATGTGCTGTGCTGCCATAAACGTGAGTATACATGTATCCCTATAATATGATGTCTTTAACTCTTTCAGGAACATACCTAGAAGGGGTATAGTTGAGTCAAATGGAATTTCTAGTTTCACTTTTCTGAAGAATCCATATGGGTGTACTAGTTCACATTCCCATCAATAGTGTAGAAGCATTCCTTTTTCCCCACAACCTTGCCAGCATTTGTTATTATTTGATATCTTGGTGATAGCATTCCTTCTAGAATAACATGGTATCTCAGTGTTGTTTTAATTTGCATTTCTCTAATGGCTGGCAATATTGAACATTTTTTCATGTATTTACTGGCAATTTGTACTTCTTCTGAAAAGTGTCTATTCATTTCGGTGGCCCATTTTATGACTTGGGGATCTAATTTTTTATATTCTAGACACTAGTCCTCTGTCCAAGGCATAGCTGGCAAAAAAAAATTTTGCCAATCTGTAAGTTGTCTCTTCTCTCTGTTGATTGTTTTCTTTGCTGTGCAGAAGTTTTTTGAATTGATGTGATGCTATTTGTTGATTCTTGGTGCTATTTCATGTTTAACTAGGTTTCTCTTCAGAAAGTCCTTGCCTACATCTATGTCTTCAAGAGTTTTACCTATTTTATCTTCAGCAGATTAAGTGTTTCTGTTTTAACATTTAGATCTTTGATCCATTTGACTTTAATTTAGTACATGGTTAGAGATATGGGTCTATCAGTGGTGGTAAACCTATGGCACATGTGTTGCAGCAAGCTGTTTACATCACTGAAAGCTCCAAAAGATTCATCATCATTGGTCTAGGTTCATTTCTGCATATAGATAGCCAGTTTTCCAAGCACTGTTTATTAAAGAGGCTGTCTTTCCTCCAGAGTAGGTCTTTGGACTATTTGTCACAGGTCAGATAGCTGAATTTGACTGAGGTTGTTTCTATACCCTCTGTTCTGTTCCATTTATCCATGTATCTGTTTTTGTGCCAATACCTTGCTGCTTCTATCATTGTAGCTTTATAATATAACTTCAAGTCCAGGATTGTGATACCTCCCACTTTGCTCTCTTTAGCCAGGATTCCTTTCCCTATTCTGGGTCTCCTGTGGTTCCAGATGAATTTTAGAATTGTTTTCTCCAGTTCTCTGAAGAAGGCTGTTAGTATTTTAATTGGGATTGCATTAAATCTGTATACCAATTTTGGAACTATGGCCATTTTTACTATAATGGTTCTGTTTATCAAGGAACAGGGGATATGGTTCCATTTTCTGATGTCCCCTTCTATTTCTCTTTTCAGTGTAGTATAGTTTTTGTTGCAGAGGTCTTTTATTCCTTAGTTAGGTTAATGCCTAAGTACTTCATTTTTTGGTGCTATTGTAAGTGTTTTTTCCTAATTTATTTCTCAGTGGGTTCATTATTAGTGTATAGGCATGCTACTGATTTCTGTGTTCTGCTACATTACAGTAGACTCCTAGAGCACCTGAGAATTGTGAAAAAATGCAAATTTCAGATATGGTCAGAAAAATGCCTATAAATGCCTACTTTTGCAGTTTAAACTCTAAATATGCTAAATCCCCCACAGTTATGTAATTTAATAAAATACTGTAAACAATGCTGTAATAATTTAATTTAATGAAAATGCTATACAGTAGTTCAGCCTTCTCTTGGAGTGTCAAACTTCTTCTGGTGCTTAGGTTCATAGCCAGAAGCCTCAGAAGATGCAGGATATTTTTGTGGCATCTTAGGGATCTTAGGGCTTTAAGAACAACAAAACTGAGAACATTCCAGATAGCTACAAGTGGTACAGCAACCTATCTTGATGCAGGAATGCTGGTGCATCTGCCAGGGATGGGTTACAGGGCAGCAGCCAATCACCAGTAAGGAGAACTGAATACCACTCTCAGATTGGCTACTTGCAAAACTTCCGCCAAAAAGACAATTGTGGAATATATTTGCGGTTGCCAGGGAAATCGCAGGGGGTTCTGTGAACAATTGTTAGTTAGGTTCTAAGGAAAAATCCATGAACAACTGAGACCACAAACAACTGACACCATGAACTCTGAACCACAACTTCGCGGGCGTATACTGTATATTGTTTAGTCTCAACACATTTGCATAATTTCTGTGTTTTCTTTTGTCATTGATTTCTACTTTCATTGTGCTATGATTTGATATATGCATGGTATAGTTTTAATTCTTTTACATTTATTTAAGCTTACTTTAATGGCTAACAGGCAGTCTGTTTTGGAGTAAGTTCCATGTGCTGCTGAGAAGACTACTCTCTTGTTGGGTGGACACTGTAGATACCTAGCATTAAATCTATTTGTTCAAAGGTTTTATTCAACACTGATATTTCTTTGTTGATTTTTGTCTAGTTGATCTATTTGTGACACTGTGGTATTGAAGTCACTCATTATCATTGTGTTTATTTTTATCTGCTCTTTTATGTCCAGTAGTAGCTATTTTATGAAGTTGGGTAGGCCATAGTTTAGTGCATATATGTTAGTAATTGCTACTTCTTCCTGTTAGATTGTTCAGTTGGTCAGTAAGTACTGTAGTGATCTTTTTTGCTTTTTTGATCAGTTTTGGCTTGAAGTCCACTTTGAATACAGGTACCTATACTTGCTTTTTTGAGGGGTTCTCCATTGCATATTGTTACCCAGCCTTTGGTTCTTTTTGGATTACATGTGTTTCTTGTATACAGCATATTATTGGATTTTGTTTCTTGATCTATCCCACTAATTTGTCTTTTGACTGGGGAATTGAGCCCGTTAACATTGAGAATTATTACTGAGAGGCACTGACTTATTCCTGTCATTACCTTATTTTCCTATTGTTGATTTCCTATCTTTCCCCTCTACTTAACTGTTCACTCTACCTGGTGTATTCATTCTGTTAGACCTTTTGTCATTGTTAGCTTCATTGTGTTTTTGTAAGACATCCTTCAGAATTTTTGGAGTGCTGGTTTAGTGGTCATGAATTTCTTTAGGTGGTCTTTATCATGAAAATATCTTATTTCTCCATCAATCTAAAAGTTCTGCAGAATCTATCAGCCTGGGTTGGAAATTATTTTCTTTTGGGGATTGAAACACTTCACTCCAAGCTCCTTGCCTTGAAGGTTTGTGTTGAGAAGCCTGCTATAATTCTAATGGGCTTACCTTTATAAATTATTCATTGTTTTTCTCTAACCACTTTTAAGATTCTGTTCTTGTACTGGACTGCTGGGATTTTTACTATAATGGGCCACAGAGAAGTTATTTTCTGATGGTGGCTATTAGGGGTTCTATATGCCTCATTCATCCATATGTTAAATTCGTGTCCCTTATTCGGGAAGTTTTCCGCTGTTAGTTCACTTGCTGTCACTTGCACCATCTTCTGATTTTTCAATAATTCCAATTAATCTTAGATTAGTCTGTGTCATCTAGGAGCTGCTGGATCTATTTTTCATGTTCTCTTGCTTTTTTTTTAAGGTTTCTCTCATTAACTAGTCATGACAATAGCCCTACCTTCTAGTTCTGATAATTTGTCTTCTCTCTGGTCACTTCTGCTGCCTATATGTTTGACAGAATTTTTAATCTTCTGAATTTCTAATTGGAGCCTTTCCGTAGACTCTTAAAACTCTTTTATGTTGGTCATTCATGCTTTGATTGCTTTGTTTAGCTCTGCTACCTTTTTACTAGTAGACTCACTGATCATTTTATTTAGCCTAATAACTTATTATTTAGATCTTCTGTGAGCTAGTCAAATGCCTTATTGATCTGTTTTGGTTATCTCCCTTGATATTATTTCAAATAACCTGCGTATATGGCTTTTGCTTCCCTCTCCTTTAGTGCCTTGTGGATCAATTTTTGGATGAATTTTGTTAGCTTGTCTTCTCGTCTCTATTTTTGTTTGTTTGTTTTTGTGTTGAGGTTTGTGAGTTTGAGTTGTAATATAAAGCCTTGTTTCTAGTTTGCAGACCTCTTTAGTTAATGTCTACTTTTCAGTGGTGTCCTCCGGTCATGGCTAACTATTGGCCTTTGTCTTTGTCCTAGGATCCAACCATCTTCATTTACTTGGGATGGGAAGTTATAGCATATTTGGCCTAGTACCCAGTTCTCCAGGAATGGGCCACAATACTGTTAATGACCCCAAAATAATCCAGATATTAGCCTCCCAAGAAAACCATTTAATAGCAACAGCTATGTCACCTTTACTATAGCAATAAAATCAGCATCAATTATAATGTCAATTACAAACTAAGTATTGATAAATACTAAGGACCCATAATGTTCTACCCTTAACCATAGAAAAGAGATCTGTAATTATAGTATGAATACTAAAACAAACCAAATATTGACCTACTATTGACCTCCAGTAAATATGTACTAAATGGACTTTACCTCTACTAACAATAGAACAGTATTCAATAGCAATAGTGTAAGTCAATTACCTATCTAGTGAGTCATAAACTTAGTAGATATACCAGCAAAGGTCAAGATGGTGAGGAACTGTGGAATGAAAGAAAATTGAGAAATTCATCAATGGAATATAAGGAGAGAAAAGTGAGATGTGAGGGTCCTAAGGAGGATAAAAGGAAATTAATAATGTTAGAGAACAGTAGCATGAAAGAACAAACAAGAAAAAGAAGCAAAAACCTGCAGCAAAATATAGGAAATACTATAAAGATAAAAAGGAAGAAAAAAACTCAAAGGGAAAAAGAGAAAAGGACAGAAAAGAAACTAAAAGAGTCCCCCGGGGCAGGGATTTAGCTCTGCCTCACAAGAGCAAGGTCCCAAGTTTGATCCTGGCACTGAAAAAAAAAAAGTCCCCCAAAAGAGGAGAAAAAACTCCAACCCCCAAAAAACCCAAAGAAGGAAATAAAAAAGTAGTGGAAAAAAAAAAACCAGTGAAATGAAAAAAGATGGAATAAAAGAAAAAAATTCCTGTATGAATAGTTTCTTTTCTTGGAATCAAGCTGGTTACAATTTTCTCCACCTAGTTTTCAGGCCAACGAGTTTTTGAGGCACCTTCCCTGCACCAGAGGTCCCTTTGTCTGTTCCCCCTAGACTGTGGTTATCCAAACCAAGGCAGATCCTTCATTCCTGATGGCAGATGGGAAATGCAATCAGCCCTCTGGTTTCTGTTGGATGTGGACCATGTGGTGGGGGTGCAGTTGTTGGACTTAACATAAATGGTCACTGGGTGTGGTTGTTCCCTTCTGTTCCTAGGCACTATCTTTGTCCAGGATAAAGTGACTTGGTTAGTCCTTGCAGTGGGAGACAGGGGACTGCTCTTCCAGAGTGGAACTGCTTGTTTGTGTTAGGGTAGGGTTGCTGCATATTGGGAGTGGGCCTGCACCTATGAGCACATGAAGCTTTGGTAGGACATCTAGATACAAGTCATAACACCAGATATCATGAGTTGTGTGGCTTTCCTCTGCCATGATGTTCCTGCCTTGGTGCCAATCACCCATAAACTGAAACCTCTGAATCTATGAGCTAAAATAAACCTTTCCTCCTTTAAATTAGAGGTGCCATACATCTTATCAGAACAATGGAAAGCTGACCAATACAAAGTATGACAAAAGGAGTACAGACAACTCTGGGCCACCAAGGTGTCAGGGATGCTTTCTACAAGAGATGACATATGGGCTGTTACTAACAGGAAGCACAGAAGTTCAACAAGAAAGGACACACTTTGTCAGAGGACATAGCAAGAAGGCCCCAAGTATGAAACTACATAGCTTCTTGGAGGTAGTGCAAAAATTAAATGTGGACAAAAAGGTAGAAGAGCAGGGGAGATGAGGCTGGAAATATAAGAGTTAAGCAATGAGCATCCACTGTGGATGTGAACCAAGGGCTTGACACACTCCGAGTTATGTCCTGCTCGGAAAATACAGTGAACCCTTGACTTACGAACTCAACTGGTTCCTTGTAACTCAATTGGTTGTTAGTCATTACAGCTGAGATCTGGCGGTTTACCTGACACACTACAGATAACAAGAAAAAGATGAGTCTTCCATTAGCCTAATTAACCCAAGTTGTTCATATGTTAGGCTGGTCGTAACTTGAGGGTCCACTGTACAGTGACTTGAAGGTCTGAGAGGGGCAGAGAGGAAAACTAGAGTGATCTATAAGGAGACAGAAGAGGTAAAAGATAGTGAAAATCTAATGTGAATAGGAATGAGACCATATCTTTTCCGCCGCCTGCCTTGCAAGCTCAGGGTCCTGAGTTCAATCCCCGATACCAAAAAAAAAAAAAAAAAAAAGAGAGAGAGAGACCATATCTTAGAAATGACAATGAACTAGAAGTCAAAACACCTGGATTCTAGGTGGGTAAACTCCTTTCCTATCTTCCTTTCTTGTTTCCTCAAGGTCTGCTACATATAAGCAGGTACTATAGATGTGATACAGTCCTATTCCTATATGTTAAGAGCATCTAGCCTAATAAGAAAAGATACATGAAAATTTATTAGCTTGGCTAGCCTAGCATGCTTACTGCTATTTAACTCACTACCTTCTTCTAAGATACCAGACGCTAAAGACCACACATCCAGTGAGCTGTCCAAGTGCTACTATGCTATCAGGTAAGTAACAGAGAAAAACCAACTCAAGAAACTGAAAGAAAAAAAAAAAAAAACAGTGATCGAGTGACAATTTTTTAGAGGACGGATGGATTTAGCCACGTACTCCCAGATTTCTAAGTGAAACCACACTTTTTATTTTTGCCACAATGAATTTGATTTGCATTCCTGTCACTTGTAATGGAAAAAGTGCTAATGAATTCAAGGACAGAGACACAGAATCCTGTAATTGCTACACAATGTGGTGGTACAACAGAGTTATTGATAAAATATAAGTAACACAGAGGAGAATGCAAGTCAATTCAACTTGTAGATAAGGTAGGTGGGGGAAATTTTCACAAAAAAGGCAATGTTTACCTCATCTCTTAAAAGAATTAGCCATCCAGCAACAGCATAAGGAAGAAAGTTTATTCTATCCATTAAAAAAAAGCATGAGCAGAGACAAGGAAGCAGGGAAAACCATGCAATGTTTGGGGGAAATTATAACAGTGCACTGTGCTAAAGCACTAGTTAGTTCACAGAGAAAGCAGACTGTGAAGGAATTTGTACACTTGGTGTGGACCAGCAGTCACTTGGTGATCAGTTCAGTCTCACCCATTCTTTAACCTCACTAAACCAGTAGACTTACAGGTAAAAGAAGGGAAATCAGAACACATCACTACAAAATGGCAAAAATATTAAAATGTCTTACCTGCTGATAGAATTCATCATCTTTGGGGGTCAGATAAGGAAGCCAAGTATCTTCAAGCTCCTCAAGAAGCCTCAGTTTCTGATTTAAAATAATAATAATATATGTGATTGAATATAAAAAGACCAAAAATATAAGATAATATCTTATTTTCCCAATAACAGAATACAAAAATGTATGCCAAACTTGAATGTATAAACTTTTAGCACTAGAAATTGGTCAAACACCAATTATGAAATGTATTAATTGAATTATACACATTTTAGGTTACACATTGTATAAAGCACTAGTTTTTATTCTCATTCCCATTTCATGAAACAACACAACTGATTCTTCATATATATATTTGTTATCAGGGTCTTTTTCATTGCTGGGGTCCCTTTTTGAGTCATCCAATACAGTTTTCCAGAACAATCATCTGCCTGTACAATCTGCTTCAGATACAGTATTTATCATCCCTACCATGATGCTATAGATTAAAATACCAAACTAAGCCACCACTATCTATTTGTATAACCTCAGGATATTTGGAATATTTATTCACCCTGTAATCATTTATTTTATCATGCCCACTTATAGTACCTCTTTTTTAAAATGACCTTTCATCTCTATAAGAATTTCTAAATCTGGGTTCAATCTGCCTCTTTGCTTCCCTTCTTTTCCAGTTTTATGACGTATACTTAAACATCCATAGCTAGTGCTGTCTGAGACTGTTTCAGAAAACTATGTCTTCCTCAAACAGTTCTTTTCTGTTCAAACAAACTAACTGAGAGAGCCCCATATTATAAGGCACCTTATAAAGAATCAAATACATATAAGGTCACTCTCTTTTTCTGAGAGATTTTTTAAAATGATACCTAATTTTACATTCAAGTATATATGGAGTCTCTGTGTATGTGTGTGGTATATATGTGTGTATATACAAACAAATGTGGATAGACATATACATACTAATTTCTTGTATCAAAAACAAAAATGGCAGAAACAACAACAGTTTTCAAATAAAACTACCCAAACAATGTATCATCAAGGCTCTTCTTAGCCAGTAAGGTATCATTCTAAGAATTACAAAGCTGCATACCTACTCTGGGCCAGTGTAGCCCCACCTGATATAATACAGCTTGGTAAACACTAATTGCATCTCAGCCTCCCTCATGCCCGTAGCCATTGTCTACACAGTACACAATCTCTCAACCAAGAACAAAGTCCTGTCCTCTTCCACCACAAATGCACCATAATCAGAGTAGTCCAGAACAAATCATTTTGGTTCTGTAAAACTCAAATTCTTTCTGTTAAACTCTGAACAGTTTTCCCTTATTAAGGACCATCATAACACTAACAGCACAAACCATAGTCTGGGTAACTCACTAATTGGTTAATTTGTTTATCTGCTTTCAGTATCAACCCTTTTGGGCAGCATAAAAAGAATTAAAGATATTTCCATGCATACACTGAACTTGCACATTTATGCACACCACTGCTAATTCAATCAAAAACCTATACTTCAATTTTTATTTTGAGCTCAGAAAAGCCTGCATTTTCCTAGGTACCTTTTACCAGTTCTTAGAAACTTTTATAAATATTAAGTGCTAGAATATTTATAAATGTCACCAAAAAATGTAAGCCTTGAATAATTCAAAGACTCTATAAATACCACCTTAAAATCTCTTCATGAGAGTCTATCAATAAAGCTAATTTGTGTATAAGGAGGAGCACAAAGGTATAGACTCCCAAAAGAAATTACATTCTCCATCTAAATCAGATAAAACACCAGCAGATCTGACCCATAGATCAACAAGTGTTGATGGAGGCTTAACTTTTTATAATTAACATTTCATCTAAATTATTGTGAAATCAACCACTTCTCAGTTCAAATGAGGTTCAGAGCATGAAACAAGTATAAAACATTGTAACTTGGAAGGATGTATCAAAAGAAAAAAATTCTACAAGAATGTTCCCACTGTAGAGCAAGGAGAATATAAATGGCTTTCCTCCACTAGGAATTTTAAGGCTGCGATGATCGTTATATCTACATGACAAGGGAGAATGGGGGTCAGGAAACCACTCAACTTAAGACCACACAGATGAAATCTTCTCTGTACGTCCTCCACTACTTGCAATTTCACCATTTAACTGACAAGATCAATTACAAATAACAATATTGATGAACTTAAAAAGAAGTTTGGCTCATGATCACATGGTGAAATCAATCAGAAATCAATGTTAACTTACACTGGTAATTTATGAACATCAAAATTTAAAATTGCGATTGCTTTATAAAATTAAATATTGCTTTTAAAAAAGCAAAGTCACTGTAAGGTTAAATGAAATGAGTCCTCTCACACTTTGCTATGGAAAGTATAAAGCAGTATAAGCACCTGGGAAGGCAACTTACAATTCCTTTCAAAATTCAAATGCTTTTTTACCTTTTGACCCAGAATCATGCTTCTGAGGATTTATCCTACAGATATACTTGTAACATGGTTCAGATGAAATGTACAGGGTGACTCATTACATGATTATTTGTAGAATAAGGCTTGGAAATATTGAAAACCACTGAGTTGAACACTTTAAAAGGGTGAATTTTATGGTATGTGGATCATCTCAATAAAGCACAAAGATTAGAAACAATGAACTGTTCATCCACAGAGGATAGTGAAATAAACTAAGATTCATTCACATCATAAAACAATGCAACAGTAAACAAGAACAAAACAAAAACCTCCCTGTTCATGAAATAAAAAGTTCTCCAGGAGTTACTGGAAAGTTACAAAAAAAAAAAAAAAGATACAACATCTGCTTGAATTCACATAAAAAAATATAGGATATGAGACAAACTATTAAAGTGCATCTGTTAAAATTAGGCAGGAAATGACTAGAAGGGGGCAGATAGGAGAGCAACCTCTTCAAAATATTCTATTTTTTAAATTTTCAATGTAAACATATTAGCTATTCAATACATTGTCTATTACTGATTCAAACATATTACATATTAATTCTTTAATGCAATTCAATACAAAATTGAAGAGGTTATGAATTTTTTGCTCCATTTTTAAAAGTACATACTTTCATCCACGTACAATAAAGTATTTATTCAGGAAACCATCGTAGACTAACATACTAAAGACTGAAGAGAGTTGAAAGCAGCTCTGACAATTCCTTTGAGTCAAATGCCAGCCAGCAAACAAACACACACAACATTAAAATGCACTCTGTGCTGAAGGTGGAAGGGCTCACACTTGATTGTCAGATCTGGCTAACCGCTGCTCCTTGGCCTGATGTACAGATAAATCCACACAGCTGGGCCCTGCAGCACACTGCTCTGCCTACAAACTTCTTTTCTGCCACACTCGTGTCAAATGCATCAAGCTGCTCACAAATGCCACACAGAAAGCCAAAGAGAGTGCAAAGCCTCAGCTCTCCCACCTGGCAGGAGGGAGATATGGAGAGTTTTCCATGTGTCATTGCCCATTCATTTCCAGAGCTCTAGCCAGTAAACAGGACATGAGAGATTACATAAAATACGGTGGGAGATCAAAACCATAAAGGTTTGACGTCAAATGACAGAACTTTACTCTGGGCCTAACCCTCTGTTTTCAATGCGAAAAGTGGAAGTATATCTGAGCTTATGTATCTTGCCAAACAAGACATAGTTTGAGAGTCTTACAGTAATTATTTTGAAAGGTTAACTGGATTATGAATCATAATCAGGGTATAGTTCACCTACAAATGAAGTGTAATCTTGTCCCACTTCTGTCTCTTCAGCCTCATTACACAATGCTAACAATTCTTATTCTTTCTCCTTTTTTTATTCTCCACATAATAGTTTTTAAATGCATCACATTCTGTCAAGTTCAATAAAAATTTAATTTTGTTATCTGAGTCTTTTCAAAATATAATCACAAAGGCAAGTGAATGTTCACTGTGACCATAAAAATGTGATCTTGTAAAAGTTTCAAGCACATGGTAAGACTGACCTAATCCTTAAATAGGGCATGATTAGATAAGGAAGACACCTCCAAATTAACACTAGAAAGATCCATAAGAAGTAGCTAAGTCTAAATAAGTATAGATAAATATTTTATATATAATATAATGTGTATTTATTTTGAATAAAAAATTTTTCAAGTATCTCAACCATTTCAATAAACTTAGCATTTCCTGTCCTATTCTCCATAAAAATATGGCACAAACAGGATTGGAAGGTAAGAGTGAACTGTTGAGTACAGACTCTATTACTCTTATGTATCATGCCATACCTGAATCAATGTCTCTCAACGTCAGTTTCCTAATCTTTAAAAAAAAGTTTCATATGATTTTTTGTGGAGAGATAAAATTTATCATATATACTAGTATACTTCGAAAAATATGAACTATGCAAATATTAGGCAAATGGCATTCAAAGTGGAGGGTTCTGTATAACAAAGCAAACACTAAGGAGCCAAACTCAAAGAGTTCAAATGCCAGTTCTGCCAGTTTAGTTACAAGATTGGCATTAGTTTCTTATTTTTCTATGAGCTGCAAAGGAAGTAACACATAATGATCTAAGAGTGTCTGGCACATAAAAAGCCCTCAAACATTTGCCACTATTAATTCATGACTAAATAGTTTTAATTGCTTGTTATAAATTATCTATAAAGCAATTTATGTGAAACCCATATAATTATATTTCAGGCCATAGATCAATGTTACTTGACAAATCCAGATATTAACTGCCTGAATGAACTACGAGGAAAAGTTACAAACATTGTTCTTAAAAGTTTAGATAGTATATATATAATATAATACATATTTAGCCTCAATTAACTGCACTGTAGTGATCATCTAAATTTAAATATAACAAAACTAAAGTTTTAGAACAGATGAAGAAGTTAAGACCCATTCAGACCCAGCAAGAGATTATTCTACTGGTCCCGAGAGAATCACAATTTATATTCTCATCTCTCAAGTACTGCATTGTATATGGTCATTCACACTATACATCATCATTCTATCCTTATGGCAAGAGAAATTACCTGTCAAAAATTGCTTGATTTTTAACTTTAAAAGAATATATAACAAGATATTTTTAGAAGTTTAATTAAACTCAATGCTACTTTTAAAGTTTTAAAGTCAAAGCTTATAGCCATTGCTCTTGGACGGTCAAAAGTCCCTGGCTGCTTTGATAGCTCCACACTGCTTCCAAGAGGGATCGCTTTTATTATTATTTAGCATGCCTCCTTCTATTTCCAATAATAAGAGCCTACACTACCAAACACCCAGTCAGAATACAAAACCTCATAATTCATACAACATCAGGATTTAGAAGGATTTGACCTAAAATTAGCCCTAGACTAACTAATGTTCTGTTCTGCTCTTTCCTAACAAAGATGAAAAGCAAGACCTGATCAAACTGTTTCTAAGTAATTTAAATGAATTACTTACTTAACAAAGGCTGGGAAGATTTAAGAGAACAAAATCTAGGACTCAAATATTAATATTGACAATGTTTATCATCAAATCAAAAGTATGAGGCATAAAATATAAGAGAATATAAGGCAAGAATATATGAAAAAAAATCAACAAATTGAAACTGGCTCAAAAAATGGCACAGATGACAATTAGTAGATAAGTCCATTAAAACAGTGATTATAACTACAGTTCATAAATGCATAAAGTTGGGGAAAAGTTGGGCATGGTAAGTAAAGAAACAGAAGAAATAAAATTAAGTCTAGTTTCTAGAGAAAAAAATCACAATGAGATGAGAGAACACTAGATAGGATTCAAAGATTGGTTACCATACGGGAAAAAAAAAAAGAAAAGAATAGTAAACCCAAAAACATGTTAAGGAAAATTATGCAAATGAAATACAGAAAAGAAAAGGTCAGGAAAAGAAATTAACAAAGCACCAGTGAACTGTGGGACGACTTTAATACATATAATTATAGTCACCAAAGCACAGGAGAGATATAATAAGAGAAAGAAAAAATAGTGGCCAAATATTTTCCAAATTTGATAAAAATCTATTGATTCACAAAGTCAATGAATCCTAAGCACAAAAAAAATAAGGATATAAACCAAAGTACATGAATATGAAATTACTTAAAGCCAATGAAAAAGAAAAAATTTTAAAAGCAGACAGAGAAAAAGATACACTATTTACACAGGACCAAACCATAAGAATAATACCTAAATATTTTCTGGAAAGAACATTTGACAGAAAATGGTAGAGAAATGCCGTATCTTTGAAAAACAATGGAAAAACAAACACTTCAGATATAAAAAAGCAGAAAGAGTTCAACACCAAGAAACCATCACTGTTAAGATGTGATAAAGGAAGACTATCAGGCAGAAAGAAAATGATACTAGGTAAAATCTGAATCTACATAAGAAATGAAGAGTATGAGAAAAAGTAACCAAATAGGAAAAAAGACTGTATTCTTCACTGTTTAGATTTTTATAAAAGAAAATTGACTACTGACAATTGAAAGCAAAAATAATAGTACCTTGTGAAATTTATAATATATCTAGAAGTAAAATGTGACAATAACAGCACAAAGGTCAAAGAGAAAGAGAAGTATATTCTAAGATTCTTATATGTGAAATACAATAAAAGACATTAAGATAAAAGGTGTTTGTAAAAATTCTAACACAACCATAAAATCATGAAGAGTTACAAGTAATAAGGCAATAAAGAAGATAAAACAGAATCACAAAAAAATTTTACAGGAACGAAATCAAGAGGAAAAAAAGGGAACAAAGAACAGACAGCAAAATAATACAATGTAATCCAATCATAAAAATAATCACATTAAGTGCAAAGGTCTAAACAATCGATCAAAATTCAGAGACTGTCAGATTGTATTTTTAAAAAAACAATACATAACTCCATGCTGCCTATAAGAAACCCACTTTAAATATAAAAAACAAACTGGATAAAGGCAAAAAGATATAACAATGTGACAGTATTTAACGTCACAGAACTGTATACTTAAAAATGTTTTTTTAAATAAATTATATGTTATACCTGTTTTATCACAATAAAATGTTTTTTATAAAGAGAAAAAGGAAAATATTTACCCAGTAGTAACAACCAAAAGAAAGCTGAAGTGCCTACACTGATATCAGACAAAAAGGCATTCAGAACAAAGAATATTACAAAAGTGCATTCAGAACAATGAATATTACAAGATAAAGGAATTTCATAGTAATGATTTTTAAAAATCAATTCAAGAGGACATAATCCTAAACATCTATGCACTTAATAAGATATTCAAAATACATTCAGCAAAAAAATGAAAGAGCATAAAAAAATAGATAATTCCATAGTTATAGAAAAAGATTTCAAAATCCCTGCCTCAATAATTGATAGAACAAGTAGTTAAAAACTTGGTAAGAATATAGAAGACTTGAACAACACTTTCAACCAATCTAATTGACATGCATACATATAATGCTACACCAAACAACAGCAAAAGCCACATTTGTTCCAAATAAATAAAGAACTCATAGCACAACTGACCCATATCTGGGTCTCATAACATTTACAAGAGTAGAGTATATATTTATTTTAATTAGGCCTCCCCAAATAAAAGATTCAATCAAAATAATACGGAACCAAAATGAAGAGACACTTTTCAGAAGTACAAATGGCAAATAAATACATGAAAAAAAGTTCAACACCACTGGCCATTAGTGAAATGGAAATTAATACAACACTGAGACACTATCTTACTACAGAAAGAAAGGCAATCATCAAGAAATCAAATAATAGGGCCAGGGATTTAGCTCAGTGGTTTTGCCCCCTGCTGTGCAAGCTCAAGGACCCGAGATCAATCCCCAGTACCAAAAAATAAAAGAAATTATATAATAACAAATGTTGGTGAGTGGCTGGGGGGGGGGGAACCTTCTCAACTGTTTGTGAGAATGTATACTAGTACAATCACTATGGAAATCTATTCATCCATGCTCACTTTTCCTCCAGCCTGGTTCTTCAGTCTCCTCCAACAGGACCCCTATACCACCATGTAGGACCAGGCCTAAAGTGATGGTCTGATGTAGCACCACATTCTCTCCCCTTTAACCCACAACTTGATGCAGTTTCTATACTGCATCTGTCTTCTCCTGCTCCTTAATACCTTGGCACCATATAAACTGTAGCTGTCCTGTGGGGTTCTTTTGGTCTCCTTTTATGAGACAATTCACCCCAGGCCCTAGCTTCAAGGAGTGACCCTAGCTCTGGGCCCATCTCAAGTAGTAAACACTGACTCTCTATTACCCTATCAGTGCTAAATTTCAATTTTCTGTTTCCATGGAGACTTTGCCCAGCTATGACTTTTTCTCTTTTCTTCTATTCTTTTAATGAATTTATCTGACATTGCTACATATTTGGAGCAGAGGGTATGCACAGACCACATCAACTTGACAAGAATGCACAGATTTCTTTAAGATAAACATTTTTAGAGATTCACTAGGTCAAAAGTTATGCTCTTTTGAGGGTTCTGGTCCACATTGTGAAACTGCCCTCCAGAAACATACTATCAATTTACATGCGGTCAGTAGATAATACCCATTTCTTCATTTATTCAAACACCAGTTATTACCAAACTTTTAAATCTCTGGCGAGTTGACAAATGAAAGCACAAGTTCTCTCACTATAATTTCTATTTCTTTGATTGTTAGTCTTGTTGAGTAACTTTTCATATGTTTACTGACATTTGTAGTAGCTTTTTTTTAAAATATCTGCTCACCTGTTTTGTCTATTTTTTCATAGGATATTTATCTTTACCTATTCTAAATCTAAGAATCTATATTTTGTCATGTAAAAACACTGAATCTAGGTTTTACACAATTTTGTTAGAATTTTCTTCATACCTCCCTTTGTGTATTTTTTTTTTAATTTAAGACAAATTCTTGTTAAGTTGCTAAATTGTCCAGACTAAGCTCAAACTTGTGATCCTCCTGCCTCTACCTCCCAGTGTTAGGACTACAGGCCTATGCACCACACCTGGCTCCTCTCTGGTGTTTTGTTTTGTTTTGTTTTTGGTACCGTACTGGGAGGGGATCGAACTCGGGTCCTTGTGCCTGCACAGCAGGCAGCGAAACCAATGAGCTAAATCCTCCGCCCTCCTCTCTGTTTTTAATGAACACCATTCAAAAGTAAGAGTCTCTTTTATCAGACCTTACGTTGCTTGTACCAAGCCATAATGTTACATTTTCCAATACTTTTTAGATGTTCTCCGGAAGACAGCACCTTTCACTGAAATGCAAACTTTACTAAGGATTCTCCAAAGTTATCTTGATCTCAAAAAGTACTCTTTAAGGAGAATTTTAAAAAATAAAAATCACAGATATAAAAATAATACTTTAGCTCTTCAGATAACTTGAATATCAAAATGACTTTGTCTCAAAACTTGGTTTTAAATTCTCATCTATAGTCATCAATTTTAAGAATGTAATACATGTTTCAAAAGGGCAAAGAAGGTCTCCTGAAGAGAAAAAATTCTGTGATGAAAAGTAATTGAACTTGATCAAAAGAGAAATAGTGGTTGGGAAAAGATTGTGGAAAGGACTACAATAGTGATGGTGAACCTTTTGGAGCTTTCATGATTAACAAATAGCTCGCTACAGCCCACATGCCGCAGGTTCACCACCACTGGTGTAGAACATTAGGGAAAGACAGTTTATATATATATGAAGAATATAATATCAATATGAAAGCCTAAGTAAAAACAAAAGAAAATGTTAGATTCTTTCCTAAGGGGAATGACTCAGAACAATTGTGACTTCCTTTGATCCCATTCATTATAACTGCCTAGCAATCTATAACTTCCTCAAGCCATTTCTACTGAATTCTACTGAAAACAGAGATACCACATACCCAAGTCTTTCTCACAGTCAAATATTGCTCTTAATACTGTAAGTGAATACATGATTAAACCATGAAAGAGAGATAACAGAATTAAATAAAACTCCTTCAATGCCATTCTACTTACATTCTAGCTCCAAAAACCTAGTAATACATCCCTTGATATTTCCAAAAGGAGAAATCCCTCCTCTTGGGCATACCTGTTCAGATGAAAAAACCAAATTCTCTCAGTTGTATTTCAGGATCCTTATACCTTGGCAGTCTACTCAAAGGTCAGAGCACAAAGCCCCATAAGCTTTCACCATGTGCCTTGCCCCACATAGCATTAGTTTGATCAAGCTTAGCACTTTCCTGCTAGCAGTCACACTTGAGACCATTAGGACTTCTGATTTCTTTGTAATTTTACAAAGCTTTAATCATTAAACTATGCTCAAACAACTTGCCATGGGAAAGCAGATGCATGTGATATTGTAGCAAAGTCATCAGTAAGTGGCCTCAGTGACTGTCCATTTAATAATTCTTTGTTATTTACTGACCCTCTCAGGCTTTCTACTGTTTCCAAAGCAAGTGCTGCATAATCAGACATTAAATACTTCCCCTTGTGTGGATGCAACTGAGTTATACAAGACATGATATAACACTGTAACAACAACAAATCCCTTGGCTGCTGATACAGCTTTATCAACTATTAGTTTTGTCTAAGTGTGATGAAAAGTTAAAAGAAAAATATCTGAAAGAGTAACTTATTTAATAACTATTTTAGATGTTTATAATACAACATAGATGTTTCTTTTATTCATTTATTCATTCCAAAGTCAATACATACTCTACCATTTCTTGATTGTATTATGTAAAACTCTGTAATTTCATCAACATGTATTAAATCTTATTTCAATATGTGCATTTTATGTTCTCAAATTCTTTCTTCCAATTACACCACCAATGAAAAATTACCATTACCATGTTGTGTGATAAAAGGTGAATAATTCTAATAAAGTTATTCTTCTGCCAATACGCCAAGGTTTGCCACTTAACAATCACTTGTGCAATTTCATTATGCTGTAAAATATAAAACTCTAATCTGAAATGTAACAACCGGAGAACCAGGCTTTCCACTGAGTTATTTGGATTTTAACTGTAAATTATAGGTGTTTCTTTAGTAGCCTCAAACACAAGAAGGAAAGGTACAAGGCTAAAGCCTAAATAATGGCGAAGAGAACAATCTTCAGAATCAGACCTTATCAGTTTAAATCCTACCTCTGCCTCTTACTAGCTGTGTGACCTTGAGCAATTTATTTAAACTACATGTACCTCAGTTTCCCTATCTGCATCCTTTTTTTCCTACCAAACTTCTTGAACGGCACTTTAAGATAAATGCCTCTTTGTACTCTGGTCTCCATTATGATGGGACTTCTACCACTGCCAACTCTCCAAAACAATTCTTCCCAAAGTCAATGGCCAACCCTACTTGCTAAAACCCAGCATTACCTTTTCAGTCATTAGAGAAACAATGGCCAGTTACCTGCATCTCTTTCACAAAATCTTCTTTTCTTTAGTTTGTTACTCCAGTATAAGCTCACTTCTGTACCTGTTTCAAGTCTTTCTTCTTTGGCCCTTGATAGACATTCTCTATCCTTCTCCTTCTTCTTGCTCTATAAAACACTCTTCCTTTAGGCAATCTCATCTTCTTAAAATGAGTTCATTACAAATAAATCTCAAATCTTCATCTGTGGCCCAAACCTATATCTGAAACTGTCTCCAGGATATCACATCATGAAAATTCCCAATGCCACCTGAGATTCAATAAGACCAAAATCAAAGTCAACGTATTCCTTTCCTGACTTTCTTAAATCTGTTTCTTCTGTTTTTAATCTTAATGTCATCACCAACCAGACTACAAATGTTGGAGTTCCATCCCCTGCGCCTTCTCCTTCATTTCACTCATTTTTATTAACCACAAGAAGGCACTTTTTTTTAATCTATGCTGTGTTTCTGAATTTTTTTTTTTTTACTGAGACAGGTTCTCATTAAGTTCCTAAATTGCCCAAACTAGGATTGGATTTGGACCCTCCTACCTTAGCCTCTTAGAGGCTGGAATGACAGGTGTGTGCCACATGTAATTTTTAACTCCTAAATATTTTCATGACCTGAAGGAAGTGATTGAGGTACGGGAGCCAGCCAAAAATGAGGGAGAGGGGGCACCCTTGCTCTGTAGTCTTATATGGATTTAAGATAGTCTCACAATGTAGTCCAGGCTTGCCTCAAACTCACTAAGCTCCTGCCTCAGCCTCCTGAGGGCTAAGATTACAAGTATGTACCACCACGCCCAGCTTGCTAATTCTTTTAATCCTTACAAAAAAATCTTATAAGGATGAAACATGTATCATTATTTCCATTTACAGAGGTGAAAACCAAGATCTAGACATAAAATAATTGGTTCAAGATCACAGAGCCAATAAGTATCAGAGCTAAGATTTGAATTCACCTCCTATCTACAAGGTCCAGGCTGTCCATTACAGTACATGGGGAACGGTTATTTTAACGTAAAGGTGTACATTTAAGCTATACCTTTACTGAGAGCTAAGCCTCAAGGGATCAACAGTGATTGATAAACATGATCCCTGTCTTCATGGAACTTAGTACATCACAGAAGTCTCAGACAATTAATACATGAATTTTTAGCATTGTGGAACTAGAGCAGAAACAAATGTTAACAACTGCCAGGTCAGAAATGAGAGTCTTCTCTATCTTCAAAGTTTGGAAATTTTCATCAAATCCTAAGAGAACTGTAAAGTTTTTCCATGCTGAGGGTGCATAGAAATCTTATTCACATTAAGTCTAAACCAACCACAAGAGTCTTACAGCTCCATGACAGCTTTCTGAAAAGACAAGTACTACTTGTTGCTTTTGGAGAAAACATAGTTGGGAGGCGGAGGGCTGGCTATGTTCTCCAAATATTTTACAGCTCTGAGCTCATGTTGCAGTTTGTTATAGTGCTGGCTGCTAGTTACAGTATATACAAGGTTATGCCAATGGTTCTATTTTCAGGGTATCTCTCATCCATAAAATTCAATCAGGGACTAAAATTTGGTATGTGAAATCCTCACTTCACAGAGTATCTTTTCTGTTTGCATGTGTGTTTATGAGCATATTTGGATAGGCAATAATGAATAACTTTAAGGTATATATTAATAAAAGATTTTAAGCTATTACAAAGCTGTCACTTTGCAATATATTTCAACCTTATCAATGTACTACAGTCTTATACAGTATGATTTAATTTCCAAAGTGAAATTGGCATGTGATTAATTTTTTCAATAGCTGGTTCTTATTACTTACACAATATGCTTGAATGAGAAAATACTATACAATGTATCTGCATGCTTACTAGCAGAACAAAGTATATATGGTAAAGGTCACACACCCAAGGTCTCCCTATACCCCTGGAAGTAACTGTCCCCGTGAGACCATAAAACACCACACAGGTAAAAGAAAAGAGGATTGGGGGTTCCAGTAACAACTACTTTCCAACAAGAGAAAGTAATGGAGATAGGTAGATTAGAACACAAATATGGTCAATTTTGTATCAAATGCAGAATAATATATAGCAAGGGGGGGGAGTTAAGAGTAGATAAAAAGCACAGATGAAAGAGTTTATACACTTTAGTAATGACAGAATCTGAAGACCCACACTATAATTTTCTAAACTCAGAAATCTGTACTTTTTAGGCATATAGGGGGCATATTCTACAAATGTTGATAGAATATCACTTTGTGGGAAAGAAATATAGCTTTTTTTGCTTCTTCTTGTTGATCTTCACACCAGTCTCTAAACAAAAGCATGGCACTTCTGAATATCCACAACTGTGGTTAAATGAAGGAAAGTGGTTTGAGTGAGACAGAAAGATAAGAGGCCAGCCCTAACATAAACCAATCACACAGAATCAGCAAATCATATCTCTGGATTTGTTTTTCCATAAACCAGCCACAGTGAATAATTCACTGTCCCTGACTGGTCTGAACTTCCACGACTGGTGTACAGACTCATTTGCCTTCTCTTTCATATTATACTTATTGGCTTGATTTAACTATAATTTCATTTGACTCACCTATTTTGCTAGGGACACACCATACAGTCTAAGATGAAAGATGTTTATATGGTGAGTTCAATATACCAGACTCTGCAAAGGAGATAAAATACGGGGAAGGACTTGAAAGTTTAGGGGAAATTTTCACATGTCAACATCATGTTAAACTCATTCATTTGTACCACTGTCAGTTCCCTCTCTGTTCACCATCAGATCTCAAATTTAATCTGCTGTAACTATATAAGTCAGTTCAAAATAAACAATCAGATTCTTCCAACAACACTCAAGCCATTTTCACCTGACTTTGTCCCTTTGGTTCACACAGTGACGGTATAGAAAGCAAACACGCCTAATCAAGGCATGCAGGTTGTAAGGCAAAAGCTGCTGCCCTAGAAATTGAAGGTGTATGCTTCTTACAAGGATGATGCTTCTAAAGAACCACTGCTCAAGTCATACTTAGCTTCTCTGTCATGTTCTAACACTAGGTCAAGAATTACAGGCTTAGAGTTAATGGTTTGAGAGTATCAGAGATTAGCATTTCAGTTTCCTTTTATGTTCTTCCACTCCATTTCTGACTGAAACCTATTAAATGTTCATAGTAACAGAGACTATCCAAATGGATCATTGAATTCACAGCAGTCAAAAGGAATCTAGAATAATTCAGACATTCTAAATGCATACCTGGTGTTTGTGTTTATAAGAACGCATATTACCTCATAAACTAGATTTGAGATAATGTCTATAGAATCCTACTTCTCGAAAGTCAGAATTGAATTTTCTGATTTTATTTTCATTATGCTCTGATCTGCCAAAAGATACACAGACTATTCTGTCTTGAATGTACATTGTCAAAAATGCCTGGAACCAAAGAACCATAACAGCCTGCCACCTTGAACAGCACATAGAACTCGCTTTCTCCGCTCCTACTATTTATTCTCTGTAGTTCAAAAAGAGCAGTTTTCTTTTTTATGATCAATAATTTCATAACTAATAAATACTTTTTTTAAAAGGTTTATCATGAAAAAAGAATGTGTGTGCACATACAGATGTATATCAACCATCTTATGCATCCCTCTGAGACCACCAAACAATATTCTCTATTCCAAAATACTTTCCAAATCCATCCACTTCTCCTCATCCCGACTGCCACCCTCCTGGGGCATGCCACCATCACCTGTCTCCTACAACACTCCAACAGTTTCCTCCTAGTATTTCTCTTTCCCCCTGCCACGGTCTGTTCTCCATAAAAATCAGAACAATCTCTTTTTAAAAAGTAGATCAACAGCTGGGAGTGTAGATGAGTGATAAGTGCTTATCTAGCATGCACGAGGTCCTAGGTTCCATCCCTGGCACACAAAAAAATAATAATAGTAGTTAATTAATTTAAAAATATACCAAACCACACTATTTCCTTGCTTAAAACCTTTCACTTTTTTAACAAGTTCACACTGCAAACAATAAAATCCACATGCTTTATCATGACTGTCTTTCCTAAACATAGTGAATTTTCTTCTCATTCACCAGTTTCTAGTCACACAGGCCTTCTTTCTGTTCCTCATATAAGACCTTTCTCCCCAACTTTGCACAACTTTTTTTTCTTTCTTATCTACTCATTTCCAAACTGGCCTAATCCCAGTCATGCTGTCAAAAATATAGCAGACCTTCACCTACATCATAGACTATCATATATCCTGTTTCTTTATTTGTACTTAGCATTCATCTATTTCTCCCAGTAGGATATAAGTTCCACAAAAGCAGAGACTTAGTACATATTTCATTCTTCTTTCATTCAATAATATTTTGCATCTACTTTATGCAAGGCATCATCTTTTAGTTACTGGGGTTCAGTAGTGAACCCAGGAGGCAGAAATCCCTCCTAGACAGTGATGTGATCTTTAGGGTTTTGTCTTTGTTTTCGTTTTTGGTACCAGGGATCAAACTCAAGACCTTGCACTTGCAAGGCAGGTGGCAGCACCACCGAGCTAAATCCCCAGCCCATGAGCTTTAGGTTTGACTGTGCTTCAGTATGACTTTTGAAAATAATTTTCATTAAACCATTCAAGTCACAAATGAATGAAATCTACTGAGTCTGGTCTCATAAGCAATATTTAAGCTGTGATACTGCCAAAAGCTTAGGTCTAACACAGCAATTTAGAGGCTACTTAATACCACTTGGATAAGAAAAAAGCTTTGCTTCCAAATCTTAAATTCCTTTGTAGTTTCTCACCAATCACAACACCCTCATACATTTCTACCCTGTCTGCATCCCCACATACCACCCTGACAGAGGCAAAAGAACTGAGTTAACAGATACATTGAAATAGTGTGGATATATTGTGAATACATCTGCAGTGTATGAATTCTAACTCCAAATACTGTACAGTCTAATTTTGTTCTATAGTTTTAGCACAAGGAACCTCCTTTATCTATTCAAAGACCTATTTGCAATTACCTGTAAGATTTGTCACAGTGCCCAGTTAAGCACTTCAGCAATTATAATAAGTAAAGCCCAAATGTGCGATCACTTAAGTGTAGTCTCCTTCCGCTGGTAGGATGCCCTAAGTTCCACCCAGAGGAGCCTATCACTACCAACACCTTGACAGCTCGCCTATTTGCAAGTGTGCTGATAGGTACCTGGCTATCTTTCTTCCAAACTAAGGAAGAGAAATCCTGGAAAACCACAAATCATCTCTTTTGTTCCACAAAAAGTATTCACTCTGGAAAGTCCCCATGTAACCGATCCATACTCAATTTATACATTAAATCTAGTTAAAGAGCTAATCCACACATGTGAAACGACACAAGGAGAGCCACACGGGAATATTACCAATTCAGGTATTATTAGTTTGATGTTTAGATTCATTTATCTATATATTTCAGGAAGTTTTCAGAGTGTAAATATACAGACATCAAGTACACTGTTTGGCTTTGCAAAACCATGTATTGAAAAATACATAAAATATTTGAGGAAGAGAAAGATGCTATTAATATAGATTATCAGCCCCAAGTTCTAAGATCAAATACTCATGACCGGTACTCACCTATAGGGCAGTGATATCTAGGAAGATTTGGTTGCTCTTTATAATTGCCTACTGAGTTATCGTTTTTCAGTACAGCTGCCAAGGCTATCCCAGCCCAACTGATTGAGAATGTCAAAGAGTAAGGTCTGGATGCCTGTGTGTGTGTTCTCCTAAAGCCCCAAGTGAAGTGGTGATCCTCATGTTCAGAAATCACTGATGCCTAATGCCACAGGGGTCAGGCAGTTAAATGAGCAAAGCAGGTGGGCAAAAGCCTTATGAAGTAATAAAGTGTGCATTCAAATTAAAGTTTTAAAAATACTATGGTCTCAATTTCCTCTGTTCTTCTTGACTTTGTTTTGGTTTTTTCTTTTGTTTTGTTTGTATTTAGACTCTGTATTTAGCTGGGCATCATATCTCATTTATTTCTGTGCCTATAGTAGCTGAGGCACAATAGGTTCAATTGAAGTTAAATTACTGATAACGATAGAATGAACTCCCAACTCTCTGACAAGAAACTCCTCATTCATTCATTTATTCAATCAAAGTTATTACAAACCTACACTACACAGGGCTCTAAAGACTAAGCTGAATAAGACAAACAAGATCCTGGCCTGTGGGAATTTACATTTTTGAAGGATGGGGCCAGACAGGAATAAACATTCATAAATAAATTCATTCAGCATGAAAATAGCTACATTTTATCTCAAAGGTGTTTAAGCCACACCAATGTTAGTGAAAGGTATTGGTTTAAAAGGAACTGAAAAACATATTCACCTGACTGGGGGTGGGGAAAATGAGAGGTGTCAAGAGCTAAATACCCTGAGCTCTGCCACCATAACAATTAAGAGACCTTGAACAAATCACTAAATCAATCTAGAGGAGTGTGATTAAATGATCTCTAAGAGTCTCTAGCTTTAAGATCTGATATATTCTAGGAAAGATACATTAGTAAAACTGCATAAAGTATGATGAACATGCCCAATCCACAATGCCCAAGTACTTTGAGATGCAATTCCTCTCAGGTTAGCTCTTGACATCTACACATTATTATAAATTGAAAACATTTTCCAACCATTTCATGAGTCCACCTCTACAGTTTACCTAAGGACAAACCACAGGCTCAGATATTTGTTGCCACAGAGCAATGGCTACTGGCACACCCAGACTGGATTAGAAAGGTGGCACTGCCACAAGTCCTAGGGCAAGGAAACCAAATGTTGAGTTCAAAGTGATGAAGGAATCCAGAAATTAGTCAACTTCCCTCCCTCATTCAATAAACATTATTAAGAGACTGTAATAACCCAGGCATTAGTGGGGAGGGTAATAAAAAAAAAATACAGGCTTCTCCCTTAAGGACCTTGGTCTGATGCATACAGTCATTAAACTGGCTTTCAGAAGCTTCATGAAAGTAAATGCAAAGCTTGGTGTATACAGGGATATTCATAGGGACAGAGTCTACAGCTTTCATCAGATTCTTAAAAGGGTCAATCCAGGGACACTACACAATACACTTTAGACAAGCTCTTTTTCTCATATGAATCCCCTTTACATAAACAAGTCAACTAAGGTTTAGAGAAGTCATGCAGCATGCCAAGACATAACCAAGAAATGACACAGCAAGGGGATAAGGGGGTAGCTCATGGTAGAGCTCTTGCCTAACATGCATGAGGCCCTGGGTTCCATCCCAGTATTATAAAACACAAAGTGGCATTAGCAGAAATTTAAACCTTGATCTGCCAGTCTCCAAAGCCTATTTTATTTCCTCCATGCTATGATCACTTACAAAGGAAAAAAAAAATCATTTAAAAGAATGAGTAAGAGAAGCCACCATGGACAAGGGGCCATAATTATGTGCTGTTAGTGACAAGGCAAACTCAAGCCTACTATTTTCTAGAGGCTGCAGGAACCAACATCTGTTTTTCAGCTTCTGCCTCTGTTCACTAGAATAAGAAGAAATATGAGGGCCCAAACTAAGATATGACTTTAGGGGTCCTTTCCTTTCTCAAGGCAAAGCACAGGGGTCTGCTCAGCCAGTCCAAACCCAAGGTCTCTATCCTGCAAATCCCCAAGGCAAGAGGAAGGGTAACTTTTATTGTACGCCTTGAATTTGGTGAGTATGCCTGGATCTCACTCTCTTAACTTGCCTCTGGGCCTAACTCTTGGCCTTGTCCTCTCATATTCACACAAGTGACTATTTCTATTTCATGAGTCATTTACATAAAAAGGCATTTAGTAGCTGTGTAACTTTGAGTAAATTTTTACCTTTCTGAGCCCTAACTGCTCATTTGTAAAAAGATGATGATATTTCATATTTTAATAATCAATGAAGATTTAAGAGTACTTAACTGTATCAAGGTCTAGGGGTACAAATGTGAATCAGATAAATAAGGTTCCTTCCTTTATAAGCTTATGTTCTATACAGAAAAAAAGTAGCCAAAAACTGTAAATAACCAGTAAAATACAAAATGGATTTTAATAACACTGATTACATTAAAATAATAATGGCTAACAGTTCTTGGTCATGTATAATATGTCAGAAGCTATTGTAAGAAACTCTATGTATTTAATTTTCACAATGGGGAGACATGTTATTTCTATTTTAAACATGAGAAACTAGAGCCCTGAAAGGTCAGATAACTCATCCAAAGTCAAACAGCCAGTAAGTGGCAGGGCCATGGTAGGAGGCCAGATAATCTCATTGCAAACCCTCACTTTATATTACCTCCAGTGATTTAATGAAAGTAGAATCTAATGGTTCCATGGAGGGAAGTTGCAGATCCTTGGCTGGTTAAAGAAGCACACTGAGCAGATGCCCCTTTGGGTAAGACAAATCACAAGCAGCCAAGCTTAGGGTAAAGAACTAGGGAAGGAGTATTCCAAGTAGGAAGAATAGCTAGTACAAAGACCAGCTTCCTGAGGGTCAGAAAGAAGGCCAGTGAGGGCTGGCAGGTGGGCTCTTAAAGATAAAAAGCCAGACCATGTAGAACTTGTCAGCTAGATCAGGAGAAAGACCTCATTCTGTGTGCAATACCAAGTCACTGAAGGGCCTTAAGCAGGAGACTGACATAATTTGATTTACATTTTGAAAACATAAATCCAGCTGAATAGATTATGAGTGAGAAGAGGTTTGAAAAGTTGAGGCAGGCAAACCTAATCCCAGGCAAGAAATAAGTGTGATGTGGCCTGTAGTAGTAGTAAAAGTGAGGAAAGGAAACCTCTATCAGAAAGTCACCATGACCATAGAAGAGGGTGTATAGTATACCGAACATCACATCCACTACACAGCAGGCATTTACACATATGAGATACCTTCCCTGGAGAAGATTAATGAATATGAGTTTTGAGATACAGCTATAAATCATATCCAAATGAGTGAACCTCTGAAGCCCCAGCCATAACTTCCCCAAAGAAGCTCATCATTTAGAGAGTAAACTGTAGTGCACCAAATTCAAAACACAATAAAGAACTGATCTATTAAAGGAGCTGGCCTGTTAAATTAAAACCTATTCTGTGTGCCAAGGTGAAACACAAAGGATCAGTCTTCTTGAACAATAAAGACCAGTTAAGAGGAGACTCCAGTTACACAATCCCCTCCTCTTCACCATAAGTCATTTGGCTGGAATTTTTTTTTTTAATAGAAAAGACAAACTCTTGAGTAAATGTAATAATTGTTTCAATCATGTTGCTCCAACCACCCACCAAGAAGTTAAAAAAAGAACTGGAAAATTGGGATTCTTCTATTACATGATTAGTTAATTGTTGCCTTAAATCTGGGCTCTATTCACAGCAGTGAAGAGATGCTATTTGGAGATCTAACATCAATTGGAGAGGCAGAAAGACTGCCAAATATAAATAAAATAAGCAAGCAAATTAAAAAAAAACAAAACAAACAAAAAAAGGCTTGTCGATGAGGCCAAGTGACTGAAAGAATCTGTTACCCAAAATAGGTCCTTTTTTAGAGGCTTTCCTTACAGATGTATGGCAGGGTCAGTCATCACATCAATAACTGATCTCTGTAGCACTTGTCCCTCCTTATTTTGCTAACATGAACAATGAAAACAGTGACAAAACCACAACTATATTGATTTAAGTTAAACATTAATTATCACCAAAGGCAAGTGTAAAAAGAAAAGCCTGCCTGTGTTCTTAAGCTCAAAAATTGAGCCCCAAGAATTCAGACACTTGGCAATCCCAGAATAGGAGGGAAATTTTCTCCCCGAGATTGCCTAAATCTAGGTCAAAGAAGGAATTGGCCTTCAAAAAATACCTACTGAAACTCCTATTCTACTCTGAAATTTGAACTATTAAATTTTCCTAATTGGTCTAGTGCAGTGGTTTGGCAAAGGATCCAGATAATCAATACTATTTTTTTAATAATACTATTACTATTCATTTTTTTTCACAAAGTTGACATTTCTATTGACAATTTAAAAAGAAGATGATAAAATTGCAGGAGCCTTGGCACAAATCAAGGCACAGACGTTAAGTTATATTAATGGTATTCTTTTTTATTTTTATTTTTAACTGACAAACAATAACTACATACATGTTTATGGAGTGCAATGTGATGTTTTGATATATGGATATATTGTAGAATAATTAAAACAAGCTACCTAACCTATCTTAACCTTCTTTTAATAGTTTTGAGATATATATATATTTCATTTTGTTTTGTTTTGTTTCGTTTTTGGTGTTAGGGAATGACCACTGTACCACTGAGCTACACCCCCAGGACCGTGAAATATATATTATAAACAACAATCACCATCCTGTGCAAAAGGTCTCAGAAACACAGCTATTCCTGTATTATTTCCCAGGCATTCAAGTAAAACAAGAAAAAAAGAAAATGAAAGTTTCATTTTCATTGTGAAGTATTAAGAAATACTAATCTTTTAAACATCTGACTTTATCTTTTTTACTATTCTGTGTGATAAAAGAGGAAATATACATAAGCACTTCTAATAAATAAGAAAATAGAATGGTTGTCATCTCAAAGCAAAGCACATTTATTATTTTAGCTGTGGGCTGTAACCCCCTCAGAATACCATTTTTACTTGGAAACATGTCTGTTAATGTTTCTAATTAATCAGACTTCAATATTCAGTAGATATTTTCTCAAAATTAATAAAGTGAACCTTTTATTTTGAGGGGGGAAAAAAGACCATATTTATTGCCAATGATAAAATTCAAGTTTCAAGCAAAGATCAGAAATTTGGAAAATTTGTATTTGCCACCTTGAATTTGTCAGCTCTACAATAAAGACTTCTCTGGGAGACTCATAGTGATATTAATGAGTGTCATTCTTGTTTTGCATTGTATAACAAGACACATCAACATTTGGAAGATTTGCATAACTCAATGATCCAATCATTTTCCAAATGACCAAAAATATGATTTTATAAACTCATGCATGGGTAGGAGATCCACTCATCATGAAAAATAAATCAGATTTTAATATACCAGAGTAGGTAAAGTTATTGGATACAGTTCCAGAGTCCACCTTGCAACTAACCCTTAAGAAACTATCACTTGTCCAAAAAAAATTGTAGCAAGTATATACAACTTAATACTATTCAGCCTATAAAAAGAAGAAAGTAGTATCATTTTTATCAACATGGATGAATCTAGGTGATAGTATGATAAGTAAAATAAGTCAACCACAGAAGGACTAATATTGCATGATCTCATTTACATGTGGAGTGCAGGGGTTAAACTCACAAAAGTACTAGAGGAAGGCAGCTATCAGAAGCTAGGGGTGGGGAGAAGGAACAAAGAAAGAGAAAATGTTAGTCAAAGGGTATTAACGTTGAGTTAGAAGAAATAAGTTCTGATGATCTATTGCACAGCATGTTGACTACAGTTAATGTATATTTCAAAACTGTTGAAAGAATAGATTTTAAATCACAACAAATTATTAGTATGTGAGTTATTGATATGCTAATCAGTCCCTTTTAATCATCCCACAATGTATACACGTACCATAACACCACACTGTACCTCATAAATACATAAAATATTTGTCAATGTAAAATAACTTTTTAAAACTAAGTTGTCAAGTTTTAATATAGTATCAAACAAGAATATTCATGTTTAATTGCTGGAGAATCAACTAAAATACTTCTATTTTCAATTAGCATCTGTGTAAGACTTGATTTTGCTCATATACTTCAACCAAAACAATGTATTACAATGCCTGAATGCAAAAGTGGGCATGAGAATCAGCTTCTATTAAGGTAAGACATTAAAGAAATTTGGAAAAGGAAAAACAATGTTAATTTTTTGGTATTGGAAAATATTTCTCAAAATAAGTTAACATGTGATGGATATTTTTGCTATTCTTAAGTAAATAGGATTATTTTTAATTCCTCTGTATTAGTTCCTAATGCACTAGTAGTTATCAATAGTCATAACCTCATAGAAATAAAAGATCTTGAGGTCCTCAATGATTTTTAGGCGTATAAAAGGGTCCTGAAGCCAAAAAATTTGAGAACCTCTGGCCTAAACCAAATATCTAACAGCTACCTTCTCACACAACTCCTGTAAAAACAAAAGCCAGAGAGAACATAACTGAATTTCTGTGAACTTTATTGTGTAATTTGCTTAAAGCCCATGGGCCTTGCTAATTTGCATGTCTGATTTACTCACAATCCTTTCTTCCTCCTCTTCTCTGGCAAGAAACCACAGACAAATTCCATTGCTATTTCACAACCCGCACTTAAGCAAACTGCAATGCAGTGGTATAGACATGGAGCTCATCCAGCCTGACAAACAAGGATAAGGAGCTCAACTCCAGGGTTTTCCTCCCTGGGTCCTTTTCAAATACTAAATCCACAAAACACAGCATTAGTTTGCTCAAAGCAAATAGTTAATTTGTCCTTTCATTAGAAATCCAAAGGACAAAAATCACACAGCTAGAGTATTGCTTCAGCCCCAACACTGACCCTCCGCTATCCCCTTTTTCCCTAGCAAGTGGATGTCTAAGCCATGAAGAATCAACAGATCAATCAATTCATAACAAATATTTATACTGCCTACATGAAAAAAGAGGATATATAGTCATAAAAAGAAAACTAACAATCCAGGTAATAAAATAAAATGTCTTTGTAAATAGTGCAATAAAAAGTATGAACAAAAGAGAAAAGAACTATGGGTCAAAGTGATTGAGGGTATGAATAAACAAGAAGAAAGAGAAAAATTTAAAGCAAGTAATAAGGGTTGCAAAGGTAAAAAGTTAGTAATCAAAGTTAGTGATCAAACATCAGTGATTATACCTTTTGGCTAAAATTCAGTTCCAGCAGGGGGAAAATGGAAGATAAGGATAGAATGATAGATTGTACTGTGATTGTGGAAGGGCCTGAAAGTCAAGCTAAGTAGTCTGGATTGTATCCTGAATGTAATAAGGAGCTACAAAAGGCTTTTGAGAAGAGCAGGAACACAATGAGAGCATGTTTTTTAATTTGTTGTCCTGTTTTTTAAACACGAACCTATTTATAATATGACTGAGTTAAAAGAAACCAAGACTGGAGGTCAGAGGGCCAGATCAGAAAACTACTGAAAAACACCTAGAAAGGCATGAGCTAGACCTGAACAAGGAGATGGCAATGGATTTGAAACAGAATCAAAAGTTATAGGGTGGTAAACAGATGTGAAATCTAACATGATGCCAAGTCAAGGAGTAGGAGCAGTGAGGCGATACACAAAAATAAGGAAATCGATGTTACTAACAACACAACTACAGAAAGCCTACTAAGCTAATAACTCTGCAGGACAGTAAATAAAAATATAATACTGACTTTTGGAGGCAAAGATGTGAGTTGTTTTTCATTTTGTTTTGCAATGCTGGAGAATGAACGCAGGGTCTTCACACTGACCTACATTCCTAGCCTTTTTAATTTAAGATAGGGTCTCACTAAGTCACTAAGTGGCCCAGGCTGAGCTTAAATTTGCAATCTTACTGCCTCAGCCTCCCAACGTGCTGGGATTATAGACCTGTACCACCACATGTGCCCTAAAGATGTCACTTTAAACATGCTGGAGGAAAAAGGTACATGAGATGGACTAGCACTCAGCACTGTTAAAATTTCCTATTACTGCACATTCCTATGCTGCATAGAATGGAAAGATAAGAGGTTCATTTCCCAGTCACCTTTGCAGCAAGGGTTCTACACAAGGATTAGGCTCCACTGATTAATCTACCCTGTGTGAGATTTAGAAGGCAAGAAATCAAATGAAGGCCAACATCCTGGTGTTTTGACTTTTTTCTGCAGACAACACAGTCATGGGAAACACTGGGTTTTCCACAACATTCCAGAATCTGGCCGTTAACTTTGTAGTTATCAAATACCAGCTGTCATGGTGGTACTGTCCTGATCCCCAGTTGCAGCTACAGTTCTATGTTCTAATAAATCAACAGTTCTAACAATGGCTTCCTGATTCCAATCCTTCCTTTGTGTGACAGATCTGTAGCTCACCTAGCAAGCTGATCTGCAATGCTGTTTTAGAAGCCCACCTTTACTGGCTCAGCCCCTGGTCCTCCTGCAGACTTGACAGGAATCTATTTCCCAGCTTACATAGTTCTGTTCCCTGTAGCTAAATTCAGACATACATAATGGGGTTTAAGTAGAGACAGAACTTGCCAAGTAAAAACATTTGATACATATTTAAAAGAAAGGAACTAGAACTTGGAAACAAAGACAGGCCACAGCAAATAGGCACTACCTGCACACATACAGAAGTCTGAGATCCCAGACTATATTAATCTATTCTCTAAAATCTCTACAATTCCTCCTGGAACAGAAAAAATATCCTCTTATTCATCTTAAGTGATTATAACAATATCTTACATCTATCTAGAACTGTGAATATAAGCATAAGCAAAGGTATTTTGAAGAGATCTCCTTTCATTTTTACCGGGCATAGGAGACCAAAAGGGTGAGTATTTAATATCTCAGTTTTAAGATATGAGAGAATCATAGCTTCAGAGAAAGTCAACAGTTTGCCTAAGGTCACAGAGGATAAGTGAGGGTCCAACTAAAGCATTTCCTGTTTTAACTTATTTTTTCCAGTTTGGTCTTCTGTCAATTAATTCTGACAATGTTCTAAAGCAAATGTTAAAATTGTTGGTGTAGAAATATTAGGAGCCTAACAGGGTTTGTAAAACCACAAAGAATTAAATGGGGCCTAACTTACAATCGTGGAAAAAAAATTAAAATTCTCTTGGCAACTTTCTTCTCCAATTTTACCTAAAATGTGGTGCTTGTGGCAGGCCCACTGTTCCCATCATACACTTCCAAACACACAATTCTGAGTAGCAAATGTCATTCAGTTATTCAGACAACTATTCCTTTACTTTTCTATCATTCTATGAGTTGGAAAATTAACAGTGGTATGTTTACAAACCTTCACTAGGCCCTTACATAAAAGCTCAAAAATGTTTATATTACATACAACTCTGGTTTGAAGACACTCAGAAGCAAGTTAATATAAACCTACTTTGAACAAATGTTCAGAAAGTTGCTCTGTTAGACAGAGGTTAAGCTGTGACCTTCTCAATTTTTTCCATAGAATGTACAATCCATCACGTACAAAAACACAGTGAAGATGTGAGGTGTTGGTAAGTACCCCTGTTAGTGAGAAATTCTGCTAATTATTACACCAAATAAGCATAGTTAACAGGCCATGGCCACAAGAGGGGCATGTTTCAAGACATTAAATAGCTGCATAGAGGAGAGAGGAATATATTACACTATGCCCTTTACCAATAAAACAATTTCCCTGACACCTAGAAATCCAGTCAGCTGGAGCAAGATAAAAGTGTGCTATGGTTGGCTGTGTGAAGAACGATGCTTCAGTGCCACCTAGTGACTTGCACGTTTTAAAGAGCGGCACTCAGGGCGACTGTGAGGCTCTTCAACATAAGCCTGGAAGTAGGAAAAGGAAATGGGGCTAGAAGAAATCACATTCTGAGGGGCTGAGGATGTAGTTGGATGGTACAGTGCATGCTTAGCATGCAAAAGGCCCTGGGTTTGGTCCTTAGCACCAACCAAAAAAAGAAATCACGTTTTGAGAGCTCTTCAAACTAAATACTTGCTTTTCAAAGCATATATAATATCTCTTCTTTCCTTTTTTCCCCATCTCAGCCTTCCTATGGAAGTATGTCCGAACACAAACTCCAAAATCAATTCAAAAGCCCAAAGTAAATCAGCCATTTTCCAGAAATATATTTTATTTTGCCAAGCATCTTTTTATTTTATCTTTATTTTGCCAAGAATCTTTTTAATCTTCAAAATTAAGGAGCAAAAGGCAGCACAGGGATGCTGAGTTAAGATTGAACAGAATCAAAGTTTTTGAAGGTACAAGACAAATATGAAAAGCAACAAACTTTACCTAATACAAATGCAAATGATTTAAAAAGTAGGAAAATTCCCCCATCTCTATAGCAAAAGGTATCTGACAATAAAGAATTACGTAACCTCAGAGAATTACTTTTCCCACAGACAGTGTTTCCAAGTTATTGGTTTCTAAGGTAGCATTAGACGGATACACTGAACGTTCTGTGAAAATACAGTGTATCTTCAGAGTGGCACCCATGCCAGGAAAATCATGTCTTCTCATGCTAATGATTTGATGAAAAGAGATCTGGTCTACATTACCAGTAATAAACAAAGTAAATTCACTGCCTTGTGCAACTTATACTTTACAGGAGAAAGACAGTAAAAAGAAAAAAAAATAAGAAAACAGGTAGTGTATTTGATGATGGTAAGTGATACAGAGAAAAATAAACCAGGGAAGAGGGGACAGAGAATGCCAGCAGTCAATGAGATGGGAAGTGCTATTTTAGGGGTACTCGGAGAAAATCTCCCAAGCCTCCAAAGGAGACTACAGAATCAGCCATGCAGGTATGTCAGGGAAGAAAAATCAAACAGGAAAGAACAGCAAGTAAAAAGGAAGTGAGGCAGGAAGTAATTGCCCTGTTTGAGAAACAGAATGGAAGCCAGTCTGAGTGGATTAGGAAGGAAGAAAAGAAAGGGAGAACAGGTCAGAGATGATATGACAAATAGATTAGAGAGAAAGACAAGGTTTTGCAGCATTTTTTAAATTCACATACCAAACAATTTACCTTTCTAAAGTATACAAATCAGAAAATATATTCACCGAATCACTGAATCTTCACCGTTATTTAATTCCCAAACATGTTCATTACTCCAAAAAGAAACTCTGCACCTATTACAGTCCCTCACCGTCTTCTCTCCCCAGCTCCTGGCAACTACTATTCTATTTCCATCTCTGTGGGTTTGCCTAGACTGCATATGGAATCACATAATATATGGTATTTTGTCATTGGCTTCATTTACTTAATGTGGTTGCAGCATTATTGCCAAATAATACTCCATTGTATGGATATACCACATTTTATTATCTAGTCATCACTTAATGAACACTAGCTTTTCCCAACTTTTTGGCCATTATGAATCGGGATGCTGTGTACTGTAGTGGGCATGTTTTATATGAACATATGTTTTCATTTCTCTTGGGTAACCAGAAGTGGAACTGCTGGATTGTGTGGTAACTCAGTTTAACATTTGGAAGAAATATTTGCAACAGAGGAGAGACATGATCATAGTTGTTTTTTTTTTTTAAGACTTACTTTGGTTGTTTTGTAGAGAAAGGCAAGAAAAAAGCAGGGAGCCTAGTTATGAAGAAATTGCACTGATGCAAGAGAAAGAAGCTAGTAGCCTAGAGAAGGATACCAGGATATATTTTGAAAACAGAGGCAACAGAAATTGCTGATGGATGAGATGTGGAATAGGAAAGAGCCAAGGATGTCTCTAAGATTTTTGGCCTGAGCGTAGGTGAAGTTGCTATATACTGAGGCAAAGATGACAACAGAAGGAACAATCAATATTCATTTCTTCCCCACTCATTTCCATCTCTTAAGGTTCCCCACACTACAGTTTGAGAGATCTCTGCAATGCTGATTATTATAAGCAACTCCCACATTTCTTATTGGCCAAACTCTTTCAAAAAAAGTCTCTCAGTTGGCCTTGGTGGTGCACACCTGTAATCCCAGCACTTTGGGAAGCTGAGACAGGAGGATCACAAGTCCAAGCCCAGTCTGGGCAACTTAGCAAAACTCTGTCACAAAAAAAATTGTTTTTTAAAGTCCGGAGATGTAGCTCAGTGTGAAGGCCCTAGGTTCAGTCTCCAGTACCACAGAAAAAATAAGTATCTCATTGGCCCAACTTGCATCAAAGTCCTTTTGGAACCATCCTGGACAGTTTACTTTTGTAATGAACCAACCAAATACCAGTCAGCAGGACTATTGCTAAAACTACCAATGAGCAAAAAATAAAAGAATGAAAAGCTACTGTAACTTTGTAACCCTTCACAAGATCCATCATAAAAAGTGGTTTTATCTCCCAAATATTGACTCTGTGGTGCGTTGTTTTTGAAGAACAGGAGAATTTAGGGAAAAAAATCAGAGTCCAGGAAACCAGGAATGACTCAGAAGGAAGACAAAAGCCTAGCCCTGAAACACGATAATTGAAAAGACAGAGCACTTTTCGTCTCTGGCACTGGCACCTACCAGACCAAGCACCTGTGTTATTAAATGCAATATAATTCATGTTCTTGGATTTCATAGCAGCAAATATTTTAGTAGTAACTTAAAAAGAAAAAGAGGAGCCTAAGTGAGGAAATACCTGAGCTTAAAGAACAAGAAGTTTTTAGTTACCTTTATCGCACATCTTTTAAAAGCAATCAAAATAACCACAATCCTGCTGACTATTCCCACTCACCATCAAAATAAACATATGTACCCACGTTTCACATTGAAGTTTCTCTATAAATTAAATTGAGCCAGTAACTTTTATAATTTTACTTTAGACTGTATTTGGCCTTTTATTTATGATTAACTATCACTTCCCAGCAACTACTGGGCAAACATGACAATTCCTGGAAACTAGAAAATCCTATTTACAAATTATTTTCAAATGATTAGGCGTGGCTGTAATCCTAGCACTAGGGAAGCTGAGGCAGGAGGAATGCTGGGAGGTGGGCCAGCTTGGACTACACAGTAAATTCAAGGTTGGCCTGAACTACATAGAGAGACGCTGTCTCAAAAAAAGAAAGAAAGAAAAAACCCACACAAATTATTTCCAAATGTAAAAACATTTTTTAGTCTTTTTATTTCTTCTATGTCTCCCTATGTAGTTCAGCTGATCTTGAACTCACTGTGATCCTCCCACACTCAGCCTCTCCAGTGGTGGGATTACAGGCATACACCACCACATCCAGCATAATGTAAAAGTATTTTTGGTTTACAAAATATGACATTTTACAAAGCTTATATAAGCCTACATTTTATAAACATTTAATAAAAGAATTATTCAATTCTGTAATTTTATGTTTGGAGTTAATACATTTTTTTCCGATCTCACACAATCTTACAGATCCCTGAAACACCCTGGAAAGACCAATAGCTGCTGTTTTCCTCTCTTCCTGCTGAGGTCTACCAATGAAATGTGAACTAAAGTGATGAGTGCCACTTCCAGGTCTGGCCCATTAAAAACTCTTAAATACATCTCCGCATGCTCCTTTTCCTTCTTACTGGCTAGAATGCACATAATCTAAGGCAACCTTTGGAGCCATGCATTGAAGATGGCAGAGCCTCCTTAACTTACATCCCTAAACGAATCCATATTGGAAAATGTCCCACCACCATAATCATTCTTGTTACATACCAAGAAATAATTTTTATTATATTCAAGCCATTATAGTATAATATTTTAATATGATTTTTGTGACATTAAGGAGCTTCCCCAACTAATATAAATCCATAGCGCTAGACCCAGTACATTTAGTGACTCACAGACAAGTCATGTGGGTTAATAATTCACACCTTCATCTTTTTCATTTGTGCAATTACTAATTATTAATAAAAATAATAGCTAACACTTGGATAGCAGTTACTATGTACTAGGTACTGTATGCTTTCCCTAAATTAACTCATTTGATCTTCAAAACAATCCTCAGTGGTAGTTACTATAATTATCCCTATTTGACAGATAATGAAACTAATATACAAAGAAATTACAAGACCTGTCCAAGGTTACACAAGCAGTTAAGTGGCAGAGCCAGTATTCAAGCCCAAGTCCTATTGCTTTGGCATCCATGCATTTAATGAGTACGCTATAAAAGTAAAGGAACAAGTGAAAACCTCTACTCAAAAGCGGCTTTATTTTCTTCTCTCTCACCCATAAAAAAGGCAATATAAATAGACCTAACAAAATATGCAATACACCTCCACATGTTTATCAAATACATGTTTATTATTAACCTAAAAGAGAACTTCAGATAACTCAAGAAAGTTTTGATTTTCTCTGAATCCTGATTTCAAAAAGCCATCCACAGCATATGTGGGGAGATGGGCCCACTCACTTTCTCGAAAATGCAAATGTCTCTGAAAGCAGCTAATAGGTAAATCTGTACTTTCCAAAGAAGCAAGGATTAACTTCATTGTGGGTTAAATTAGCTGAACATCAAAAAAGGACATCCAAAATAAACAGTCATGTACTGGTGGTAGCCAGGGGTGATGTGACCAAATACACACTTGAGAAGGAATTCCAAGTGTGGTTGTGAACATTTCCCTGATTCAAAGTAAACACAGAAACAAGGCAAGTTTTGACATGGACAAGACATTTGAGATCATATAAAAGCAGCAGCTTCACCAGCAGGCCACAAGTCTAGATTAAATGCATATTTCAGATGACTCATAAACCACCCCCAAAATGACTCTGTGCTATGAGCCAGAGGCCATTTCTCCACTTACACACAGCTGCCTATCATTTCCACCAAGTCCTGCTACACACACAGAGCTACCTGTTGTGCACCAACAGGAAAATTGAAAAGCAGCACTGGATTTCTTTCCCATCATCATCTACTGAGAAAATAACAACTATTTCACCTCCTTCTTTAAAAGAACCCACAAGCTCAGGCCCCAGCATCGTCTCCCTAAAGATAGGACTGACCAGCATCAGTGACACTAAGTCAAATACATTTAGCTATTTTAGGCCAGGCACTGTACTAGGAATGTTAACATGTGCTAGGAATGTCTGCTTTAACTGCAAAAGATTTAAAACTTGAGCTCTCTTTGGCAGCTACCAAAGAAGACAGGCAGATGTGGAAACAGATTCATATGGCTCCTTCTGAGAGCAACCCATCTGAAGAATCGAAAGATGTCAGGTACCTACACCATTTTAGAAAAGATATGAAGTAAGCTATGATATTGCAAGTATGGAAGGAAATCCTAATGTTGGAGACATCAGTCACTACCAAAATATACTATGTGCCCAGGCCTGGACTAGGAATAGTGGATGACATAAAAGGAGGCTGCAGCTAACATTACACTATAGCAGCTAATAAGAGCTGATATTGATTAAGCATTTATTACGTGTCAGGCAAAACATTAACTGCTTTAGCCTATAGTAGTAGCTCACTTAATTATCACATTAATCCTATGAACACTCCAGTCAGAATTACTAGACATAGGAGAAAAACGCATGAATTTATTAGAGTAGAAAGTCAAAACTTTTTATATGAAACTATTATTTTTAGATGATTTCTGGAAACTCTTTCTAGACTTAGAATAGTGAACAATTTACCCCTTGTTATAAAATTGTTCAAGATATCCACAGCACATGATCTATAAATGTCATAAAGCCTGACTGATAATGTTGAATGCATCATATCACAATAACCACAAGGAAATTACTCTCCTTGATGTAACATTAAAATTGAGGAGTCTCACGGGCTTAATAATGAAATCTTTAAATGATATCTTCTCCTGGTTAAAAAAAAAAAAATCCATAAAGTAAATCTTACTCCAAAGCGGCATTCGAGAGAGAAGGAAGAAGGGATGGACAGAGGGAGGAAGGGAAAGAGGGAAGAGAGAGACAGAGAGACAGAGAGAGAGGCAGAGGCAGATCACATTATAGCATTTTAAGAGGAATTTTCACAGCCGAAGATTCACTATGAAATCTACTGCTACTGATAATTTTAAACAGTGTAAAAATTAGTCTTTACATTTAGTAAACACCAAAGAGTTAGGTTCCCATCTTTAAGGTCAGATTAAGGTAACGGGCTAGATTAAGCCATCCATCAGGTAAAATAAATGCTCTGGACAGTGCCTAGACTAAACAGGGCCAAGAACTCCTAAGAAAAATACCACTTCTAACCGTGGAGGTCAGCAAAGAGGCCTGGCCCAGTGAAGAGATGCCCTGTAGCTGCAGGTCTAGAAGGCTACCCTGCAAATTCTCATCAGACGCTTAATCAATATCATGCCTTAGGACCTAAACTGCTACTATAAAATCAATATTACCTTTATTTTAAGTAGCAGGAGGAACAATGAGATTATCTTGTTCCTTACAAGTCTGTCATGGAAAATCTGGCTCATGGTATATGTCATCTTTTGCTTTTGCCTGGAAGGAACATGCTTGTTAAGCTTGGAGACAGTCTGGCAATGCAGCCCAAAGAAGGGAAAAGGTGAAGGAATACAAGTCATCTCGGGAAAGCTGAGGCCTAGAAGTTCATTACAAGCTAAAGAACAATGATTCCTGAAAAGAGGCGTTCTGAGGCTTTTCTCTATTGGTTATATGCTTAACCTCCAACATTGACCTTCAGATTCTTCCTTCCTAACAGCCTCTTTGACAGCCCTCTGACTGCTAGCCAGTCACAGGATAGGTGACTGCCCAAAGGGAAGCACCTGATTTCACCCCAGACCTGCTCCTCCCTCAGTCTTCCGACCTCAGTAAATGGCCACAACCTAATTGTTTGAACTAAAAACCTGACATTATCCTTTAGTCTTCTTTTCTTTCCTTATCCAGTCTCAGAGTAAACCCTAGCAACTCTGCCTGCAAACCATACCTAGATCCTGCTCATGCAATCCACTTTCATGACCATCGCCTGAGGTCACGCCATCAGCACACCTCTCTCCTGATGTGTCTCCCTAACTCTACCCTGGCTTTCCAATATTCCACACACAGCAGCTAGAGCAAGCATTACAAAATGCAAATCAGACCACCCACTTCCCACCCTAAAGCCCTCCAATGGTTTCCCAGTGGAAGTAGAATAAAACCTAAACCTCTATCCCAGCCTAAAGGCCCTACTGTGACTTAGCCTCGTTCCATTTTGTCTCTTTCTCCTTATTCTAGCTACTGACTATACCTCTTTTCTTCCTATATGCAAAGATTATCAGCACCTTGGAGCTGTCCCTGTGTTGTCCCTGTGGCTGGAATGAAAGTCCTTGTCATCCTTTCAATTTCACATCAAAGGCCACTTAAGACCAGTATAACATAATCCTGTCTCTTCAGTCATGAACATACCATATTCACCAGTATGACACATGGTCTTATTTATTGCCTTCATATTGTTTACTACTGATTAGCCTTGCTTTCCTAAACAGAAAATGTTAACCTCCTTGAGAAGAGGGGCTCCGGTCTTTCTGTCCCCACAGAAGCCCCAGAGAACAGTACAGCACTTAGCATATGTAGGACTCAGTTAACATCTGCAAAACAAATACAGGAGAAGCGCCTGGAAATCTGGTATTGCTACCAGTATTGTTAAAAGTATTAGCAAAGTATTAGGACCAGAGATAGAACTTGAGAACAGATAAACCTTTGTTTGATTTGCCCTACAAGATTAAACTTCTCTAACATTTTACCCTTAAAAAAGAGTGAGATGTTTAACATAGGGACAAAAAGAGACAGATACTCAACCTTTCAGATGCTCTTAACTCTAATTCTAAAAAGCAAATTGTAACTGAAATTTCAGATATCTCAAACCATCAATACTGATCTGCCTAGAGTCAGTGAATTCAGTCTATCCTTTATCTGTCTGTCTGTTCACACCCTCCTGTCCTCCAACACAACACCCCACTTCTCACCTTCTCACAATTGGTCACAGGCTTTGAGTGTCTTTCTTCCAGTTCACTGACTCATTCCCTCCACCAAGAGCTTCTAAAAGTCTCAACTTCTAGATAAAGCCTTTTTGGCTTAAAAGAAAAGAGAAAAAGAACTGATATTTACTGAGTGCCTCCCACATTCAGGGGACTGTGCTATATGCTTAGAAACTTTAGTAAATCAGAGAAATAAATTATCATTAGCGCCATTTTTAGATAAGGAAACTGAGTATTAGGTCTATGACTTGTCAACTAAAAGGCACAGATGGGATTGAAATCCACATCATTCAAACTCTAAAAGCCCACTTCTCTCTAGGATATCATTTTAGCAACCAAAATAATAAAATATACAAATAAATCTTGCTTTTGTAGCTGGCGTGGTGGCATACACCTGTAGGGCCAGCACTCCAGAGGCAGGATCGCCACAAATTCAAGGCCAGCTTGAGCTACATGGTGAGTTCAAGGCCAGCATGAGCAACATAGGGAAACCCTGTCTAAAAAAATCAAATATCTTCCTTTTGTTGTTTCAATTTGATATGTCCTTTCACAAACAGATCTATATCATATGTCATTGCTAATGAGGTTCTTAAACTGGAAACTTCTTCAAATGCAATGAGTTCTTGCATTAAAAATAGCAAAGTCCTTTAAAAGTTCCCATACTTTTACAATTTACTGACAAAATATTATAGTTACAAAGGACAATCTTACTAAAGTTTCCCTTCCAACATTACTGCCTTGAAAAGTGACAGAAACTTGCCAACTCAAGTCGACATGATAATAGGGACAAGTGACCTAGTTTAGCATAATTTATATCAATCTTCCAGGATGCTCATGACAAAAATGAAAACTCCCAGGGCCAGATGATCCCACTGAAAGACCTATGGTCAATCTCGATTTTCTTATTAATATAAGATTCAATTCTTTCTTCCACAACTAAAAAGCAAAAATCAGAAACACCACTTTAAAACACCTCCCAAACAGATTTATGGGTTTTTTAGTTAAATCATGAATTAAACTTAAGAAAGGAAGTGTAACATCATAAAATCATAAAAGGTTCATCACTATGAGAAAAATAACACACAAAGTACTGGCAAGAGGGGCAAAATGAATTGGCCTAGCCTGCTTACTTTAGCCTTGGAAGATATTAGAAATTATCTAAATCTATTAGCTTGGATAAGTATCTTCCAAACCTTTCTTAAGTATTTGAGACACCATTTCTGTTATGTTAATATTCTCTGGGGATCATTATTAAAGAAATACATCATAACCCAATCTAAAATAGCATTACATGAGAAAACAAATAAATTGCATATTCTGTTTGAAAGTATGGTCATATTAGGCTATTAATTTCTTTGCTTTTCAACTTTCTGTTTTTACAGATAATAAAATGACAGCTTTTAAATAATGAGATATCGATTAAATTAAAACTTTAAACTTTTAGTGGCAAGAAACCCTTTCTAATACTTTTGGTCTCTATGTAAGGACTGATTTAAACCTAACCCTGGGTAAGGTTACTATGTACAAAAGGAGCCTTGCTTTTATGATAAGATACCACAAACAATAAAATATCACCAAATCAATATTTTTCATTCCCTTCTTTATTTTCCTATTCCTTTCTTCTTTTCTTTCTCATTTCTTTTTCTTTCTTTCTGTTTTGCTTTTAAGATCATACAGTGGTGAGTTGTATGGTGCCAGGTTCAACCCAAAACGATAAAAATCCACACGCTCTTCTCCCCACCCTCGCATGCTCTGGGGGTGTAAATATTTCATGGTATTACCATCATTCACTCGGTGCTTATATTGTCTGATCAAGCCTCTATTTCTGTCTGTTAGATACTCTGGAGGATAATGTTTTTTCATGTCTGCTGCTCAGTCACATAAAGCCCTTGCTTCTCAAAGGTTCTTCAAAGTTCAATAATTTATTAAACACTGTGCTGGGATTGGTAAGCACTCACAGAAATGCATAACTACAGAATATGTGAAACTATTAAAGAGTTTCTTTAATAAAAAGGGTGACTTGTGAAAAAATGATACCATGATTACTTATACAAGAGAGGCATACTCTGAACAACTGAAGCTATGCTGTGTGCTAAAAGGCAAGAGCTAAAATAAACAGGGAGTGGCTGTTTACAGGTAAGTCATTAAGCAAACCCACTGTGAAATAATAGGCCACTGAAGGAAGTCTAAAATCGTAACTCAAGTCTCAGATTTCCCCTCTCAGGACAATAATTATTCAGGTCTCCATTTCTCTTTTCTAAATACAACAAAAAATTTACAATGTCAATAAAAGACTTTTGTTGAAGACCAATGACATTTTCAACATCAATGTTCCCCTCAAAGTCTACTAGTTATACCTATTCCTACCTACTGATTTCTAAGGAACAGACTGATAGTGACACAGAATCACACATAACACATACTTAAAAAAAAAAAAACAATAAAAGTTCAAGTTGTACAGTTTGATCAGCAAGTATTTATTGAACTCATCAGAAACCACAGGGAATACACAAACAAACTAAGGCTCCACCTTCACAGAATCTACATAATCTAGCTGGGTAGCAAAGCAGCCATCAAGTGCTTGGAGAGTAAATTCCAAAGTAGCACAAAACTCATTACTAAACTGAGTGGGAGTCTTCAATGGTCATAGTATTTGACAGACCATAGCAACAAACCAATTTGAACAGTGGTAAGCAAGTAAGACTTTAAGATAGAAGGAATAAATGTCTACATATTGAACTGTTTTCTTGATTTGATTTTAAAAAAATCTAAAGCACAAGGACCCTAGTTCGATCCCCAGTACCAAAAAAAAAAAAAAAATCTGAAAGGGCCAGGGATTTAGCTTAGTGGTTCCGATGCCTGCCTTGCAAGCACAAGGTCCCGAGTTTGATCCCCGATACCAAAAAAAAAAAAACTCTGAAAATAAACTGATATCCAAATTAATGATTAACACAACAAATTAACTTCCATTTAAACATGAAGGATTCAAAACATGCCCTTGACTCTTTCCTAAAACATTACTGAAATGCCTGTCAAGAAATTAAAACAAAATCTGGGGCAAAAGGAATGGGACAGAAGTTGACAGCAAATGAGAAACACTTCTCCATATTTAGGATGCAAAGGGAACAATAACTAATATTAACAGGACAGAGAAAGCTGAAGCCTACTCACAGGACAAGGATTAAGGGGAAAATGGGGAAGACCAATAAGAAGTGAGCTTGTTTATGTCACCATCTTCAGAAAGGCTCAGAAATTACTCCCTTATTTTCAATTCTTTGTCTCTTCCTTGCCACTACTTTCTTGCAAAGTGTCTCAACTTTATTTTCTAACATTTTTATTGAAATTTTTATTTCTGCTATGATACTTTTAATTTTCAAAACTTTTGCTTTCTAAATGTTCCCCTTTTTGGTGTTTTTTTTTTTGGTGGTACCGGGGATTGAACTTGGGACCTTGCGCTTTCGAGGCAGGCAGCAGAAACCACTGAGCTAAATCCCCGGCCCTAAATGTTCCCCTTTTTAACATTTTATAGCAGAAAATTTCAAACACACAAAAGCCAAGAGAACTGTGTAACTTCTAGGTACACATTAAACAGCTTCAATAACTATCAACATTTTGCCAATCTTATTTCAACTATTCTTCCCCAATCTACCATTTCTGATGCATTATTTCAAAGTAACCCACTGACATCATAATGTTTCAACTGTAATTCTTTATCATATTATGTCTAATATATACAGTTTTTTAAAATATATGACTATACATTATCATAACTAAAAAAGTTAACACTGTTTCTTACATTTAATATCTTCTTTTGTCTCCCTGAGAATATTATCATCATTTTGAGCTTTGAAATTGTTTTCTATTCCCCATGCTGTCCTACTTCTCTGGATTCCTTTGTGTCTTTGCTTTGTATTCTGTCATTTCTGTCTCAGGCATTCCTCAATATTTGATGGGCACTGATTGTGAGTTCCTAACTTAAAGTGAAGTAACACAAAATCTATTGAAACCTAAATGTGCAATAGTTTAATTTGTCAACTGGTGGGCCTCACCATGGATGATCACATGAAAACCAACCCTTTAGATATTACCAAATGTCAACCTATATATTTTGCATTAGACTGGTAAGCTTGCCTTCAAGAGGAATCCCAATTTTTCCATCTCTGAATACTGGCATTACATAACCTCTCCAAGTATACAGGTTGCAAAAAAAAAAAAAAAGAATCTCCTCTTCTTCCAGATTATAAATATGACATATCTGAAGCACATGGGTTTTAAATTTCAATAAGTAGACAGCTCCTTAAAATAAGGTCCTTTCAAAATAAAAACCACAATTTTCAGCTTCTTTTGATAAATTAGAGTATCTAAGAACACTGGGTCCATAATAGGTAGCATACGTTCTTCTTATTTCACCATTGGCATCACTAGTCCCTGTGGTATAACTAAGTTGAGACACAGCTTCAGCTTTCATTCATCTTATGCGTAGGTGATAGGCAGGAAAAGGTTAAGGCTCCTGTTGTATAATAAGAGGTGACTACATAAATAAAAAAATTTTGTAAAATATCCCTTAGTTAATTCATTTTTTTGTTATCCTGGAAAAAGGCTGAATAATCCAATGCAACAGTCACATAAGGCAAAATGCACCCCAACATACTGTGACACAGACAAGTAAAACTTCATATATTTCATACCTCAAAAAATAAATAGCATTCCAATATCTAAGCAACCTTACAACCAGCTCTGCTCAAGGAGTCATATGGAAGATTTTAGATATACAAAATGGAAAGAAGAAAATAAAAGGAAAGAGAAAGGAATTTGTCATTTGCATTTCCATAAAGAAAGGAAATTCTCAGAAGTACTTTCCCCTCAACCAAAGGGCACCCAAATTATAATCCTTTATAAGGTTAAAGATAGATCGGATGCTGAATTACAGGCTTATAAAAGCCCCAAAAGCTCTCTTTTTAGATAATATACTTGGGTATTTTATATACACACACTTATTATGAATACATATATTCATGTATCTATACAGTCATACACACGCACAAACACAAAGATACACACACACATATATATATACATATATTACATGACTAAGCTAAGAAAATACATCAAGGAAATTCTTAAATGTTTCCAAAGATAATTTAGATATGTTTAAATGATTTTTTAAAACACAAAATGATTAGCCATTAAAAATGTCCAGTGACATTCCACAGATCTATTGTACAACATGAGCATACTTGAAAATTGCTAGGAGAGTAAATTTTAAGTGTTCTCACCACAAAAATATGGTAAGAATCCATATGTTAATTAACTGAGTTTGGCCATTCTACAGTATGGCATACATATCATTAAAACATGTTGTATACCATAAATACATACAGTTTTCCTTTATCAATTTTAAAAAATAAGTTTTAGAAAATGTCTACTGATAACATTTTTTAACTGTGTGGAAATGTAGACTTCATTCAGTTTCAGATTTAAAAGTTATCTCCGTGACTGCTGACTACATACCTGCTAACTAAAAACAACAATGCTACAAAACTTGCTTTCAGATTAACAGCCCTGTCATTTATGCTTTAAATGTTTATCTCCTTTGGTCACAATTTTATTGTAGTTAAACAGCAACTAGTGTGTGACCAAAAGCATTCAAATGCTCTGAGTACACAAAGAGCACACTGTTCTTTTTCCAGCTGAATGGATTTTCGCTGGTGTGAATAAAAGACAAGATCCTGCTATTCTTCAAATTAAAAGGCAAGAAACAGCAAGGAAAAACATTGCAAAGAATACCTCTCTCCTGGTTCACTTTATAAATGCTAATGAGAACAGTGGACCAAAGAGCTGCTTTTCTTGTCAAAAGTTTTTCAAAATTGTGAAAAATAATAACACATCTCAGCATTTCTTTTTAAAAGGTTGTGCTGATAATAGTTTGTGACCCACTATAGCTAATACAGTACATATTATCTAATACAGATAATACTAGAGGAAAGACGGCCACATGCAAAGATGGTCAGGCAAAATAGAAACAGCAGTATCATGTGAGGGACCTAAAAGCCCTGAATAGAGACTTGACATTTGAAACCTACAATTTAAAAAAGCTCCCCAAGGCCTTAAGAAAGCAGATGAAGTTGAGTCCCTGAGGCCCTCTAAAAATCTAAGAAAAGACGCTGTTGTTGCCACCAACACTGGAAGGTGATGAGGGCTCCCTGACCTATTACAGGCACCATTAAGAGCAGTCCTGGCTATCATTCTCCTCAATGTGTTGTTTTCTATTCTAGCCTCTTGCTAATCCCCCTCACATGCTAATATATCTCTAATGTCTCCAGTTGTTAAATTACTGCATTATCTTCTTTGTAGGTTGATTTAATTTGTAGGAGATGAAAGGAGGAGAAAAGAATCTGTTTAAATTTTTGTGTTAATATTTAAGATGAAAAAGGGAAATCTAAGGGCTAGAGATTTTTATTCTTCTTGTGCAATGCATAGAAATAGTATATTATCTATGTTTAGGTTTCCCTAGACTGCCACAAAATCCAAAATAGCAGTGGCTTAACCTGGCTGAAATGGTGCTCTCCTGAAGTCCTTAAAGACTCAATCCCCTTCTAGCTCACCACTTGAAAGACTGGCCCTCACTTTCAGCATCCAAATGCTGTATTTCCATTCTAGGCAGCCAGATTAAAGGAAGGGTCTGGAAGAAAAAGGCAGAGAGCACAAACTAGCTTTCTCTTAAGGAAACTTCCTAGAAACTAGCATAGGACAAGCCCTCTCCCCCATGTCACATGGCCACACCTTGCTGGAGAGGAGGCTGGGAAACACAATCTGCATTTTGGGTAGTTATGTGCCCTGAAAAGTCCATGACAAAGAGTGAGAGGGAACTGGGAGTTAACTTGCAGAGTAGCATATGAAGACTCCCAAGTTTTATAAAACTAAAAAGAGTTGACAATTCAGTCAACACATCCTCTTCAGAATAAGAAACTTTCAAATGGTCCAAACAGAAGAGCCAGTGAAATACATGGACTTGACAACACAGCCCTTGATCCTTTCTCTGTTAAACCTCAAGTACACCTCAATAACCTGGATTAGACAGCTGAATATTCTCATGTTCTTTCTCCCTCAGGAGCAAGTATCCTGTTCTTGTGACATCCACAGACCTGAAGGAACTCACCTCTGGGTCACATCAACTGTCCAAGTTCCTAAGCCCTGCAGCCCAATCGCCTCCCATCATTAAGAAAGAGAAGCCTTTCACATCCAAGGGGCAAATCTCACATAAATGACATTTGGCTGATGCCCAAAGGTGACAGGGATGAGAGCAGGATAAATAAAGAAAAATGTAGAAGTCAGTTGGGGCAGCCTTTCATTACAGCCCTTTCAAGAGCTATTAATCTTGGTCATAGTCAGTCGGCTAAAAATAATTACTTCTTCTAACACATGTTGTACACACAACCAGGAATAGTAACAGGTCAGCCCTTTTACCTAGGAAAGTTGTGACTTGTGGCTTTCCTACAGCCATCCTAAATACTGTCTGCACAGCTGTGCTAGCACAAACATCTCATCAGTTCTGTATGGTCTGTCTTCTCTAACTCTGATAGCAAAACAAAAAATAACTACCACCATTATCAGACTATCAATAGCCTGTAGTCAAAAACAGGAAGAGTTATTTCCTTTGATTAAAAGAGAAATGAGCAAAAAGTTAAACATCTCAGCATTATAAAGTTATTTCACAGTTGAGGAATTTTGTTTGTTTGTGGTACTAGGGGTGCTCTTCCATTGAACTACATGCCCATCCTTTTTATTTTTTAATTTTCAGACAAAGTCTCAGTAAATTGCTCAGGCTGGCCTTGAACTTGTGATCCTCTTGCCTTAGCCTCCCTAGTATCTGGAATTACAGGCATGTGCCAACAAGGCCAGCACTGCTGAGGTATTTTAATGCAGTATTGTGTTCCAACTGTGTGGCCCTCCTCTCCTAATTCATTAATGTATCCTTAAATTCACAGTATCTTTGAGCTTTTTGGTTGTTATTTTTTATTTTGCAGTGCTGGCGACTGAACTCATGGGGTTCATGTTAGGCAAGGAGTCTATCACTAAGCTACACTCCCAGACATCTTCAAGCTTTTAACTCAGTTTATAGGAAAAAAAAAAAAACTCTACACCTGGAATTCTAAATTACAGACTTAGTTCTGAAATAACATAGCTCCGTAGTCTTGAAGAAACCAAAAAGCTCTCTGGGACTCACTGAACTCAGCTGTATGATGGAAGAAAGTCTGATTCAAAACATGCCATGTGATACTTTACAGCTTTAACAGTTCAGATGAATGGGTTTATATCACCTAATAATAATCACAATAATTGATCTTCCAAAATTCATAAATAGCGCCTAGCTGAGAGAAAGACTAGTTATAAAAGGATTCCTCCAAACCCAGGTCTCTAAGGATACACACAAGATATAAAAATGAAACAAAAGTTTCAATTACACAGAGCCAGGTGCCATGTTATGCAAAACAGAATCCGCAGCAAGGGCAGTCTCTGACTGTGGGTCAGTGGTAGCAAGCAGCAGGAGCATGAAGAAAGTGGAATATCTCTAAGAGAAAACGCAGTCCCTGGAAGCAGCAAGATCTCCTACAGTTGGAAAGACAGCGTGGAAATACTGCCTTCATGTGATAGGAGAAATATTCAGATGTACTGCTTCCACAACCCACACTTTTGAAGTGAGGAAATGATGAGCTCTTTTTCAAAGAGATATCTAAATTTTAATGGTGGGCACCCTGATATATACTATGAACAGCCACTGCTCACAGTGAATGTGCAGGCAGGCTGGAGGATTTACATTAACTAGGAAGGACCCAAACCAAAAGTGGCATTAAAGAATAAAAAGTAGGAATTACAACCCAATTATGGATCCTCCTAGAACCAGAAAAAATAGCAACAAATATTTTGTAAATTACATGAAGTTTTGTAAATTGTTTCTGTGCTTACAAAATGAGTGACACTGATGCAACTTAGAAAGTTTTTTCAATAACAAAAAAGAGTAAGTTTCTAGAGGAGCATAATTCATATTTTATTTTATTCATCTTTCTTGGGCTGGATTAAATAAATGCTCACATTGGAAATATCCCTGATTTTTTTTTTTTTAAATCCTCAAAGAAAGATTCTTTTTTCAAAGGGAAAAACAGTCACATTTGGGTATGTGAATTACTTACACACACTTTATACCTTGGGGAAATGGGTTTTTTATGATAACTATAAACTTTACCATTTCAGGGGAGACATTAAAATAATTGTGGGCAGTTTGATATTGTCCCTTGCAAGCCACATTCCTGCCCTGTAGATACACCACTACACAGCTAGGTCAGAAGACAGTGTTAAAATTACTGTGGAACCACATAATTGCTGTACCATTAGTGGTCAGGGGCTGGGGGTGAAGAGGGATGAGTCCTAAAACAAATTATTCCACATACACTGAAAAGGGGTATGCACAAACATGCAAGATCGAGTTGCTGAGCTGCAATATAAAAAACAACTTTTAAAAGTTTAAAGATAATACTTGAACACTTAACTATCTTTTTGAAGTAAGAGTTCCTCAAAATAAAACTGACTTATTTTCAAATTCCCTTTGATCCTACTTATATGGATATGTATGAATATGCCACATTTTGTTTGTTTATTTATTCATTAATTGATGGACATCTGTGTTACTTTCACTATTTGGCTACTATGAATAATGCCACTTTAAAAAATACAGTAAGTTCCAATCCTGGAAAAGGTTGTCCACACCAACTCAAATTTTCCCTCAAATTTTACCAAAGAGTTAATTATTGTTGAATCTTTCCAGCATACTCCATAATTATACACAAACATTTACACATAGTACTCTGCACCTTTCTTTTTAAATTTAAATATCTTGAAGATTGTTTTGTGTTCCCATTGGCTTCATCTTTGTTAACTTACTATGTCCCCATTGATGGATGTTTAGGTTGTTTATTATGTTTGCCACTGCAAATAATATCACAATGAGTATGCTTATATATTTGTGCACATATGCCAGCAGATAAAGTAAGCCGAACAGATGGATCAAAGAGAATTTGACTGTATGTTGTTTTTAGAAGATCTTAGAGAATGTAAAATACTGTGTAACAGATTCAAATCCTGGATATTTTTTGAATAAGAGGATGTAAAATCATCTGTATTACTGAAAAATAAGAAATCTACTACATAATTATTTTTATTAATATATTTGAGATATAATTCATATAATATAGGATTTACCCACTGCAAGTGTACAATTCAATAGTTTAATATATTCAGAGTTGTGGAGTAAGTACTATAAAGTATAAAACTTTGTTAACCTCCTAAAAAGAAACTCTTGTGCCTATGACTCAGTCTTGATTTCCACCCTACCCTGTCCCCAGCCCTTGGTAATTATTCACCCATTTTCTGTCTTCATAAATATTCCTGCTGTAGACATTTTATAAAAATGGAATCATACAGTATGTAGTCTTTTGTGCTTGGCTTTCACTTACTACGTTTTCAATCTTTATCCAGGCTGCAGCATGAATCAGTACTTCATTCTTTTTTGCAGAATAATATTCTATTATAGAGACATACCACATTTTATCTACTTCTTAATTGATGGACATTTGGGCTTATTTCTATTGTTTTGGCTATTGTTAATAATTCCACGAAGAACAAGTTTTTATAGAACATATGTTTTCACTTATCCTGGATATATATACCTATAAATAAATGGACAATGAATGTGTAAACAGACAGCAACTTACCTAAGTTACCAAAAAAAAAAAAAAGTGTTGCCAGGGGAAGAAGAGAAAACAAAATACCAACATCTAACAAATAAGGAAGAAGAATCTGATAATACTTCAATACTGGAGTACAAGTTCATATTTTTAAAACCTTCCAAAATATGATACTGATTTAAAAGTGAATATGAAGATTAAATAAATGCCCATGTTTATTAGCCTTAAGCAAATCCAGAACTGTCAACACCCACAAGAGGAAGAAAAGTTCTATTCCTTCAAATCTATGACCTTTCATGACTTCTTCTCATTTCTCATCCTCTGAAATATCATCCACATCTTCCATATTCTGTGTGCAATTCAATAAACTTGTTCTGAGTTTATATTTTATTGTCATGGCCAATGCTAGACCAAAAGATACAAAGACTAATAAAACCTTTGACTTCCGAATCCAGCAAAAACTCATATTTCTTGGTAATAGTTTATAAAGATCCCCAGGGTGTAAATGCCCAGTCAGTAAAACTTTTTTTATAAAGGGCCAGGAAATAGCTCTGTGGGTCACATATTTCCCCTATTAAATATTCCTTTTTCATTATAATCTTTTAAAATGTAAAAACTATCCTTAGTTTAAGGGCTCTCTAGACCCTCATATAAGCTATGAGCAAAGAGGAAAATTATAGGTTCACATTCTTACCAATTAACATGATGGATATAATTCAAAATCCATGAATATTAGTTTTGATGGCCTCAACTCAACTCTGTCTCTACTTACTAATTATTCTTTTATTTCCATTGACTCTAAGCAAGCACAGGTCCTGAGTTCGATCCCAGTACCAAAAAAAAACAAACTAAAAAATCCCAATGTAAACAATATTCTGCATAAAGGACAAATACCATATGATCATTTCTCTAGATGGAGAAAGAGTATTTACCAAAATTCAACATCATTCCATGATTTAAAAAAAAGACTAACAAAATAGATACATAAGGAATGTACCTAAATACAATAAAGGCCAAATATGATATGCCACAACCAACATTATAGTCAATGGTGAAAAACTGAAACCATTGCTCTAAAATCCAGACCATGACAGAAATGTCCAATCTTTCCACTTCTTTTCAACACAGTACTGGAAGCAGTAGGCAGAGCAACCAGTCAAGAGAGTAAAAATAAGAGACTCAAAAAGGAAGAAATGAAATTGCTGGTTTTGCTGATGACATTATCATATAAAAGAAAACCCTGAAGAGTCCACCAAAACTGTTAGAACTAATACATAAATGAATACAGTAAAGTTGTAGGATACAAAATCAACACACAATACACCAATAATAAACTATCCCCAAAAGAAATCAAGGGGATAATCTTAATTATAAAAATGTAAAAATTAAATAATTTTTAAAATAAAGTAACTCAAAAATTTAACCAAAGAGGTAAAAGACTTGTACAATGAAAACCATAAGCCATTAACAAAACTATAAGACTTTTAAAAGACACAAATAAATAAAAAGATATCTCATGTTCATAAGTTATAAAAATTAATTTGGTGAAAATCCGTATTTCGTTTTTAATTTTTTTATTTTTTTGGTACTGGGGATCGAACTCGGGACCTTGTGCTTTTGAAGCAGGCGCCTGAAAATCCATATTATCCAAAGCAATTTAGATTCAGTGCAATCTCTATCAAAATTCCAGTACCATTTTTCATAGAAATAGAAAAAAAATCATAAAAATCTGAATAGCCAAGGCAAAAGAACAAAGGTGGAAGCAGCACATTACTCTTTTTCAAACTATACTATAAATTGATAGTAAATAAAACAGCATAGTACTGACATAAAAATCAGACTCATTAACCAATGGAACAGAATAGAGCACTTAAAAATGAACCCATGCATCTGTGGGTAACTGATTTCAACAAAGATGTTAAGTATACACCTGGAAAAAAGAACAGTCCCTTCCGTAAGCACTGCAAGAAAAATTAGATATCTACTTGGAAAAGAATGAAAGTGAACACTTACTTCATACCATATACAAATGAATTCAAAATGGATTAAAAACGTAAACATTAGACCTGAAACCACAAAACTATTATAAGAAAACATAGTGAGAAAAACCACATGATAACAGTCTGGACAATTTTTTTTTTTAGATTTGACCTCAAAAGCACCGGCAAAGAAAACAAATATAGACAAATGGTATTACATCAAAATTAAAAAGAAAAATACTTTTGTATAACAAAAGAAACAGATAGCCATGATAGTGCATGCCTGTAAACTCAGCACTTGAGAGGTTGAGGCAGAAGGATCACCATGAGTTCAAGGCCAGTCTGAGCTACATAGTGAGTTCAAGGCCAGCCAGAACTACATAGGCAGACCCTGTCTCAAAAAACAAGAAAAAACAAAAAAAAATCAAACAAACAAAAAAAACAACAAAGGATATAGCAGTGTGAATAGACGATCTATTATGGATTAGAAGAAAATATTTGCAAACCATACATCTGATAAGGATTTAATATTCAAAATGTATAAGGAACTCAGGCAACTCTATAGAAAAGAAACAAATAATGCAATTAAAAAGTGGGCAGAGGACCTGAATGGATAGTACTCAAAAGAAGATAACAGATACATGGGAAAATGCTCAACAGCACTAATAATTAAGGGAATCAAAATTAAAATTACAAAGACATATCACCTCAAACCTGTCAGAATGGTCACTTTGAAAAGACAAAGTATAGCAAGCACTGGCAAGAACATGGAGAAAGGGGACTGTCTGTTTACTGCTGGTGAGAATGTAACTTGGTTCAGTCATTATGGAAAACTATGAATGTTCCTCAAAAGACTAAAAATACAATTAACATTCAATCTATCAATTCCACTTCTGAGTATCTACCAAAAGATGTGAAATCAGTATGTCAAAGAGATGTCTGCACTACTGTGCTCATTGCAGTACTATTTACAACAGCCCAGTTATGTTCATAGAGAGATGAACAGATAAAGAAAATGTCAAAAATACACAGTGGAATACTAGTCAGCCTAGAAAAAGAAATTTTGTCATTTGTACCAATGTGGATGAAAGTGGAGAACATTATGTAAAATGAAACAGGTCAGGCACATAAAGACATGTATCACATACTTTCACTTACATGTAGAATCTAAAACAAGAACACAAAGAAGCAGAGCAGAATAGTGGGTACAACACATTGAAAGAGAATGGTTAAATGATGATCAAAATCATCAAAGCCTCAATTAGACAGAAAGAATATGTTTTTGCTGCCCTTACTTAAGGAAAGGGTCTCACATATTCCTTTATTTCCTTATTTTTGTTTCATTTTGCTAACTATTGCACAGCATGGTGAACACTGTAAATAATGAACATTTCAAAATCTCAGAATAAATTTCAAATATTCTCACTACAAACAATGATAATTATTTGAGGTAATGGATATGGTAACTTGCTTGAGTTAATTATTTAATAATATATTCATAAGTATTTCATTATCTGTGCCTCATAAATACTTACAACTATAATTTGTCAATTTGCAATTAAAAATTATTTTTAATAAAAGGAATTATATTCTGCAAAGCTAGCTGAAATCTTGTTGAACAACAGGCCCTTGCTAACCCTCTAATCCCTCTGCACTAGTTTATCAGGTTATATACTGTGTAAGAAACAAACAAACCCCCAATCTCAGGGGCTTAATGCAATAAGGACCTTTTTCTTGTTCGAGTATGGATCAAAGTAGGGAGGGTGCTCCACATAATCATTCATTTGCGTCTAAGGGAGACGTCGCCACCTGGAACTCATGGCCTCAAGGTAGCAAGGAAAAGTAAAGCACACAATGGCAGTCTAGCTCTTACATATGATGACAAGGAAAGGATACCCATCATTTCTACTTGGTTTCATTGGCTAGAACTAATCACATGATTCCCACCTAACTGTATGGAACCTATCATTATAATTTTTCAAAATGTTTAAAAAGAACAGTAGGGCCGGGGATTTAGCTCAGTGGTTCC